>VYZM01013878.1:200624-410003 GCA_013398915.1 Dromas ardeola | reverse complement strand
TTTTTTTTTTTGTGTGTGTTAAACCACCCTAATAAACAGAAACTTCTGGTTTAGTTTTCTTCATCTGCAGCTCCTAATACTTAATTTCCTACCTATCCAGGCTCATTAAATAAATGAGGAAATCTTACTGTGGCTGATAGAAAAACTGGCTCGAGACATTGAAATGAGGTAATTTCTCATGCAACACCAGTTACATCAATAGATAAGAGAGCCAGAGGGAGAAAAAAGGTTTCATTTGCAAATGAAGGAAAGAGAAACAAAACTGTTTAAATGCTGCCCTGAGCCCTACAGAACAAATGAGTAACTCATCTATCAGTCAGTACCCCCAAACCATCACTTTTATTCTTGTTTAACTTGGTCAGTACTTGTTTCAGTAAATTTAAGTTAGTGTCTGGAGAACAGTGCATTTTTATTCTGATTCCAACTTGGCTACTGGTGATTGATGCTTGCATTGAAAAAGCAGGTGGTATTTTGGATTATGTCTTTTAGGAAAAGCGCTATTTGGGTTTTTAAAATCTGTAAAATTATTTGACTTGAGATTTTGATAATTATTTAAAAAGCACAACCCCCACCCCGCATCATCTCAAAGGAAAGCTTCATGACTGGGATGTCTTAGGATATGGATTTATCATTTGCAGTTTGCCACTATTTCTCATGAGGCATAGATGACATACTGAACAAGACAACAGTAATTACTTATTACACAATTACTTCTGATTTAAGGGAAAGACTGGTTTTGTATCATATATTGTATGGAAATACTTGCCAAAGATTTAGCTTTTCAGGGAGACAACTACTTCTGGACAGAAGTCTATTATTGTAACCGCAGTATACAAGTTACATGCCAGGAACAAAAAGGATTTTAGGATGATAGTATCATTAGCTTTAAATCCCAGTGATGGTAACATGCATACATGCATGCACAAACATATAAGACTTATGGTCACTAATTTGAAGATATCCAGTATTAAAGCCAGGAGAAAAGAAGTAAAATCTCTTGCAGCTAGACCTGATTGGGAATTTCAAATGTTTTGAAAACAAAACTGAGAAGAAGAAATTAGTGCTCAGGTCCCAATACAGCAAAGCACATCAGCGCTTCATCACGTGCTTTTGTTGAACTGAGGCAGATGCAAGGCTCTAGAGACTCCTGAAAGAGATAAAGAGGGAATCTAAAAATATATTTGAATATTCAATTTAGACAGATTATTAGATCTTTCAAACACTGGAGCAAAGTTAAAGGCTAGCTCAAAGAGAAAAAAAACCCTGAAGTGGAAGCAGAAAGTCTCAGCTATCGTTGAGCTTCCTGGAGGCTGCTGAATTCATATCAGGCAGAAGGTAAAAGAAACACTAACATGATTAACGGTGAAATGAGGGACAGATGATCTGCTACACTGATACTGTCTTTTTTCTGTGTTCGATGGAGAGAGAAACTGATGGATGGACAGTTTTGTATTTCATTGCTTTTCCTGGTCTCGTATGTAGGGAATAGTTGATGGTTATGAAAAGGATGGAAAGTTGTTAAGATACGCAACTTACTGCATGCCCCAATGACAGTTTTCAGTGATATTTTTTAGTAGAAACAGCTGAAACAAACCACTAGGGAATTGAAAACTACTGCTGTGATGAAGTAACTTGAAATTGTGTACTGATAAAGTGAAACGCAAGGACAACACCAAAGAATGTGATGAAACCATGGTTCTCAGGAAGCCCGTGGCAACATTTCTAGTTATTTCCAATCAGCCACTATCTCTAGAACTAAGCTCAGGTGGATGTAGTTTAGTCCTGATTTTAGTCCATCTCTTCTTTTGAAGTGTGAGCAACCTCTCTGGGGACACAAGAGAAGGGGGTACACATGATATCCTTGTACATGTTTGACAGTGAGCTCCCTTCTTTACTCAGCAATCTACTGGATGTTTGATTGTCCTACAAAAAATAAGGGAATGCAAAAAGTACTGAGATCTCCCCTTCTCTGATCCACTCTCCTGCTCCCTGGCATAGCCTATACAGAGGGACATAAAGCATACATACTTCCCCTGGGGAATGTTGTCTCCCATCTCATTTTGGGAGAAAACTCAATCAAGCAGTTTCATGCAAGTGCTTCACGTGTGGGATGCCCAAGCATGAACAAGAGTTCCTGCTCAGTTGTATAAGAAATCCTCATGTTCTATTTCTGGAAGGAAACCCTGGCACCCTGCAGAGCTGGGCACATGCTGTGAATCCCAAGTGGAAGCAGATAGCTTCCTCAGAGTGAAAAAACAAGATCGAAGCCACCCTTCCCTTACCAGTATCTGCTGCTGGCTTAAATACCTGTTCTGCTTGTCAGATTTTGTGAATCCCATTTTCTAGGCACTTAATTCTACCCCCACATTAAATGATAATTATGAATTCAAGTAGAAATCAAGAGCCTTAAAGACAATACACCTCCATACTCAGCAAAAAATTTGAATCATAGAATAGATTGGGTTGGAATGGACTTTTAAAGGTCATCTAGTCCAACCTCCTTGCAATGGTGTTCCATCCTTCTGATAATTTTTGTGGTCATCTGGGCCTGCTCCAACAGGTACATGTGTTTCCCGTGCTGAGGACTCCATGGCTGGACGCAGTACTCTAGGTGGGGTCTCACCAGGGTGGAGTAGAGGGGCAGAATCACCTCCCTCGACCTGCTGGACATGCTTCTTTTGATGCAGCCCAGGATATGGTTGTGTGAGCACACAATATTGGCTCCTGTCCAGCTTTTCATCTACCAATACCCTCAAGTCCTTCTGGGCAGGGCTGCTCTCAATCCCTTCATCCCCTAGCCTGTATTGATACCAGGGGTTGCCCCAACCCAGGTGAAGGACCCAAGTCCCAAGGATTTCGCCTTGTTGAACTTCATGAGGTTCACACAGGCCCACTTCTCGAGCTTGTCCAGGTCTCTCTGGATGGCATCCTATCCCTCAGGCATGTCAACAGCACCACTCAGCTTGGTGTCCTCTGCAAACTTGCTGGGGGTGCACTCAATCCCATTGATGAAGGTATTGAACAGTACTGCTCCCAGTGTGGACCTCTGAGGGACACCACTTGTCACTGATCTCCATCTGGACATTAAGCCATTGATCATTACCCTCTGGATGCGACCCTCCAACCAATTCCTCATCCACCGAACAGTCCGCCCATCAAATCCATATCTCTCCAATTTAGATAGAAGGATGTTGTGGGGGACTGTGTCAAAGGCCTTACATAAGTCCAGACAGACAACATCTGTAGCTCTTCCCTTATCCACTGATGTATTCACTCCAGCATAGAAGGCCACTAGGTTGGTCAGGCAGAACTTGCCCTTGGTGAAACCGTGCTGGCTGTCTGGAATCATCTCCCTGTCCTCCATGTGCCTTAGCATAGCTTCTAGGAGGTTCTGCATGATCTTCCCAGGCACAGAGGTGAGGCTGACAGGGTGGTAGTTCCCAGGGTCCTCCTTTCTACCCTTTTAAAAAATGGGTGCAATGCTTCCCTTTCTCCAATCACCAGGGACTTCACCTGGCTGCCATGACTTTTCAAATATCATGGAGAGTGTCTTGGCAACTACATCAGCCAATTCCTTCAGGACTCTGAGATGAATCTCATCAGGTGCCATAGACTTCTCTATGCTCATGTTCCTCAGGTGGTCATGAACCTGATCTTCTCTTAACAGTGGGATGGAGCGATGTTAATGCCCCTTGTGAAACTGTCCAAAAAGCGAATGCAGTGCGCGCTCTGGGAATACAAATCCCAAGAATGCCCATCCTACTACTCACTCTAAACTGTCTATTTTCACACAGAAAGGGAGTCACTCTGAAAACCTGATTCTCAGCAGTGTCAAAAAGGCAAAAAGGAAGATTGGGAATTGTTACGAATGATCTAGAGAAAGAGGTAAAAAACATCTGTAGAAAACATCCCTGTGGGAAGTCCTGCCATGCCTGCCTTCCTGAACGCTGTGTCTTGTTCCGGCCACCACAGCTGGAATAGGATATTGCAGAAGTATGTACAGCACAGAGAAGGGCAGCATGGACCATGAGAAGTGTGGAACAACTCCTGTACGTTGGAGATGCCCACTTGGAAAGCAAACAACTGACAGGAAATATGATAGTGGCCTACAAAATCCCTGCCTGCGCAGGGAAGGTAGCTTGGGAACAGATCGGTTATTTCCCACAATACAGGAATTAGGGGGAACCTAATGAGATTATCAGGCAAATGGCTGAAAGTGAAAAATAGGAAGCACTTTTTCACACAACACATAATTAAATGGAGCCTTAATGCACACAGTATTGTGGAAGCCAAAAGTATGAACAGGTTCAAAGGGGATTAGACAAATTAATGGAGAACAGATCTAGCAAGGGCTTTTAAAATAATGGTACGTATCCAACCTCTGCTTCAGGAAGTCCCAACAGGTAAATGAAACAGTGCTTACAGCATACACAGGGTGACTCCACCTCACTACAAAGAGATCATAAAAAGAGTGAGAATGATTGCTATGATAAAAAAATTATCTATTTGGGCAAGAGCATAGGAAACAGGACAAAGACAGGAATGAGCTCTCCCCTGTGCCCTCCTAGCTTTGGGAAATCAGCTGTTCAGAGACTTCCTCGGCTGCAGGGGTCTGAGAGAGGGCAAAAGGCAGCCGGCAGGATGCAGCGTCAGCCAAGGAAGAGACACAAAAGGTTGGGAACTGCAACCCCAGAGTGCTTTCACAGCCCTGCAACTGCTATTTGGATTCCTCAGCTCCATCTCTGCTGTGCAAAACATCGTAGGTCAAGGGCTGCAGTGCTCACTCTGCCCCAAGGAGCTGGTGACGGGGCTGACAAGGCCCTACTGCTTCCTGGAGCCCAGCTTGCTTCCTAACCTGGCATTGCACTGCCTTTGTACATACTAAGGGCTTCCTTGGAGCCACCATGGGGGTCTCCTACATAGTGCACCGTATCTTGAAGACCTAGCCTAAACTGAAGCCCAGCAAACGTTAAACTTTTGTTTTAATATAAATCAAGCATGACTAGATGATTTAGGCAACTGTAGTAGACTAACTGTACTTTCCAGAGGATTTAAGCAAAACAGCTGGACAGAGTAGGAGCACCCTTCTGAAACTTTAGGTTCATTTATTCAAACTAGAGGAGAATCTATCACAGCTTCACTGACAGCAGAGGATTCTGAAATGAGAAAAAGATGTATAAATACATTAACTGCTAGACAAACTGCTTAGAATTAGTGTTTTTAAATAAGATGATTTAGACTGACTGGTTAGCTTGCTGCTCTTTGTCTCTCATAAGGAAGTGAAAAAGATTTATTGGTCCTGGGGAGCACCGGGAGCAACACTCACATTTTGCAGAAAGCCAGAGCAAGATCACTCATTGAACACCTGAATGAAAGTGAATCAATGACAGAAGTCAGGATGTGCTTTGACATACTCTAATCTTACACGTAGTTAGCTCTGGCTCTCCTTATTCACAAGGGATGAATTTAATTTCAGAAGCAAACAGTTAAAATTGCTTGGTCTTGCTTTGTAATCTTATTAAATGACAGGCAAGTGAGACCTGTATTTTTATGGAAAGCAGAAACATGTGGGTAAAATATTTGGAATAGCGGAGGTCATCTTGTCCCTTGTCACTGATGTATCTATTCCCACTTGGTTGATATTGTTCCAGCAGCTGTGCCACCTCAGGCTGTAATTTCAGCACTTCCAACAAACTAAACAGTATTGGGCTAGCCTGCACTCAGAGGGAAGATTGCCTGTGGAAAATTCAGGCATCACAGGAGGTATATTCTTCTCTCAAAATCAATTCTCCATGGAAAAGAAAAAGGGCAGTCTGTGGACAATGAAAAATTGCCAAGATTTGCGTGTACTAGATGCAGAAGCTCCTCTTGCTCAGGCAACATATTTCTGAAAATTAGCTGCGCTTCGCAGTGCCGCATGGGCAGCCTTGACTGGGTGAGGGGAGGGAACGAGAGGGGTCCTGCCAGTTCTCAGATGGTCTGATGTTGCAGAAGCAGGTCCTTGATGCCATCGAAGTCATGAGCGTGAAAATTTCCCTCTCTCTGAAGCCTGCCCTTCAGTTTTGGCAGCTTCCACGGCATCAAATCTGAGCATCCAAAAAATGATTCCTAATGATGTATTTCATGCATTAAAAAAATCAGGTCTTGCCCCTGCTCCCTCCTGCCTTCATGACAGTGTGTCTCAAACAAAGCAAGTGATACTTTATTAGCATCAAGAAGAGTAATACCACTGTGCTCAAGCCGGTGGCTTATTTCTGGGGAAGCTCAGCCTTCTGGTGTCTGTGGCAGTGCAGGGAGTCCCAGGTGCTCTGTATCCATGCGCGTCGCAGACCTCACTGCACCTGGCAGCACCGCACAAGGACAGAGCTGTTGTCCGGTGCACTGAGGTGCGATCAATTATTACGGTGCATAAGCTTCGCAGCCAAAGCAGCTGAGGTTTCTGCAGCCTCCCCTGTCAGCTGTGCTACAGGCATTTTTAGTCCTACTACGTTTCCAAGCAATGCCCTGTGAATTACTCCTGGGACACACAGAGGTGGCTGAAGTCCTTTTCTCTTATAGGGACCAATTGATCACGTATGCTCTTTAAAACATGAAGAAAGAATCCCAGAATCATTTTAAAGGATTGCAAAGTAAGTGGCTGTCAGTGTCAGTGGAATGCCCAAGCATGTAAATGACAATTTCTTTGATAAAGTGACCAAGGCACTGTAGCTTTCCAAATGTCACAACAATTGGCTTGTAATTACTAGTAAGCTTTGCAATAGCAAAAGGCTTGCTAGAAGCTGCTCAAGCCCTGGCAGCATTTGTAATAAGAGCATCCTCTCTTCAGCAAAAATTGGATTTCACCTTTTCTCCTAGTTTCATCTTTTTGTTACTTAAAAAATAAAAATGGAGCCATCAAAGACCATTTTCTACAAAAAGCTCCCAATACCCTTATACTGAAGTCAGGTCTTCAGGAGTATAAAATTCCCCTTTCTTAAATTAAAGAGCTGAGTAAGAAGGATCATCAATGAAAAACAGAGCTAAACAAAGGGAACAACGAAGGTATAAGTAGGGAAGGGGAGTCAATAGCACTTTGGCTTTTTTTCATTTTGCACTAAGCCTGGTTTTACATTGCAATCCTATCCCTCCGTTCTATCATCCCTTCCTTTGTCTATTTTATCCTCGTCTTCTTCCCTGACACATGACCTGCAGGTATGACCGTATAATTAAATGCAATTGAGTTGCACTGATTTAACTAATTACAACCTGTCACATGTGGCACCTAAGCCAACGTTCTCTATTTCCTCATCCTACCCCAACTGTGAGACAAAACACATTAGCTCAAATCACAGAATCGTAGAATGTGTTGGGTTAGAAGGACTTTTAAAGGTCATCTAGTCCAACACCCCTGCAGTAACCAGGGACATCTTCAACTAGATCAGGTTGTTCAGAGCCTCATCAAGCTTGGCCTTGAATGTCTCCAGGGATGGGGCCTCCACCACCTCTCTGGGCAACCTGTTCCAGTGTCTCACCACCCTCATTGTAAAGAACTTCATCCTAATGTCTAAACTAAACCTACCCTGCTCTAGTTTGTCAGGCTTGTGCTGATTTGGGTAACCCAAGATGTCCAAGGACATGCTTTATGCCAAAGCTGGTAGTATGATAATTCCAGTGGTGCACCCAGTGAGCGGCATCTCACATGGGTTACACACATAGTCACATCTGTAACCTCAAGAGCTTTCTGGACACAAATTGTTGCTTGCCTGGAGCATGCTACACAATGAGGAAGTGATATCTGGTTGGTATTTTCATGTGTGACTACTGCAGAAATAATTAGTAATGACAACACATATACAGTGTATTCCTATTTACTCTGCTAAGTACTTGACTGATGCATAAGAGGCCAGTGTGACCTGTGGTGGTGGATCCTGCCAACTAACAGCAAGAAATGGTCGATTTTAACACACAAACTCAAAATGCCTCTGTGAAGATGTTGGTTGCATACACCTCACATTTGAAAATGATGGAAACTATATAAAGATAAAATCACTACTGCACTGGAGTAGAAGTGACAGCTTTGTCATAATAGTCTATCTCTGAGCCGCCTACCACAGATGAAGATGAAAAACCCTCTACACAAGTCAGATAACAGTGCAAGAAGAACTCCCCTTGACCGTAGCAGCTGATCAACTGCTGGTCTGTACAGAAAGACTGACAGCCTTTCTTATTTTCATTTTAGCAAAACAGTATGGGTAAACATTGACTTAGAATTGTCTCATCTTCAATTTGATCGTGGTTGATTGGAATGTCTCTGTCTACGAAGATAACAGAATTAGTAGTCCATTAGTTAAGCAATCATGACTTCTAGCTTCTGTACTATGATGACTTTGCTGTATCTGACAATCTTCTCACAGTAGAGCAGGCAATATGATGAATGTCTTGCACAAGTTTGTTGTTTCAGCTTCTTCCTGTAGGACAGCAATGTGTGCGTTCCAATCTTGCACTCTCCCTCTTTTTTAACTCAGCAGCATACATGCAAGAGCTTAAACTGCAGACAGACAACCAAATGCTACCAGTTGCTTTGCAATGTGTTCCAGTTAATGACTTTCTGACAAACTGGGAGAACATTTCAAGCAGATACCAACAGGGCTTGTCTTAATCTCAGTGCTAGTCAATCTTTTCATTAATTACTTGGTAGGTGAGCTAGAAAGTGCACTTCTAAAACCAGCAGCAGGCACTGAGCTAAGTCTGCAAGCAGTTGGAAGGTGTACAGGTTTTAGCTGGGAAAGAGTTAATTTTCTCCGTAGTTGGTGGTATAGTGCTATGTTTTCGATTTGTGATGAAAAGAGTGTGGATAACACATCCCTGTTTCAGTTGTTGCTGAGCAGTGTTTGCACGGCGTCAAGGCCTTTTCGGTTTCTCATACTGCCCCGCCAGCCAATAGGTTGGAGGTGCACAAGAAGTTGGGAGGGGACACAGCTGGGACAGCTGACCCCAGCTGACCAGAGGGATAGCCCACACCATATGACATTGTGCTCAGCAATAAAATGTGGAGGAAGAAGGAGGAAGGGGGGAACACTTGGAGTGATGGTGCTTGTCTTCCATAGTTACCTTTACATGTGATGAAGCCCTGCTTTCTTGGAGATGGCTGAACACCTACCTGCCGATGGGAAGCACTGAATGAATTCCTTGTTTTGCTTTGCTTGCATGTGCAGCCTTTGCTTTACTTATTAAAGTGTCTTTATCTCAATCCATGAGTTTTTTCACTTTTACCCTTCTGATTCTCTCTCCCTTCCCACTGTAGCAGGGGGTGAGTGAGTGACTGTGTGAGGCTGAGCTGCCTGGGGGGGGTTAAACCACAACAGAAGGATAAACAGGGTAAGAATTCAGAACAATTTCCTAACATGGAGAAATGATCCCAGATTATCATGGCGAAATCTGCAAAAACAAGTACGACATGCTAGGAAGGAGAAATCAAATTTACAGATACGAAATAAGGAGTGACTGGCCAGCCAGCAGCTCTGCAGAAAGGGACATGGGAGATACAGTGGATCACAAACGGCATGAGTCAAGATGCTTCTGTGAAAAAGGCACACTTCATATGAAACATAGTAACAGACATCTTATATATGTAGGCCATGGAAATTGTTTATTCCATCCTAATTGGCACTAACAAGGTCTCAGCAAAACTCCACTCTGGGCCACTGCTCTCTAAGACCCCTGCAAGCTGAAGACTGCCCAGAGGAGAGCTGAAAGTATAATCAGAGGCCTAGAAAGCATTACTTATGAAGAAAGGCTAGGAACTGGGCTCAGTGAGGCTGAAGGAAGAGAATTCTTGAGGACTTAACACATTATTAGTTCTCTAATACATGGAAGGCTGTCAGAAGAAAGTTGGTCAGCTGTTCATCCGGAGCAGGACATGAAGAAGCCAAGATTCATTTGTAGCCACAGAAGATTTAGGAGCAATAATAGGGAACTTCCTGGCCCTAGGGATTTGAAAGGACAGGAATAGATTGCTCAGGGAAGTTGCGGAATGATCTTAATTGAATGATTCTAAGAAAAGTTAGACAGAGATCTGTGGTGGGTAGTAAGCACACATCTGACTTTCTCATGGTTGCTGAGGGGAAAGCCATCCCAGGCCTGCAGGACCATCATCCTTCCTACCTTCTCTGTTCCACGTTCCCTGCTGGCCAGCTGTATCTCTGGGCCAGGTTGCTTCTAAGCCTGCCAACCAAGAGTATCTGTCTTCGACAAAAAACCTGTCCAGAAAAATTTTAAAAGTTGAGAAATCAGTTCTCTCTCTTATGTCCTGATCAAAGCCTAGCTGATGCATTTCCCTTGCCACAGCAGGCACCATCGTGTTGATAGGATCTGCCTGTTCGACCTCCCCCCACTTCTGTCTCAAAACTTAAGATATGAAGAATAACATAATGTTGTACAGAAGGGAATAGAGATCTCTGAAGTCATCAAAAAAGCCAGCTAGTTCCATTTTAAAATATACCAGTTCTGAACTGATCATGAATTGGGACTAAAAACTACAGTACAGGAAATCTACTTCACTGCAAAATAAGTTGGTCATGGACTCACATTAAATTACTTCTTCTCTCCCTCGGGCATCTGGTGATGAAGCCCAATGCCAGCCTGCTGCTAGCGTGCTGAATACAGTGAGCTGTGAGTGAAGGTTAGTATTTTATCTTCTGTAGTCTTAACTTACAGAAACATATCGGTGAATGTGAACCAAACAAAATATATGCAAAAAAGCAAAGCAACAGTTTGAGTTCTGCCTTTATAATGAACTGTTTTTTGAAAGGTTGACTGCTTGACACCCTATGTTAATTGATTACAGGCAGCCTGCAGACGTAGTGTCTGAAAAGCAACTTTTGCATGGTGTACTTTCAGAATTCCTGAGACTGATGTTTGCTCCAGAGGGCATAATAAGAACATTTTTTTTCCAGTCCTTCAGAGACCAGCACTGACTCCATGCCTTGACTTGGTCTGAAGGGAATTACTAGATGCTTGAGACATTCAGTCAAAAAAATAACAACTCAGACTGACTTTAAAGTGGCTTTACCATTTGGCAAAAGAAAAGCTGAGGGCTTGTGAATCTTTCTGCTGCTACTGCAAAATGAAAAATAAACAAAAATGTACAAAATAAGATAAATATCCCTTTGCTATAACTTGGTTATGCCCTTGAGTTACACGAGAAAAACAGAAACATGCCACAGATATCTGTTGTCTGTTATAACGTGCTGTTCCTACAGTACTGATGTTTGTCAGAAACTGCAATTTCATTTAGTTTATGTAATTCTTCTAACAGAGCTTGCTGAAATATTTCTGCGTTGACACTAGACATTTTAGACCATCAATAGATGCATAACTATAGAGAAAAAGCAAGGAAAAAATGCCAGTACCTGTGTGACCAAAAAAAGAAACATGGGCACTGAAAAGTTGAGTATAGCCAATTTTCACAGGAAAGCTCGAACTTTGCCTCCATAAAACAACTGCATTGGCACTTGAGATATCCTCTTGGTAGTTTAAGACTTACTGGCTTGTGAATTCATAGTTGGAAAACCACTGAGGAAAGCAAATGAGTCCTGGCCATGTGGGAGGCCAAGATGACACCAAGTCTGACACGCTGCAAGTTCATAGAATCATAGAATGGCGGGGGTTGGGAGGGACCTTAAACATCATCTAGTTCCAACCCCCCTGCCATGGGCAAGGACACTTCCCACTAGACCAGGCTGCTCAAAGTCCCATCCAGCCTGGCCTTGAACACTTCCAGGGATGGGGCATTCACAACTTTCCTGGGCAACCTGTTCCAGTGTCTCACCCACCCTCACAGGAAAGAATTTATTCCGAATATCTAATCTAAGTCTACCCTCTTTCAGTTTAAAGCCATTACCCCTTGTCCTAATCACTACATGCCCTTGTAAAAAGTCCCTCCCCAGCTCTCCTATTGGACCCCTTTAGGTACTGGAAGGCTGCTATAAGTTGTCCCTGGAGCCTTCTCTTCTCCAGGCTGAACAACCCCAGCCTTCTCTCAGCTGTCGTCATAGGAGACGTGCTCCACCCCTCTGATCATCTCCATGGCCCTCCTCTGGACTCGCTCCAACAGGCCCATGTCCTTCTTATGCTGGAGACCCCAGAGCTGAACACAGTACTCATTGTTTTCAAGGCATCCAGCTTCTTACTGTGTTTTTCTGCTGTAATGGTTTCACCCTGCATGTCTTCCTTCCTGGGAGTGGGGCAGTGGCAGCCCCATGCCAGCTCTGTGTGTTACTGCTCCAAGGCAGAAAGTGGAGGACAGGGACAGGCACAGCATTTGCACTCTTTTTTTTTAACCTGTGCATGGGAATTGTGAGCTTGATGTTACGAGGGAATGAGGGATCAAACCACATTCTTCAGGAACAGGGCAGGGACAGGGCAGAAGCTATGATGGGATGCTCAGCTGCAGAGTTGTGCGGTCTGGGGTTGGGACTGGCCCCTGTGATCCCTCAACAGCCAGAATGCGTCAATGTCTCCCATTGACACCACAAGAGTGCTTACATTTCACCCGACTAATCCAGGAAGATGCTTGCCATCCCCTCCCACAGCCTGGCCCCATCCAGCCATCTGGTCCTGTGTGATTCCTTCTGCAGGCAGGGGAATGCCATGGGAACGCCAGTGCTGGGATGCTCACACGCAGACATGCACACGCACTCGCGCACACACACGCCTCCAGCCTTCTGCTTCCAGCACTCCCTTGCATGCTCTTTCTTTTGTCGGTTCTACTTTCTTCCCCAAGCAGTAGTAAGGATTTAGTAAAAGCCCGTGGGTCCTCTGTGTTATAAAATTAGGTCTCTACAGGTGCCAGCAGAATGCTGTGCCTTGGCATACAAACAGCTTCGCCTCCAGTTAGTAGATAAACTGAATTTCCTCTCGAAGCTGAAGCACTCTCCGTCCTTGCCTCCCCTGGATCCACTTCCCCTTACGGCCGCAGAATGCAGCAACTCGAAATGGCGTTAGAGAAATCCACTGCGGACACTTGAGAAATCCTGTGACAGCACTATGAGGCAGATAAGCAGAGGCAGGGGGGAGAGGAGAGAGAAGAGGAATAGCTTTCGGAGACTGCTTGGCAGCAAAGTCAACGCTTGAAATATCTGTGGGGAGTTTGAAAGCATTTCCTAACATCAAAAATGCGAAGAAGAAAAAGAAATTTTGATCAATGGCTTATTGCCCTTGATCTAAGCAAAAGAATCCTAGCCAGTCAGAAATAACAGAAATCTGTTTTATTGTAAAGCTGAAGTTTTCTATGTTTTGACAGCTGGGGCTCATGCTTTTGGCTGGGTTATTTGCCAGCCTTAAAATATTCATTAGCAAGTTGCCAGGTTTTTGTCCTTTCAAATTGAATGCTAACGATGAAGGAGAGGGTGCTGGAGAGATTTTAAGCACGAGCTCTCTGCCCTAAAACAGAACTTTGTGGCCTGAATTCACATGACCAGAAAAAGAGGTTTCCACTCCCTGGCCAAGTTTCTGGTGAATCACTTGCTGGTCACAGAGCCAAGATTTGCTTTCTGGAGCATGGGAAGCAGTGGCTTATTTGTGATGAAGACAGCCCCCTCACCTTTGTTGAGAGGAAATGGATTAACAGTGTGTATTCTGTGCACAAGTCTTGAAAGAACTGAACTAAAATATTCGAGATTAAAGAATCCTTACCAAAAAACAAACTGGAACACATGTTAAACTGGAAAGTCAATTCTGACTCTGAAAATGGTCAGTGAAATGTTGATGGTGGTGGCTCCAGGATCAACTCAGTTGTCTTACAGAGTATCCAAAGCAGCATCACAGAACTTATTCTTTATCTTTTTGATGCAAACCTTTACATTACTATTCCAATGTTATTTCCTCTTAAAGCTTTCTTCATTTTTATACACTTATTCTAAGAATTCAAACCAGACTCTTCCTCTCTTATGCAGTTTGTTCGTTCTTATGACTTGTGCGGCTTCCATTTAGTCACTTAGTTGTTATCATTCCATTTCATACCTGTGCAACATAGGGGGCTTTCTTAGGTGAACCGGTTACAAAATGAAAAATATTAAATCATTTTCTATCTGCTGGGAAGACTGAATTTCTCTTCCAAAAATTCATGGTCAGTGATATTGACTTTGTATCCGAAAAATCTACTTTCATCAACTCTGTCCTTAGCTTCCTTTACTCGTCCCAGGGTGACCACTACTTTTGTCATGTCATTTTGTATCTACAAAGTCCTTGCAAGTGCTCAACACTTCACTTTTGAGACTGATCTTTCATTTTCTGGATAAGGAATTACATTTCTTTAGTGGATATGAAGCGATAACAAATCCTTTTCACTCAGGGACAAGTTAATATGAGAAGAAGCTGCAATGCAGAGACTAACACTGAGTAAGTGAAAACTGAAGGTGTGCTACCATGTAGGGTCAGGTCCTTCAGGCAGTTTCAGTTTTACCAACTGACAGCTTAAACAGACAGCTGTAATGTGAACTAAGGCCAAAGAGCATCTCAGAGTTTCCAAAGCCAAATTTTCAAAGGGCCTTTGATGTAGTCTCCAACCCTGTGTAAAGACAGGGTGGGCGACTAAGCGTGCAGGCGGCAGGTCTGCTTTGAGAGACGTTCCTGGTGGGACCAGGCACTGGGCTGCAAATTAGGGGAAGGCAGAGGAAGGCACTGGCAGAAAGGGGGAGTGGTGCAGAGGGAAGTCTCTCTGGTCATGTCTACGCTGGCATATGAAACAAGGCCAGGATTTAGCATCAAACCCTGGTCCGCATCCGTTAATCATTGTGGGTTGGGCTTATATCAACTAGCACTCTCCCAGGACAATTTATGGGCATGGTTTGGGCTATACCATGTACCAGGACTGTTGTCAATGAGCAGTCTGGATGCAGTCACCCTATTTTGGGTGAAGAAGAAAGCTTGGAAGTATGGATGCAAATCATGCACGGACACTTGCAGGGCCAGAAAACAGGCCTTGGCTTGTTCTATTTTGTAATGTAGCCCTTAGACCAGGATCATGCCAAACATACTGTATCATTTGAGGAATGCAGCTATTTTGAGCAGAAGGACTGACATCTAAGAAAGTGAGTGACACTGGTGAGAACAGACAGATGTTTACTGATTCAGTCTTCACATGCAAAACTGTTGGTGCATGTTCAAAGTCATTTTCTGAAGATGTGTCTCTTGTTATCTTAACATCAGTAAGCAGCGGCCCAGTGTATTTTCCCATTTGTTGTGACTTGCTTATCCAGATCCTGTATATATTCCAGGGACACAGTTACTAAATTTAAAGCTGCAAACAGATTTGTTCTCTCCGCACACTTGTAAGAAACATTTAATTTTACATTGCCAATTTTCAAATATTTCTATATACTCTGGCTAGGTAAAACAGTAAGGAATTGGTGTAACTCAGTGATGAATTAATGGCTTGCTCAGTAGTACAAGGTCTTATTTTCCTCTTTAGCAGATATTGGGCCAGACATTCTGGAAGAGTTTAATCAAAATCCTCATCAAAAGCCAAATGAGTGGATTTTAAAGAAAGTTTAATTACAGTGGTCAAACCACCCAGCATGATTTGCTTGATTTGATTAACGTAATGAGGAGCACATTTAATGAGAAATGCATTAATTCATTCAAACAAGTGGTTTTATCAGAGGTATTAAGCACCAGCCCAGATTATGTACAGCAGAAACTATTATAGCAAAAATTGACCGGGGTCAAAGCAGTAGTAATGCCATAATTAAAAGCTCTCAGCTGTAATCTACCAGTTGAACTTGGGCCGTGCTCATCATGACTGAAAAAGCAGGGTCCCCATTTAAAAAAGCCCCCAAAACACAGGGTTTTCCTTCCATTCCACAGCTAGGATCTCCATCCCTTTCTTTCAGATGTTCAGAAGATTCAGGAACTGGGATTGAACTTTCTGAGTTTCAGATGGTTACCCATGCAGATATTATTAGCAAATGATGGCGCAAGAGCTCAAAGGACACCTGATACCACCCCCACACCCTTAAAGGAAATGGAGTGTTCCCCATTTGCTCTCTGTTCTACCTCCCTCCTGTCCTTGTGATGTCGTTGGGACAGTCCTGTTCCTAACCTGGAATAGAGTGACTTTGGGGTAGAATTATTATTTTCCTTCTGGGAAAGAAAACCTCCTTTTTGAAAAAGAAGAAAAATTGTCTTCAAGCGGGAGATATTTGAGAAAAAAAAAGAAAGAATCTCCTTTACACCTTGCTCTCTTAAACTGCCTGATAAATTTCAGCCCCTATATTCCAAATTTCCTCTTTCAGGATGCCTCCCCATGGGCTTTAGACAGCACACTTCACCTCCACCCTCCTCACTGGCACCCCTTCTCTGGTGCCCCTTGTTCGATCTCCCAGCAGCTGCTAATGCTCCTATGCTGCCCTGACCACTGTTACCTTGTGCCATGCACTCTTGCCTTTATTCAGTCCCCAACTTGTTATTCCTGTAGTGTCTGCGCTACCTCTGTGTGAGCCGCCTTTCCTGCTGCTTTGTACTGCATCCGTATAGCACTGAAACAGCTTTGATTTTCAAGCGCTCTACTTCTAAGCCTGCTTGGCTGCCAGAGCACTTTTCGAGCACGGTTGCACAGTGGATTTAAGCACTATCTATTGCTTAGTCTTTCATCAGCTACCACCGGCAGCTGGCAAAGGAGAGCAGCTTTGAAACTGTTCCCTAAGCGGACAGGAGACTGGTCAAGGAGCTGAGAAGCGGAGCACAAGCCCAGTTGCAGATAGGAGTCTCCGGTGTTAGGTGCAGACCAACAAGCGAAGACTGGCATGGAGGTTGTATTTTACCTCCTGGTAAGGTCAGCAGGAGTATGCCAGTAAGACACTATTATTAGGGTGCCTAAATGAACGTAGGTGCCAAGGTTCACCTGCAGGTTTGGAAGTCCTGATTAAGACCTTCAGGAAATAAGCTGAAGTAGAGAACTGGAGATGTCAAAAACCAGACCTACGGATTTATTTGCTATATTAATAGAAGATGAGCAAGAAAACCACTCCTGCTGAGCTGAAAACCGTAATCCTTGGAATTATTTCTGCCACTTGTCTTGAAACCACAAGGAAACAAGAGTAAACATTGGAACCAGAGTCCCTTTATTTTAGAGAAATCTTGCGATGTGCCTATATCTGACTGCTGCACACCAACAGGAACCTGTGATATTGGCATATAAACATTTGCATGGGGGAAAGCATTAACAGTGCCTGCCTCAGCAGTACAGTCAGGAAGCCTGTTCCCAAAGTAAAGATAGTTCCATCTTGGAACAAGCAACCCAAATAGCATATACAGACTCACTACAGCAGCTGCCCCTTGATGTTACCTTTGGTATCCTTGAGTGGAATCCAGGTGGGAAATCATAAAACATAAATTGGTAGAAGATCATATCTTAAAATACTTTCTCTCCCTATCTCCCAGCATGGCCTTCAAGCAGCCAACCAACCTTGCTAAACTTATCATCTGAAGAAAATTTCCCAAGCACCAATAAATCTGACTATATCAGAATGATAAATGGAAAAATTGCAATTTATCTCCATAGCCCTCACAAGAAACATCTTCTACAACAGAACTGTGAAAACCGATAAATCCTCAGCATGTCCATCCCAGAACGCAAACTACTTCTTCATACGTACCATATGCCCCTTGTACCGTAATGAACTCACACTGACAATCAGAATGAGAAAGAAAAATGTGGTTAATAACAAGAGAATGTTTCCCAAAACAGCCATTCTCCCTCTCACCATTCAGCCCTCATCCTCAAGGGAATTCTAGAAAAGAAACTGGAAAGATGAAGCTGGGATTGAAATTAATAATTTGATGGGACATCAAAAATTGTTGATTCCAACAACAATGCTAATTTTATGGCACATCACAATTTACCTCAGATATGACTTGCTAATCTCAGTTTCTCAGGAGATAATTACCTGTGCATTTCTTCCGTTATGAGTTCAGTAGAGCTGAAGACCTTATTACCGCTCCTCTTACTAACATCCCCTCTGTTCCTTTCGTCTCAAAGTACCTGGCTGATTAATATAATGAAACTGAACTCAGATAAATTGCTTCCAATCTTCGCTTATCTGGCAGTTTGTTAGTTATGTCCCTGCTTCTGTTTTTTGCCCCTCAGATTTGTCTGTTTTCTCCTGTGAGATGTACTGATAAAAGATATTGCCTCTCCCCACAGATGTTCCTTCTGAGTGTTATGAATGTTCCCTGTTTACCAAAAAACCTGCCCAACCAGCCTCCACTTTGGAAATATCAAGCGTGGTTCCAGATATGGCTCCAGTTCTGACTCACAGATTCGTTTTTGAATAGTTATATGTCTTTAGTCTGGCATTATCTAAGCTCTCAACTGTTTCAAAGAAATATTTGGCTTTATGCAAAGAATAGGAACACAACTTAACTGGTCAAACATCAGTCACTACTTCTAAAAGGAAAGGAAGCATCATTAATTCAGATCTTTCTAAAATGAAGGCGAAATATTACATTCAGGAATATATTGTTCAACACAGGGCAGTTATGCACCACCCAATCCAGTCAGAGATGAAAATTTTTATTGTCACTTCTCTCTCATACTTCCCAGGTACTGAATTGGTCTTTGGCAATGCTCATGGCATTGATGTAGTATATTACTTGCTTCTCCCTCTTATCCACGGAGCTCAAAAAACCAGTAACTTTACTTCCCTGCATCCAAATTCAGTAACTTAAAGCTGTAAGAGCTTGGGAAAGGTTAACCAGTATCTTAGGAAGGGACTCGGTATAATTTTGCCTAGGAAATTTCAGCGTACAGTTCCACATAAATTAAAATATATGGACCTAGAGAATACAATGATATGTTTTAGGAAGTATTAAATATGCCAGTACACAAAGCTCTGAGGTAACATGCACATCTACCACCTCTTGCCGAATACCATATACTTCCTTGGGCTTGCAGAAGTAGCACATATTGTTCTGCTCGCACAGCATGCAGTCCTTGATGTACACTTGGAAGTTATCCTTTGCAAACAAGTACTGAAATTTCACATCCAGGGCAGAAGTTCTACACCCTTCTCTCACCAAAAGGCACTCAGAGACAATTCAAGACAGGATTGAGTTTTAAAACTTGTATTCCTCATCTTGTGAAACTACGGGTTATCTGGGACCCTGACTACATGTAAGACCTGCAACCTCAGCATTACCATGTACAAAGTAAATGTTTACCCTGTATGTGTCAGTCAACACAGAAAGGCTCGGGGAACGTACGGAGAGGATTTTTTTGCAGGTCCAAAGGAAAAGCAAACCCCCACATCTCTTCCTCCTACTCAGATACAAAGCAGGAGCTTGCTTCCAGCAGGCAGTTTGTATCAATGGGCTCTGCTAGGCAGTACGGAGATAACTCTCAGCATTGATAAATGGGAACTGCTAACATAATGTAAACATTTGGTGAAAGCAAAATATTTGCCAAGAACCTAAAAGGCCGGGTGCTTAAAGCAACTCTCCATGCTGCATCCTTAGCACAGCAAGGTGCACAAGAGACAGGCACTCAGCTATCAGTCTCACTGCTGGTTCCTACGTGATTGAACCTACAGTGCATGGTACCTACGTCCCAATGAGCCGTACTTAATTCCCTTCTCCCACTTTGGTTGTGCCATTGCAGTGAAAGTTTCTGCAGGAAATAGATGTTTCTGGAGCAGTAAACCAGCTCCTGTCACTCACGATCCACTGTTTTACTGTGTCTGTGGCACCTGCCCCAGGGCTGGTACCACCATCACCTTCTTCTACGAAGCGAGGCAGATGACTTTTGACTTGGCCATCCAGTTTCGATGACCAAGAGCCTACTATAACACCTTTCTGCACCATTGTGAATTTGCAGATCTGGGTGTCGATCGTTGGAAGAAACACAAAAATTCAGCCCATTAGTGGCTCAACCCCGTTTCCCGCCCACGAGTGGGTAATGTGAGAGTGGCACCAGGGATGGTGGGGGAGAAAGGATGAAGTGTGAAAACAGTGTAAGACGAGGATGCCCAAGCTGGCAGGCCATGAAAACCAGCTCCTGGGTGGTGGCAGGATCCCTACTTAACAGCCCCATGGGAGGGAGAGGCTGTGGGACCGTGGGGTGCAGCGATGGTGCGGCGGCCCTTACCTTCTCGTTCTTCCTCTCCTCAGCCTTGCCAGCAGGGCCAGGGGTGACAGGGCCACCCAGGGGCCCGCTGCCGGCCTCACCGTTGAGGTGGGCAGCGCTGACGTTGGGCGGGGTGATGGCGGCGGCGGCGGAGGTGAGGGGAATGAGGGGCCGGGCCCCCGGGGCGGGCGGCTGGTGGCCATGCTGCGGGGAGATGGCGGGGTGAGGCCGGATGGCTGCTGCTGGCAGGCGGGAGGGCGAGCTGGGCGTCCGCAGGGGCGAGACCGTGGCTGTGGGCCGCTCCGGGGCTGGCACCGATGGGTGAGCTGTGGAGGGAGGACAGAGCACAGTTAAGACCTCCATGAACTAACTGCCATGACCTGCCCCTTTGGTGGCCATCACTGCCATGAAGCATCAAGGCTCGACAGAGAGCTAAGCCCTTAGCCTTAACCCAGGATATCTCAGCTTGCAAGTGGTTTTGTCTAAATCCTAGAAATTCCCCTCCTGGCTGTGAAAGACCTGTCTGCAGTCACCAAAATGGCCGGTCTTCCCTAGTGATGTGACTGGGGAATGGCCTGACCATTTCTGCCCATGCCTAGAAATAAATAGCAAGCCTACTGTGTTTTTAAAATACCTTACCTCGTTCCAGCTAAGCTGTTTTCTCAACCTCCGCGACCCCTTCCTAACCTGACAGGTTTTGGAGCAACGCAACATGGGACCTAAAGGGTTAGCCCAGATGATCCACGCTGACCTCGCAGATGGCAATTGCAAAGGAAGGTCTCTTGTTTCAGCCCCAACAAAATGATCAACAGCACATCACTGTGCTGCACAACACAAATTAAGCAGAAATCCACCAGAGGATTTCTGAGCTCAGCCTCATCTCTGTCAGCAAAGTCCCTAAGGGACTATGCAGTGCCTTTCAGTATTGCTGCCCCTGCTGAGGAAACCCTGCCTACAAGCACTAGGAACGAGGAATTAGCACTCGTCTGTTTAACGGTGGCCATGACACACTGCTTGAGGTCAGCTCTCTAAGGGTTCGAGAGCTTGTTGCATGCCTCACATTGCAAAAAGTATGACAAAGCTCCAGGTCTATTTCCACAACGATGTTGCCTTTGACTTCCAAGTTGGTTGATTGCTTAGGTGTAGCACTCCTTCAAGTATGTACAGACCAGAAGCTGTGTCCACACTCAGAAATCCCCTCACTTAAATGATTCAATAGTAGGACTGGCTGGAAGATGCCCATTTCACAAATGATTTCAAGGTTTCATAATCTGGTTTAGTTCTGCTTCAGTGTAAAACTTGAACCTTTGAACATTTTTCTCAGCACAACCTACTCACCCACCCAACAACAGTCTCAGGGCATTCACCTGGGATGTAAAAACATAGGAACTGGTCACTGCACTGTTCCTCTGTGGAGAATAGCTCTGGGCAGCTGTCTACTCCCTTTGCAACCTGAGCTGGGACAGCTTCATGGCTGAAGTCTGGTTCAATCACATCTATTCCTTTTTGTTAAAAGCTTTGAGTCCAACAAATCAGCTTTTCTTTGACCAAGAAGCATTTTTCTGGAAAATTTCTGACCCACTGTGATCTGTGGTTTTTGTACAAATTCATCCCAAGGATACATTTTTACACAGGACCAGTTGGAGTTCACTCAATCTGTAACTGAGCAACAATGCTAGAACAACTCAAAACACTATTTTTCTGTTTCTATGGTTAACACTGACACCCATTACCAGGGATTGAAACGATAAGGAGTGACAATAATCATACTCGCTACACCTGCTGAGCCCTCCTGCCAGGAGGGAATTTCATCCCCCAACCTTATGCCCTATTATCCGAAGTGATACTGAACATGATGGGCCAGCGATCATCAGACTAGCACCTCCGAAGTTCACATGATTCTCCCTAACAGTAACTCCTTGACTGTATAACATCTCTTTTTATTAATGTTGCTCATAGCAAATCAACCCAACTATCATTAACCTGTCTTGAACTTGATGTGATTTTACCATGTAGCATGAGGAAGGACCCAGAAGTTGTTACTACAGACACCTTCAACACTATTCTTACTATTACTTACTATTTCCCCCCTCCCTGGATTACCAAGAACATATACTGGAAAGTGCAGTTCCTTTCTAAAGAGCCAGACAGGGCACCACTGGTTATCTTGAACTGATTCCCTCCTTCTGATTTTCCCATTTGGAACCTCTGTGATGAGCAACCATTGCTGCCAGAAATCTAATTTTCCAGGATGGTTAAGCTTGCACGATCAAGGTTTTGAACTACTGGTTGTAGGGATCAATGGTTTTCCTAAATTTAGAGGAAAAGCACAATAATGGAATTTCACTGCATGTACCTGGATGCAGAAGACTGATTTGATAATCATATTAGGTACATTACTCCTTTCATATAGGGCTCGGTGTTTCCAAACACAAAGGAAACAGAAAACGTGAGAAACAGTAAAGTAAATGGCCTGAGAAAAATCAACTCTGAGCAGAGCTCTCACATTTTATTCTGTAATTTCATCTGCTTACTGTTACAATGTATGCCTTTGCTCTGGGATCTCTGGATCTGGACTGTGCTGCATCAAACATGCTATTAATTAGCAATGCTCACTGAAGGCTATTTTTGTCCTACACCACTCATATTTCATTTTGGGTGTATTCCTACATTAGTGGCCTTGTGCAAAATTGATTTGTTACTCATGTATATTGCAAGCCAACAGAAACGTGATTTGAATACTGTGCCAGCTTGCCTCTCTTGGAAAGCTTTTCCGAAAGTCAGTGTGCATTGCCCTGTCCTGCAGGACTAAAGACACCTTTGAGGGGCTCTGGTCTGCAGGAGACTGGTGAGGACATCCATTATAGAGAAAAATACTGATAATCATGAAAAACATTCCTTTATTTATGCTGGCAAAAGTTTATTTAATTAAAACAACAATCTCATGAACCTTCTGGAAGGACTGGAGAATTCCCCACTTAAGAGGTTTTGGAGCAGGTCTGTGCTCCCTGGATGACCCTGCCTGTCAACTCCTTGGCACTTTAAGATGTCAGAGCGACCTGGAGGAGCAGTCTTAAATCAGGGAAGCTGCTGGAGGTGTAGCACAGCAGCGCCATGGAAGGAAGGTGTGGGGCATGCCAGGTGCGTGGGGCAAAATGATCTGTCACCTGAGTTTCAGGGGAGTCCGTCTGCCTGTCGGCATGGGCACAGAAGGCACCAGGAGCACCTGAACACTTCCTGAGAGCCTTGCCCAGGAGGGGACGTTTCTGCCTTTGCACTGTAAGAGCAGAAGGGTTTTTGGAAGGGTGTGACCTGAGGGGAAAGCAGCACTTTCTGAACTAGACAAAAAGAAGATAAATCAATTATTCCCCCGTGTGACACCGATGCCGTGTAAACTCCTGCCACCGTTTGTTGAGCAGAGGAGTCTGCACTGCTCGAGATTCAGATTCACATGTATTTGATTACGTTTCCTTCCCTTTGGTCTGGATTGTGTAGGAGGTGAGATTAGATGGTCATAGCGGTGCCTTCTGGCTTCAAAAGGTATGAATCCATGACTGCAGTGTATTTCTCATTTGTGCTTGCTCTGTTTTGTATCTAAGACATCAGTTTTCAGCAGTCACAGTCCTTACTGATTTGCCTTTGTAAACACAATGGCTCACATCCGTATAAAATATCAGAAACAAAATGTTTTAAATTTTGCTATGAAGTTCCATCATAGGATTTACTTTTACTTTATTCAACATCAGAGCTGTTTAACATCAGGGAAAAGGGAAGAAATTGTACTCTAGAAAATTGCGCTGTACATCAGAAAGGGAACCTGGAAAGAACAGAGGCCCCCTGGTGTGAGAAGCTCTTATTCTCATTTCAAAAAGGTGACAGTATTTTTCAGATCTTTTGCTTTATCACTAACACCGGGTCCCGTTCTGCCTAATAAATACCTTTCATCCCTGAAGCCCAGTGAAATGCTTCTTAATTTTAAGTCGTGTATTACTTGCCCTGCGATAAGGGCAGTATTTTTCCATCAGCAAGCCAACTGGACTCAGAACTGTTAATCTCCTCAGTATGCAGGGTGCTTGCTTTCACTCAGATAAATTGTATAAATATTTGTAAACACTATAATCTATTTCAGCTGTAGCAACAGAACAATCTGATAAACACAACGTGGTTCCCAGAGATCAATAGAAGCCCATAAATATTACAAGCAAATAAAACATACTCTATTCCACATTGACTGAGCTGTGACTAAAACGTGAAAGCAAGCGGCGGATTCGAAAGGCTTGCGCTCGAGGGGTGAGACATCAATCCCGCCGATGCAGGACGAGAGGCACCGGCGGGGCTGCACACATACCCATCTGCATGGCGTTGCGGGTCTGGCTGGCTGGCTGCTGAGCTGAATACCTCAGGCAGTTATTCAGCTGCGGAGAGGCCGCCTGTAGCTGGGGATGCGTCTGAGGAGCAGTGATGGGAACAACCGGTCTGACGGCTGTGGCGGCGTTGGTGTGACCAGCCCCGACGGGGTGGATGGTTCCTGGGGCTCCTTTTGTTGTCGCAGCTCCCCCAGCTCCACTGTTCCTGGGCTGCCCGGCTCCCACCGGCACCCTGCATGGAGACAAGGCACAGCATAAGCACGCTGCAGAGATGCTGATACCCAGCCACAACGCTGATAAGCACCCCCAGTTACTTAGGGGTTTCAACATGATACCCTCTCAGGTGTTACAGTAAATCGAGATATAGATGTATATTTATCTTTATAGGACACAGTCATATGCATGCTGGAGGATATTTTCACCCGTTCATCCTATGGGAAGAAGTGCAGGGTGAAAAAGGAAACGATAATTTTTCTCATCACTTTTTTTCTTAAGCTACATTTCTGTCTGAATAGTTCCTAGTAAAATCACAAATCTAAATTCAGAAGAAATGGATATCTCCCAAATGTCATTTTGTATGCCAGAGGCTATTTTACAGGCACTAATGGAGTGATAATTAAAACAGACTCAGAGATCTTTTCTTAGCACCAAACCTGCATACAGCCCCACAGGGAGAAAAAATAGATGGATAACGCCAGGTCTGTGTGTGGCTGTTGAAGGGGACTGAAAAGCAGCAGATTTGGCAGGGCTTGGCTTGGCTGAGCACTTACCCTACCAATGTAACCAGCTCTAGCTTAGATTTGCTGTGGAAATGCAAAAGAGATGGGAATGCAGCTGACTTTACCGAAAAGAAAATTCAAACAATAATCGAACCCTCTTTCACTGCTCACTTAAACTGTATGAATAGTTTGTATTTATTTCATCTGAGTGGCTGGGTAGACCTCAGAGGGAAGGAACGAGACTCTTTCTCCTACGCAATGAGTTCAGCAGGTCTTGATCCTCTTACCACTGAGCTAGAAAGTCTCTGACTGGGGCAGGAGATCACTGGGGCAGACAGAAGGACACCAATGGACAAACTCAGCTCAGCAGCACTTTCTCTGAGTTTCTTACTCAGGTTCCTGAGTAATTTCCTTCCCCAGCAGTAGACGCCATGAAGCAGAGGGTTCTTTTTGTGCGGTTCTCTTCTCTCGGGCTGCTCCATGTGCCAAAGTCCTCCTCCAGGAAGGCACAGCAGAGGGGATATGATGCAGAACAAAATATGGTGGAGGACATGGAAATGAGACAGTGCAAGGGGAGAGTGGATAACAGAGGCGGTGCAAGGCCAACCTATGGGGGTTGGGATTGGCAGAACTTCTGGGGCCCCAAAATTGTTGTGTGAGAACACAGAGAGGTGAAGAGCAGAAAGAAGGAGTACGCTGAACAATCTGTCCCAGTTCAGAGGACAAGAAAGACAGAAGAAGCAACACTAAGAGTGGAAAAGGGAAGAGCCAAAAGAATGAAATTCTGATAGAAAGAAACCAAAACACAGGCTGCAAGTTATGGTCCAAAAGTGCAAAAGACAGCCATCACCTCTGTCCAATCCCCGCTCCCCCCACAATCGCAGGAGGGAAAACAACACTGTAGTGTCATAAAATCCTTGACTCATCTCATCGTGCAAGGTTTGCCTGGATTACATTTTGCTAAATGAACCTGATTTTTTTTTTTTCTTCAATTTTTTTTTCCATCAGCCTCCAGGTAGGGAAAAGCTGGGAACCCCACCAGATGGAAATCTTGACTGTCTGTCATCTGCTGTGAAGAGCTGGCAGGGTAGCAGCAAGGTTCAGCTGGAGCTGGCTTGGCCATCTGCACTAGATGGAGTTTGCCAGAAAAGCACACCTCATAGTCCACGGAAAGCTGCGTTCAGGCAAACATGCACACCGACAGGTACAGAAACTGTGACTCACATAGAGCTCGATGGATGTTGGATATGGCAAATTTTCTCTGCTTGCCTGTCCATCTAAAGGGTCTTGTCCTTTTTCCACCATGCTCTGCTCACACACGTGCTTTGGCAGCTTGTAAATCTAGTTCAGTGTTATTAAATTCATGGGCAACTTCTTTTTCTTGGGTTTTGTAGGGAGTGGCAGAAAAACATGCATGAATCTAATTCTCTGCTTTGCTGTCAAAGGGGAACAAAGTAAGTAGAAAGTGCAGCAAATAGGAGATTTTGTCGCTATCAGATTTTTCTCTCTGTTCTCACTGAGGGTGATTTACAGAGGAACTTAATTAGCTCACAGGATCATAAATATAATCATAAAGCTGCTTTTGGGTTTTGTGGAAAGCACTTTTGCCCTTTAGCATTTCTCTCTGTCTTGTTCTAGCTGTGACATGCCGCATTTAATAAAGTCTTGCTGATTCAGATCACCAACACTTCAGCACAAACTTCTTCACTAATTAAGAGCTGAAGAGGCAAGGAGTGAAGGCAGCCAAGGGGCTCTATAAAATCAGGTAAATGCATTTAGGTTGATGAACAGTGAAGACCCCATGAACTAATTTTTTTTTGACTGAAATGTAATATTAGGACTGTCAGCAGGTTTAGTTATCGTCTTCTAATCTGCTCTTAACTTTTGGTCTTGCTCAGTCCACGTATGATAAACTTGACATAAACTGAAGACGGAACAAACCTCGATCAATTTTTCAAGATCAACACTGTCAGAGTTGTGAGGTGCCTTTGTCTGGAGAGGAGAGAAAGATGATGGAGACTGTGGGCATGTGGAAGGAGAGACAGAGCATATGAGAAGGAACAAGTTCCATTTGCAAACCCACAGCTGCTCTAAAGGAGATATGGCCATACATATGGTAACATTGACCTGCAAGGAGCATGCGGGGCAAAACAGTCTAGAACACATTGATGAACTTTCTCCTCAGCTTGCAGACTATTTCAGAGTGGGCTCTAGATCAGAAACACCCTTTGATTTGGTGTTGTCCAATACCGAACTCTGACAAATGGCGTTCCTCCCCAAACATGCTGTTCTTTCCTTTTCTCCTCTTCTGCAACTGAGACAAAGGTAGCTAAAATCAGACAATTTACTGAACTCTCCTACCACTTCTGAATTTTAATGGTTCAAACATTAGTCTTGATCCAAACAATCCAAGACCTTTGATTCAAGAAAAACAAAATCTACATGAGGAGCTACTGATAAGCAAGACACAAGCGTTCCTTATTTTGTTTATCCCTGTTACATGTCCAGTAGTTTTATAGCAACAAAAAAATCAGCCAACAGCTTCTTTCCAACAGTAAAACCCGGGGTCATCAGATTTTGTAAAGTCAGAGGTTGTAAAAATCTAACACAACTAGTGAAGTCTTCTGAGAACATGGATAACCCCAATGCTACAACCTCAAACTTTCATTACCCAAGTATGCACTGCCACCAGAAAATTTCTGGAAGGGGAATGTGATTTAAAAGCAGAGCTACATTGTTTTCAGCATCCTCCAGGCTCAAAATCCCTCTCAGACCCAGCTCAGACATATCCACCTTGGCCAGCAGCCCTCACCTTGAAACAGGCGTCACGTAGTTGCCCGGGAAGACGCCGGACATGCCGCTCCTCAGAGACGTCCCCTTGAACCAGCCGTCCTGGCACTTCTCAATGACCCGGTACATCTCACCTTTGCGGAGCTCCAGCTCGTCGTTCTTCTGGGGCTTGTAGGCGTACAGGGCTAGGTAGCTGCAGGGAGAGGTCACACAAGAAGAAAGCACCCAGCTGACACCAACCACCACCTGTCTCACTTCGACTCCAGCCCCACAGAGCAGAAAGTGAGTAGAAACACTGCTCAGAAACGGTGGCTAAAAAGGGACATCATTACAGCATACCAAACAACAAATGGCAGAGACAAGATCAACTGGATGCTAAGACAATAAGGGAATAACTAATCAGATTAAAGGGAGGGAATAATTTAGAAACTCATAGGACATCCTTCTCACTCAGGGCACAATCAGAGCAAAACACTACCGCAAAACAGCACTGAAGTTAAGGATTTAGCATCAGTTCCAGAAGGACAAGGCAATTACAGAGACAGACAGAGTAACCAGGACTCGAGCAGGAAGGCTTTGCAAAGCCTAACATCTGGATGAAGTATATATTTGTATGCTTCAGGGTGGGAGCCACCTCTGTTGTGGATTTTCAGAAAAAACTTTTCTTATGGGTAGGTTACTTCAAAAACATTTAAGGCAGCTTTTCTTGCAGCTCTCTCAATGCTATTTATGCTGGCCAGTTTTAGACACAACACACTGAACTGGTGTAGTAATTCTTGTATTTTGTGGGTAAACCAGAAAGTGACAGAGGGCCAAATTCTGCAAGGGGATTTTTACTTAAGCAAGAGAAGTGGCAGAATTGGGCTTTGGATGTTTTGCATGCAAGTATTCTAATAAATCTTTAACAGACGACCCAATATGTAGAACTTTTTATTTATTTAATTACAGCTTTTATTTATTCTCTTTGTTTAGAATCTTTCTTTTATCTCTCTTTTGTTCTTCCGTTACTACTTCAGGGATGTGTCTAATGTTGTGAAATGACAACAACTTGAAGTCCCTAAAGATATTCTCTCTGTTTAGAGAGATCCTTGTTGAAAATTAAGAATGATTGCTTGCGCTTTGGGGAATAATGGAAAGTCAGGATAGGATAGCAAGAGTGCACACACAGAACAACACTTTCTTTGTAAATACCAGTATTTTTTTGGTACTGTAGCCTTTCTACAAATGCAGAAATGGATGTCTGATAATTCTTGATCAAGGTTGTGCCTTCTTGAGTGTTTTTTTATTTGTGCTTTCCAGGCAGTGCAGAGAGATTAGGACGTATGGGGAAACACTTACAGAAAGTGCCTTTACACTGCAAAGTGCAGCAGAATGCTCTTAGGCTCGGAGGTGCGTGAGAAGAGGCTTGCTGCCCACCTTATAGCAGCAAACCAGAGATATAATGAAAACTATAACCATTGTGATTGTAGACTTGCAGCCAATAAAAATGATACATGTCTTTCTACTTCTGCTCTCCAGGAAATATAATTGAGGAATAAATTCTCTTAGTTTTCCTGATTTTACTCCTTTATGGTACCAGTAGATTTCCTTATTTTTATTCTGAAGGCAGTAAATAAACAGCAGTAATGAGCAGAATATGAAATATTTGGTAACAGCTCCTTGGGGCATGCTTAGGCTGATGTGCTTGGCTTTGTTTACCACGTGCACAGGGTACAAAGACCTAATCAGAAACTGTATTTCATTAGTCAACAGATGGGAGAAACCATCCTGCACATCTTTTGTTTAGTCTATATAATCAGGTGGTCCTGAGCAGGTCTGTAGCTGTTCACCTGATGGAAAACATGAGGCTACATATGAACTGAAGAACATTAAAATGCATCACCCTGACATGAAATAAGGTTGCATGCTTCAGTGCTAATCCTTCACCACTGCACTCTGCTAGGACATAACGGAAAGTGCCAGATTGCACTCACTCAGGGGAGCAGAAACTGTGGCTTTGACTACCCCTTTTTAAGTTGCTGCATATACAGGGCTCATATTCAGAAGGTAAAGCAAGAGGTCAAGGACAGAGCATTTTAGATAGACTTACTTAGCCCTTTCCCCAAGGGGCTACATGTAATAATGTAATTTACAGGTTGAGATGCTGGAAGAAAGTGCAAGGAAAATTACCCGAAGTGGATCATAGGCTGCTTTCCCTTGCAGCTATCTCCAGCTCTCCTGCCAGTTTCTTTCTCTTCCTCCCTGCAAATTCCCCCAGCTCAGCCTCCAGTAAGCCTAAATATCAAGTATCACAGTGAGCCTACACATCCTGTGTAGAGAGTATCAAAATCCTCGCAGAGACTAAAAGAAGGTGTACAACAGCCCAGCCTGGACAATATGCCAACACTGACCAATCTCTGTATGGCTAAACTGATGAAAACTTGTATGTGGTAACCCATAGCGTACCCTGGGACAATGGAGGGCATCAGCCCTTTCATGGACCGGCATGGACTTTCTTCATGGACCGACAATCCCACCACCCACGTGGGGCAGTGAGGATGCAATGAGTCAGGGGCTTCTCCAACCCAGCGACAGGCCCAGCCTGGGTCCGTTGCCTGGCTGTGGATGGCATGCCAGCCCTAAGGGGACAGGTGTACGCCCCATGTGCTGGCAGAAAGGGGGCTGTGGAAGAGCTGGTGGGATGCCTGCTCTCATGCATGGCTGAAAACAATTTGAGTGCAGGGAGCTTCCCTCCCCAGAAAGGGCTTCTGGTCTTTTTCTCTGGCAGGGAATCAGGTCTAGTGGTCCCGTTTGCTGAGGCTGATTTTGCCTTAAACCAAAGCCTTTGGACTTGGACACGTTTCACCGTTCTCTAGATTTTAAGTGTGAAACCAGCAAACTCTACAACTGAGAAGAAAGTATTAAAACAACAATCTGAAATCTCACAAAATGTAATAGCAAGTTATTCTGGGCTATGTGAAACAGTGATGCTAAGGGTTAGGGAGCAGGACCTAGAAGAAGCCAAAATGTTTATTAAAAGTTCCTTAAAAAAAGGCCTAAGCGACAAGGTAGCTCATGTTCTTGGCTTCAGGGAGCTGCCTGTGACTATACTTACAACACAGAAGCCCCAGGGCTCTGCTGAGGGTTGTACCTCCCCAGTTCTGCTACAGCTTTCAGATAATGCTTCCCCTTTGACTGGAACTTGGCTGGCAAACGCAAAATGACAGACTGGATTATGAGGCTGCTTCACGAGGGAGACGACAGGAGAAGCACGGGAGGGGAGGCTTGCTGAGGCACAGATGCAGGGGCATTGCCAGAGAGATGGAAAACGTCCTGATTCAGCAACTAAATACTGGACATACTGCCAGTTACTGATTCCCTGGGCAACATTTGAAATAAATTTGTGCCACACTACATGCGACACAGGCTGCACAGGGTGACCACAGGGTGATTATGGGACCTCTCTGGGGGGCCATGAGTGATGTGCGGTACGAAGATCAGGTATGAAGTTCTCAACTTAGTAGCCAAGAACAAATCTGTTTTGGTTCTGTTCCAACTCCCCTATTCTCCTTAAAGCAGATTTGCTATGTTATTTTATGATTTTATTTGTGATTTCAGACCTTGTTTTAGCCGTATCATAAAACCTTAAAATACTGGTGTGCATATGTCTGCGTATGTCTGTATAGTTCTACCACTTTCACAAAGTATATGTGATGAGAGAAAAGGGTTCAGTAGTTTAACTAGACAGGTACCAGATAAACCAACCAGGCTAGAAGAGATTTATTATAATGAAGTCTACTCTTTTTGTTCTGTATCTAGTCAACCTTCTGTTATTCTACACACTATTCGATAAGCCCATATGCCCATGATATGAAGTTCATTTATTGCATTTGTTTATGGCACTTAAAAACTGCAGTTGGGTCATTTTTTCTGGTTAATGATGAATGTATCAGGTGCTTGATTGCATGGGACTACACCAGGAGATTTTCTCTAGCTGAGAGGCATTCCATTTGCTTCACAGTGATTCATACAGCTGTAGTAAATATACCAGGAGCCTAAAAGGGCTCACAGAGAAAGGGGAAGTCTTGATTTTCTCTACTCATTTTTCAATTTCAGCAGAGGGTGGGTCATGTATGAAATTACGATCTCTCTCTTCTCAGAATGCTCCTGAGCTGAGATTCAGGCTTTCAGATTTCAAAAACATGCACACATGCACACACAAATGGAAACAAACAGTATGCAGGGACTGAGATGAGCTGCTTACATATTGAGGGGGAGCTGGACCTTCGGTGGTGTTCCCTGATCTCCAATTATTGCACTTGTCCTGGGACCAGCCACCGTGGCTGTTCCAGTCGAAGATGAATCCTGAAAATACACAAAGAAAAACATACAAGGATTAAGATGAAGCCCACCATTTCCTAAAATGATATGGGGTGAAGGCACAGAGGAAAAAAAATCACATCTTTTATCAATTCCCAGACTTTCTAACTTCATGATATTGCATTAAAAAAAGACACCTTTAAGCCTTACACATTCTAAAAATACATTTCTGACACAGGGGATATTAGGTTATTAACAGCTTTTTCATGTACCTGTCAGAGAAATTTAGTTGTACCTTGCATTCAGATCTTAAAAGTTTTAGAATGCAAAACTACTTGAGTGCTTTGTAAAATCAGCTCAACATGTAGATCTCTGCAATAGTACCTTCTTTGGTAAAGGTAACCTTTTCCCCTCAAAAGCTTGTTTTAAAATTTGTACTCTTTTGGTTAATGGCTATGGATCTATGGAGACAAAGATACTATTCAATTTTCAAAATGCAGTCTCATCTCTGTATGCTGTTTTTATCATCAAGAATGTTCTTCTCCTTAAGAAAAAGGTGACAACCCAACCCAGGAGTACCTCTGAATGGAGAAAGTAGGAGTTCACTCCCTTTTTACCACAGTAAATAAATCCCTGCTCTCATATAGAGAAATGGGCAGATCTTTTCCAGCTATTAATGTTGAAAGGCAATTCTAAATGTAAGAATTCATTTTTCAAAGCTTAATGCTCAGCAAAAGTATGTACGACAAACACTTTTTTTTTGAGTTGTCTCACCAAAGTCCCCATTCATCTATGTCAAAAATGAAACCTGACTGGAAACTTCTCCTGAAGTAATGCCAAGGACTGTAGCAGCAGATCTTTGCTGCAAAGACAAGGTAGAGCTGGTCTGATGGGACTTTTAATGGTTTACTTGAGCAGAAGTCTTTTTTTAGTAAGTCTAACCAAATGTTGCATGCACATCCATATGCAGAATGGCTCTAAAAAGTAGGATCCAAAGTTTATGCAGAAATTGCAGGTTCAGACAGAGCCTGTTACATACAAAAAAGATTCTGAGCAGTTCACAGACATCCAGTGCAGCTTTTCTGTTTCCAAATGCTATCTAACAAACAGTAAATATTGATTTATTTTTGGACCAGAAACATAGGGACACTTTATTGCACTTACAAATGACACTGAATTAAACCAAGACTTGCTACTTAATTAATGGATTTCAAGGTCATCTCATTCCAAAGAAGCCCACATAATTATTACAGCGTCATGTCTTGATATTGCATTGCTAATCTACATTGCTTTGCTGTGTATTAACACAGTATTATTGGGAAATCATGCAGCAAAATATGAAGACACTGCTTTATGATTCCACAGCTTTTGGCAACAAGCAGCAAGCTGTCTCCTCTCTTACCGACATCTACGCTCAGTCATGAAGTTGTAGTGACAAGTACATCTCCTTTTTCTCATTATTTCCCCTCACTTTCTGGCTGCTTGCTCAAACAAGGAAGGTTCCAGGCAGCTCTTAGTCCTCTGTGTGAAAGTAAGAACTCTTTCCAGTTCTGTGACTAAGGCTTTATTAATCCTGCCTGTCACGTCAATGAGATAATATCAATTTACAGAAGAAAACTCCAACCCACCCAAAAATGTAGGAGTAGTTGGAGAATGATCCCTCATTTGTTATTTTGAGCTGGTTAATGAGGTTAGGGATTGCGGAAGATATTGGACAGAGAGACCTAGCAACTGCCTCACCCAAGAGGTAAGTGAGAAATTGGCTGGTTCAAACTTCCTCATGTTGTGCCACCAGTGTATGCCTGCCCTAAACTACAGAAACTGCCTCTAAGAAAACAGAAAACAGATCGGTCCCCACCCTTTCTTGGTAGGACAAAACACTTTGTTTTTACCTCATGAAAAAACAGACCTGAGTGAACAGCCTCAGGATGCAACCGTAAAGGCAGAGAAGATCACAGCAGTGTAAGACACGTGCTTCCTTAGCTCCTGCGATCCTCTCCCCACACACCTCGGTGAAGGCAGAGTTTGCAGAGGTGCTGCTGACCCAGCCAGGAGTGCCCACTGCAGGCACACTGGGCTAAGCCATCCTGGCTCTGCAAAGAGACCAGTTGAAGCCGGGAGAGCAGCGTAGCTGTTAGCATCATCCATTCGCCTGTTTGCACCGACAGCGGTGGCTTCTGTATTCCTGGAAGCATGAGCTCAAATACCTTCTATGTGCTATTACGCTTGTGCTAACATACAGTCCTAGGGATTAAGACATCATGTAATTGTCATTCAGTGTTGCTAGATGACAAAGTTGCCTTCTTCCCTTGAATAATCACCAAGAAATCTCCATAGTCCTGTATGTTCTCTACCCATCTGACATTCAGTTTCTTGGCTGTAGCCTGTTACTGTAATATTGCTGCAGCCGGTGCCAGCCTGGACCCTACAAACAAGTCATTTTTGCACTCTGCACAGCTTGGTATCATATGCATCCAAACTCTAAATCAGTGCTGCTTCCTGATTGTGCTCCAGTTTTTCTTTAGCTGCTCTCCCCTGCAGGCTTTGACACGATGGTGTACTTGCCAGTCTGCCTATGACCCCACTTTTCATCATCAGGTTTTACTCCACAGGACCCTCTGGCCTTCCACTGCATTGAATTCAGCTCCTCTGTTCACATCTTGGCATTTACTTTCACACAAGTATTCTCCTCTGCAGCTTCATCTGCCTCTGTGCTCCTTGATGAATTCTCTCCGTGGCTGCCTGATTGCTACTATGCATCTGAATGTTCACCAGCTTTGTATTTAAACTATGGTCCCTGACACGGTTGGTGAAGGCTTTCTAAGCTTCCTCTTTCAAGGTCCTGTTCTCTCTTGTGTATCGCTAATTAGCTCATATTATAAGCTACGATATTGCTAGATAATTATCCAAGATAATATTTGCAATAAGATTTTCAAGAGACTGAATTTTGTGAGATAATAATCTCCTATTTCTTCATACTTTCGATTACCTTTGTTGAAAGTTTATCTTTCCATTTTCCATTCCTAGAATTTCATGTGGGTCTCCCCAGCTACTGGTAACAATAATAAACCTCCCAAATCACACAGCAGGCCTTTCTCCATCACAGCTAGTAGCAGGGTTTAGTTTGTTTTCCTTCTTTATTTAGCCCTGGAGCCAGGTTGTACTTTTGCTATCATGATCTAAGGAACAAGCTACTAAACATGTCCTTCTTTCCTCTTCATCTGCTCATGGGAATGGGAATCCAAGACGATGCTCTGATTTTTTTGTTCTCTGCTTTCATACCTTTCGGGAAGTCTGTGTGCCACATCCTTCCTTTCTGATTGCACATCCCTGCGTGATCCACCTTTCAGTGGCACCAGGCACGCAAACACAGCCGCACACAGGCATTACACAGGGAGGGCCCAAACAACGCAGCATTTGCATCGTAATCCTTCTTCCACCTCTGCCACTCACCATTGCTAAGCCTTACGTGGGAGGGGATGTCTCTGACAGCCAGGTTTTTAAGAGGCACTTGGGCACCTATTAATAAAAACAGGCACCTTGCAGAGTTTTCTCAGGGAGGCATTAAGAAGTACTTCACTGCCTGATTCCCATGGATTTTATTGCAATCTAGTAAGAGTCACTTCTGAAAACGCCATTTGGTGCCCCTCTGTATCCTTATGAGCCTCTAATGCCTTTAAACATTTGGCCATTGAGTTTCCAGACGTGACCTGCTGGGTAATCACACTGTAGCACACCTCCCGATTAGCGGGCTGTTTACTCTAATGGTGGTGTGCAGTTTTCTGAACTAGACACTGCCAACTCTCATCCCATTTACTTAGGCCACTAAACAGCCAAATCCGACTTCTTCATGCTCCCACTCCAACCTGGCATCCTCTGAGTATCACTTACCACTGTTGATGTTTTCAGCTCAACAGCAACAGCTCTTCTCTTCCAAGGCACAATACGGCCCCAGCTGCCAGCCAGCAGGGAAAAGCGGCTCTACGAAGGCATGCGGAAGGCCCCCTCTGGATAGCTCTGTGCTAATTCCTGCTTCTTTGTGCCCATTAGTAGCACAGCGACGTTACCTGTACTGCAGCTCATGCTGTGCCACTTGTTTTTACCACCAGCTATTCTGGTGTAGTAGGTGGTTATGTACCCATGGGCTGGGTAGTAATATAAAAGGACGGTTTGCTTTTTATCTGTGAATACAACAGCCTACTTATGACCACTGAAACGCAACTCCCCCCACCGCCCCCAACGCTTAAGTTAATGTCTTACTGAACCTCGTAACTCATGAGCCTCCCAACTCCTTAAAAATTGTCTGTTTCTTCCTCCCACTCTCTGTGTTGGCTGTTACATGGAGACTTCACATGAGGGCCGAGAATGAAGAAAAGCTCTGCACAAAGGTATCTTGGGGCTTGGCTAAACTTGATCTAGTCCTAGTGGCAGCGTGGTCCTCTGGCGCAAAACAGCAGTGGAGCACAGGGTCTCTGCTCTCCATCCCCACACAGCACTTCCAACACCATTTTTAGATGCTTAAGTCAGTCACAGCACCAGGCACCGTTCAGGTGTCACGCAAAATGAGAGAGCCAAAGCCAGCTGACAAAAATGAACTTTGCAGATGACTGTCCAGCCTGAAGGTCAGCCTTTCCTGGTGAGAACAAACATTCCGATGTCCTCAGAAATCACTGCAATGTGTCTAAGCTCAGATGGATCTCATTCCTCCTTCAACTGATAAGTATTATTTGCAAGAGAACTACAGGAGCATCAAAACAAATTGCACTTTAATGTATATGTAATGATATATTTCTATTACAGTTTATAGCATATACTCCTGCGTAAATAATACACCATTGAGATGTTGCTGCCTCTTGTGTCAGCTCTGACATATACTTAAAAGCAACCAGCCTGGCAAAACATTACTGACAAGCCCACAGAGACTGGGAAATTAAAGGTAATAACCACTCATCTGGGCTTAAACTTTATCTCAAAATTATTCCCTTTCTCTCTTCCCATCCAGACCTCTATGAAAGCATATGAATTAGTAGTCTGGACTTCCAGTATACACTATCTTTTTCTCTCCCTTGTAGATTTACTTAAGATTTTCACCAGTACTGTAAGGCCTCGTTTGTGGTTTAATTTGAAAAGACAGGGTGCCTGTAGGGATTAGTGAAGTGTCTTGCAAAAGCATGGGACGCAGTTTTGGAGGGGAATAGAAGTCATGAAGACAGTGATAAAACTAGGAACGGAGTACAATGATATTGCAGGTTGCAGCAGCCTTCACAGAAAAATAATTGCTGCTGCTATCAGACGAATGTTCTTATCATCTAGAAAATCACCAACCAGAAATCTCTATTTTGACTTCAAAGCAAATCCAGCACTGTCTCACCACAGGGCACTTATCACGTTCATTAATTCACAGGAAAAATTTCTTTTAATGTCTTGAATGCATATTTACAGCATACTTTAAATTTCCCTTTAATATTACTTTAAAATAAGAGAAAAACACTCAAACATTCAACTCACATAGGTTGACATACCGTCCTCTGGAAATATCACAAAAAACAGGCTAATGGTCTTTAAAATTCGTGTGACTCGTTTCTCTAATTCGCTGACTCCATAAAACAATGACTGTGGCAATCACTCCAGGCCTTAATGTTCCTAGAAATAATGTATTAGCACTTAATGCATGGTAGTGCCACCAAGTATTGATGAGAAGTGTTACATGCAAGATCAAGTAGCCTCATCAAATGCTAATTACCAAAGTGGGAGCTGAAACGGACTTAGCAATTCTGGAGTAAGACTTTTTCTTCCATAATGGTATGTGTGTAAAAAAACAAACAAATGTGCACGATAACAGCTGCAGCTGCATAAATAGCTGCATAAATACCCAGTTCCTTCCTGCAAAAACTGGAGCTAAATTTATATGATTTAGCATTTACTGAGGGGTTCTTACAACCTGTAAGTATCTGCGGTTGTGGAGGAAGGTGAGGCAGAATATTATTCCAGCCTGTTCTAGCACCATGTTAGCCCTGATTGTTTTTTTGTCTCATAGTAGGCCAAGAACTCTAGACCATGTCTTCTGTGAATAGCTCATGGAGCTACACAGAGAGCTGGAGAAGTCACGTAAACGTATTTTCTGAGCTCTCATTTCCATTATCCTGCAATCTAAGGATGGCTGCAAGTTGGCAAAAAAAACCCCCAACAAATATTTTTTGTTATCATCTTCTAAATGTTCATCTGACATTACCATCCATAAAAGCACTGATTATTCTGGTTTGCAGCTTCTCAGTTCCCCCAAATGAGGACTAATTAAGCATCATGTGGATGAGCATCATGAGAATTATATTTTATTCAGCCTTGTTTCGCTCTCAGACTAACCCTTTCAGCGCTGAGCACCAGTGTCTAGCTCTCCACCATGAGATTTTAAATGGTTTTATACTAAATAGTTTCTTGCAATTCTGGGATCAAAGAACATGAAAAATTAAATGCAGAGTGACAGGAAAGCTTGACCTCTAAAATATGTTAATTTAATCCCATGTTGATAATTATCCTTTTGATAACTGCACAACAAACTCATTGGTGTCCTGTGCAATGCCTCCTGTAGGAAGTCCCCCTCCAGGGAGACAGTAGTTGTAAACAAATAAACAAAAAATCCAAACAAAAATAAAAGGGAAAATACACACTGTAGTCATTTCTGTTCAAATGTCATGCATGTACACATAGTGTGTGCCGGGTGGACAGGATTTTGTGGTATAGTGTAAATACCAAGAGAGTGCCTTGCTTGCTCTTGAGGCTTCCAAATCAGTAGTTGAGTGGCAGGTAGCGTAAAGCCTCAGGATTAGCCCTGTGCAAAAATGATTTCAGTAGCAAAATGTTTTCGGGTTACTACCCTGAGGAGCATCTGGAAAAAAAAAAAATATTCAGTTTTTGTTTTACAGGCAATGGGATTTCATGCACAGTTGAATAACCCTTCTAAAGCACAGCCTTCTCTTCCTAGGTCCTGTAAAAAATTTGTTTTTGTGGTTCTTGAAAAATCTTTCACAAAGTATTTGTGATGAGGCAAATTATAGGATAAAGAGAAGACACTGTCTCTAAACTGGTAGTTTCTGAAAGGCGATTTTCTTTGACCTGGATTCTTGCTGGCTTATGTAATCAGTCAATAGATTGAGTCAGCTCATGTGTCTCATTTGCAACAGTTTTGACAGATAATGTAATATGTCCCAATATGCAGAGACTACATTCAAAGACCTGTTGGTAGTCAAAAAAAAATGCAGCTTTCATACCTGCCCAAAACGCTCTGCTTAAAAAAACTAATTAACTCCTTCTCACCTACAAAACCCTCAACAAGAGTTCTTTATAAAGCTATTTAAAACAGAGATGCAATGAATAGGCAATGTTTGGAACCAGTTGTAAACAATTCAGAATAGAACTGGGAATGTACAAAGACTATGGAGTGGTTTAGGTTGGACTTCATCAAAGTCTCTTATACTGTTTTCATGGCATATTTTGATCTAAACGACAGAAGCACACGTTGGACTAATATTACTGCTCTTTTGCCATTTTGACCAGTGCAGCTTCCTGAGATAGCTGCCCTCGGTTTCAGCTCCAGTCAGCCCTCATTCACAGCCAGCAGCAGAGCAGCAGCAGAGCAGGTTGGATAGAATTCGGACTCCGGGCCAAAACTGAAAAATACCCGAATTTCTCTTCTTTTCTCAGAACCTGTTGTGCACTTGAAAATTCAAGGTTCATATTTAGTCTCTGGATTTTATATATAATCTGTATGCTTCTCATGGTCAGCACATTTAGGTTATCAGGCAAGGCTCAACCAGACTTCTGCTGTTACATTTTCTCAGCTAAAATTCAGCACTTCTAAATAACTGATAAGGAGTCACACTTCCAAATGATTTATATAGCGAGACACTTCAAGGAACATTTTTCATTTCAAATACTGTCACTGTTTGGGATTGGGAGCGTGCAAGACATTGTTCTCAGCTTTTCCTGAACATGTGGCCTCTGGTTAGGAGCCTGTACTAACACTTGCAGATACAAATGGACTTCTTGTGCATGGTGATGAGTTGTTCAAAACACACATAGAAGCTCCTTCTGCGGGGAGGATCCTTTCTTCCTCACTCAGCTGTTATCCTGGTGTGCACAAAGCCCCACTTCATTATTCATGAGATGCATTTTCTGTCAAAAACCAGGGGATTTGGTGCAATGCTGACCTATGACCTTTCCAAATAGCAGGGAAGAATAATTCATAAGGGATGAAAATGGAAGCAAGACGAGCCATCTGAGGCCTAGGCACAATTACTGTCCGGGAGGACCTTCCCTGCTCCCCAGGGAGTCTCAGTTACAAACTGCTCCTCTGCACCCGTACCCTAATTCAGCTTCAGCTCCATCACAGGCCTGCAGCACTACTTACATCTTCAATAAAAATCCATTTTGCCAGCACGATCGGATATTCTACATGATGGACAGACACTATTACCTTTTAGATGGAGGTCTTCTGTTTAATGAGTGATACTCAGCATGCAACAAAAAGCATACAAGAAGTAAATTTGGCTGCAAGCGAAATGAAGATCCCAACATTGCCTCTTTGAAAATAAATGCTTTGTATCCTGGCTATTGTGGTCTTCCAGAGACTATTCTATTCAGCTTAGGTGTCTTGAAGTTGATTCTTCTACCTTTGAGTACTCCTATGTTTGCAGTCAATGAAGATACTTTTTAGACCATCACTCATTTCAAAATGCATCTTGGCTTTTGGGAAACAGCTGAGTTGGTTCTGCTTAAAGAATAACGAACATGTTATGCAAGGCCTATGGTCTTCAATTATTAAATTAATGAGATGCAGAAGTACTTTCAAAACATGTGATTTCATACTCTGGTCTGCATGTCAGTGCTCAATATGCATAAATCTGTGCCCTCCTGGAGAAGCAGGAGGCTTATAATAGTCTAACAACTCATAAAAACAAAAAACATGTCAGCTCGGCATGAAAGTCTGGTTTCAATTCACAAAAATTGACAAAAGCCACAGGAATATAGTACCATGCATGAAATCACTTCTAAGGGGTGGAATATATTCCATATTTACTGAAACATCTAAAATTTGCACCTAAATTTTCAGTTCCTATGCTAAGAAACTCTCAATGTCTCTGTTTCGTCTCATGTCAGCAGAGAGAAAGCAGGTGCCCCAGATGTAGGTGCCTCAGGTCTACAAGGAAAATGGATGCTTGTTTTAAGAAGACTGTTTTGCGAGGCACCAGCCAGTTGCCTGAGGTAGGCGACTGGATGCCATTCAAGAACTCCTGTAATTGAATTCTACTTGTTCAAAGGACAGTCTATAGGAAAACTGTGTTGAACTTTTAAAAAACTTAGAACCTCCCCGCAAGCTAAATACCAATCCTGATATGTACCAGAGAAGCTCATACCTACTAAACTGAACAAAATTCCTTTATTTCTTTTTATAAGGAGGTCTGTTAAATAAACAGTGATAAAGTGCCTAGAAAATTCAAGGACATGGTATAAAGACACAATAAACCAAACCGAGATGCTAATGTTGAAAAGAAAGGCATAAATTTGCTGATAGTCAGCACTGAAACTGTAAATGTGTTGTTTCCCCTATAAGAAATATGCTTTGGCTGAATTTACTGCTGCAAACTAGCAGGGACCTGAGATGGTTACAGAGAGAACCACTCAAGGGCTGTGATGATGACTTGCAGGGAAGAGAGATTTCTCTTCAAGCGAGGAAAGAAAAGGTGAGACATCTTCCTGCAGCAGAGCTCACTGGTAAGTTTGGCAGCTACACACACAACCATCCTACCAACCTGCCCATGCTCTCAGCAACGCCCCTGAGCACTTCCAAAGCAGCAGTAGAGTCAGGTTGTCAAGATGTCAAACCCCAAACAAGACATACAGGACATTTACCTTAAAAGTGCCAAACACATTTTAGAGCAAAACGATCCGAAGACAAGATTCTCACTGCCCCGAACGGCCTGATGAAAGAGCTCAGGGGCCCTTTGTTTATGCTACTTCGGCTGGCGTTCAGCCATGTGAATAAAAGAAAAATGCTGAACTGATTTTCTGTCTAAGGCTGCAGCATCATTAATTGTTTCAGAGCCATGTCAGGTCTTAGCAGACGGCAAAGAAGGAACCGAATTTCTGACATTTTTAACTAAAGTGTAACCCTTATTATCATGGGATTAATAGATATATAAATATAGCTGCACAATTTTAATGTAAATTTTGTAAGAGGCAAATTCTGGACTCTTTGTAGACCTAACTAAGAAGGCTGAAAGCAGGTGAATTCATGTTGGTAGCTCTTGTGATTTTATTACTACTCTTACAACAGCGAGGCACTTTTCAGAAGGCTGCTCCTACAGCAAAGAGAATATAGTGAGAACGTCAGCACCACTTTTTTTCCCAACAGGTCCACATTCCTAGCAAAGTTAGCAAAAGAAAACACTTAAATCCCCCAAACCAAAAAGCAAATAGTAAGGCCCCCAAAAGCAGACATATGTATTCATACATGCAAATGCCACGCTTGGGGTGACTGGGTACTTGGGGCTGCAATAATGCTTTTTGACAGAGGGAGATCTCTTTTCACTAAGGTTGATCCGAACCACCAAGACTCTTTCTCCCCTCCCTGGATTGTGGACAAGACAGTTTTGGCCAGCAGTGATGGAGGCATGTGCTCAGCTGCCTTCTCCGCAAACCTGTTCTATGCCCTGAGGCAGAAGAACCACTCCACAAACCTGTTCCCACCATGGGCACACTGGAGTGGCTTCGTTATACCCCAGCCTTAGCTGTGCTTCTGACCATGACACCAATTATGTGTCTTCCCATCTGCCACAAAGGACCCAACCAACCTTCCTGCGGGCTGGATTTCAATAACCATAAATTGTTACAGGGAACACAGGGCCCTTCTTGTCCCTTACCACTTGTGCCCAAATGTCACAATGGTCTGCAAAATGAGTGGGGTTTTGCACACCGGTTCTGTTAAAATGGGGGAGAACAGTCAAGGCACTTTCTGCTTCATGGTCTAATTTTTGTGGTTTACTAGCTGAGAATGAGTCTCCACATGAGTCTAGCAAACCGTGTGCATGGTTTTTCCCTTGACTAGTACAAGGACTGAAAAGCCACAGTCTGTCACATCTCTCAAAAGTCCAAATGTGTCACTCTGAGTGCCAAAAACCTGGGTGTCATTTACTTGACAAGCTTGGGACCCTCACTCATGTCTAGTGCTTGTGCTGCTTCACAGATGTCCCAGTACATCTTGGCACACGCACTGCTTTGTGCAGGGGCTGTTATCCTCACCTTCACCCTCCTGCTGAGGGCTGAAAGGAGGGGGAAGACCTTACAGCACAAAGTCCCTGCCTGGAAAAGGCATGTGGAAGAAAAAGAGCTAAATTACAGTCAGACTGAGCTGCCTCTCTGGCTCCTACATGTGGATGGGCAGTGGAGGGAGGCGAGCAGCTGAGGCAGAAGCAAAGGGTGCTGCTCTGCAGTGGCAGCAACCCCTTGGTATGCCATTTCAGCTGGCCATGTGGCCATGTGGCACGTATTGGCATGCACACAGGCACCCTGTCTTCCCCTATGTCATTTGAAACCTGCGCTGCAGGGGTCTGGGGGCTCATGGCATGGTTAGCAGTAGAGCACGGGCATCAAGACTGACCCCAGGGCCTGGGGCATCACACCAGCCCCACAGGGGAGACCCACCAGTGCTGCAAATGCGCATAAACAGGCATCCAGAGAGGTTGTGGAGTCTTTTTCTCTGTAGACGCTCAAAACCCACCTGGATGCGATCCTCTGCAACTTGCTCTAGGTGAACCTGCTTTGGCAGGGGGTTGGACCAATGATCTCCAGAGGTCCCTTCCAATGCCTACTGTTCTGTGGTTCTGTGATTCTGTTCCGGCCCAAGGCAGTCCCTGTAGTTTGCTGCTTGTCCCCCTTCCCGCGCTGCCCTCTCCCAGCTGTCTACATGCATACCAGTGTCCTGCTCCAGGCCACTGCAGGGGCAAGAAGTGATCCACGTTTGTCCCGGTATGGGGAGATGGGTGCGAGGGGCAGGAAGGCATGTCCAGGGAGAGGCAAAGTGCAAGGGTGGCTTTTTTTCAACAGAGAAACAATGGGTGGGAAGACCCTGCCACGCTCAGGTTATCTCGGCACTAGCCAGCAGTGCAGTCCATGAGGAGATGGTCTGTAGAGGGAACCCGTGGCTGCTAAGCTGCACACCAAGTGTGTAGATGACTGAACAGGAAGGCTGAGGCAGAAGAGGTTTGGGACTATTATTCTCCATTCTCTTCTGTGCCTTCAAACTGCAAATTACCACTTGGATTCCCTTGTCCACAGAAACAGCGGGCATTTGAATGGGATTCCAGTGCATCCCTGGTAAGTTTGACTCCTATTTCTGTTCTGCCAGGCCCCCAGAAGCTCCTCTGGGGGGATGTGCAGGGATGTCCAAGAGGCTGAACCTCTGCCCCTCCTTTGAGAAGGGGAAGGACAGGGGAAAAGAAAGGAAAAGAAAGGGAAAGACCTCAGCATGTCTGATGGTTTAAAACCTCCTTGAGTGTTTCTGAACAGCAGCTACTTGTTGGGTACAGCACTTGTCAAAGTACGGCACATTTGTGTATCCTCCAGTGATCTTTTTTATCCCCGATGAATTTTATACTGACATTGCTACCCTGCTGGGTAGCAAATACATTCAGGGTAACAGGATCACTCAAAATTATTCCTTTCTACGATGGAAAGAGATGCAACATAAGCTGCATTAGTTCACCCTTCAAACAAATTCATAGAATCATAGAATCGTCTGGGTTGGAAGGGACCTTTGAGATCATTGAGTCCAACTGTTAACCTGGCACTTCCAAGTCCACCACTAAACCATTTCCCTAAGCACCATGTCTATTCATAGTCTTTTAAATACCCCCAGGGATGGTGATTCAACCCCTTTCCTGGGCAGCCTCTTCCAATGTTTGATAACCCCTTCTGTGAAGAAATTTTTCCTAATATCCATCCTAAACCTCCCCTGGCACCACTTGAGGCCATTTCCTCTTGTTCTATCTATCACTTGTTACCTGGGAGAAGAGACCGACCCCCGCCTTGCTACAACCTCCTTTCAGGTAGTTGTAGAGAACGATAAGGTCTCCCCTCAGCCTCCTTTTCTCCAGGCTAAACAACCCCAGCTCCCTCAGCCGCTGCTCACAGGACCTGTTCTCCAGACCCCTCACCAGCTTCACTGCCCTTCTCTGGACACACTCCAGCACCTCAATGTCTTGAAATTGTAGGATTACTTTTTTAAAAAATGTGTTCCATTATCGTGAATCAAATTTGTCCTTATACTCTGGCTCCTCATGCCTGACCACTGATTAATGCAAGGATGGGAATGACAGATGCCAAGTACCATCACGTTGGGACGACACTGCCATGCAACTGCTTCGTGCAAGGGTCAGCCATTTTGAGAGAGGTGAGGCAACGGCGAGCCAGGCCTTCTGGGCTGTGCAGCGTCCACCAAAGGCACCCAAAACCCACCTCCACCCACCCATTACCTGGGCTGGGGCACTGGAGGAGAGGTGGGTCAGGTCCCCGATCCTGGCGGCCGCCCGTGGGTCGCTGGAGCTGATGAGGACGGGGGCGCTGATCTCCATGGAGTGCCGGTTGCTGGCGGCCTGGGAGGACTTGTGCGTCATGCTGAGGGCGGTGAAGGAGTGCCGCTTCTTGGCGTTCTTCTTGCCCTCTGCCTGCCGCTGGGCCGCCCCGGCTGCCCCGGCGCCGGCCAACGTGGAGCACGGTGCCAGGCCCGCCGCCGCCGCTGCCGCCACGGCCGCCGTCTCCGTGGGCAGCGGCACGTCACAGCCGGAGGCGGCAGCCGAGCACGTCTTGTCCATTTCAATGAGCTGCTTGGCAGATTCGTTGAGCTGCGTGCAGAGGAAAAGCAAAAGTTACAAAAAGGTTAAAAATAGGAACAGAAGGGGGGACGTCAACAGCCCGTCACAGCTTGATGTGGCATCCGCTGGACCTGCCTGCGCTTTTGTCTCAGAAGCTCCTTTCCTGGTGGCCTACCCTGGCCCCAGCAAGGAGATGCTGCCCTGCACTGAATCATGGTGGCCGTTCCCCCAGGGTGAAGGAGGGTCTGGAGTGCTCTACATGCCCACAGGCTGCAGGGCTCACCACAGGGTGATTCTGCCCTGGAAAATGGGGTGCTCGGGACATGTCCCAAACCCAGCCTGGTTTTATCGTCCATCCGTCACATCTCAGTTGGCCAGGCAGGTCCCCAGGAGGCACATTAGTACATTTGGTTTCCCAAAACCTGCCCCAAACCCTCCACAGTGTTACTGTCCAGCTCCAGGGAGATGCCCAATTTATTTAATTTTCTGAAGCTGGGTGAGTTATTTCCAACCACTTCTTAATGCCAGGAAAATCAAAAGAGAGGCAGAATAAGCATCCAGGAGAGTTAGGCTAGAACCAGGCACTGCGAGTTGGTGCACATCAAGATACGACACTTAAAAATTGGCGTTCACTAGAATAGCTTGTCCCAGGCTGCAGAGGCAGAGTCGGGGAAGGAGGCAGGAGTCCCTCCATCAGTTCCTAGCCATTCCCAGGCCCATCATAGGCCTATGCTTGACATTTGCCACACAGGGTTTCGATCCAGGGGTACATCTTCCAAATCCTTCCAAATCCATATCCCTGCCTCCCACATCATTATCCAAACGCAGACGCAAACTGAAGGCACTTTTTCCAGCTGTGTCACTTCAACTGAGGAGGAGCATGATGGCCACTGTAAGACTTGCTCAGAGTCCAACTCGAAAAATTGGTCTCACCAGTCCTCCCAAAGAGTTTAAAACTTGGCCTACAGCCCACGGAGACAGCAGAGCACCTGGACGTTCAGGCCAGTTTTCTGTTCCTCATTCAATCACAGATAACATGCCTATATTTATAAATGCCAAAGGCGTGCTGGGTGGGACAACCCTGTCGCTGAAGCCTCTTACATCCTAGCTACCATAACTCATACAGGAAAGCTACGCCTTGCCTAGCTGGAGAGTTTTTAGGCGCATAGGGGTGCTACAGTCACTGATGACACATGAAGTGCGCTCTGAAGTCAGCAACGCTTTCTGCACAGCTTTCATTGCCAATAGATCTTCCCTCGAGGGGTGCTAACAGCTGAGGGAAAATGCCACAATTTGCCAACAGACCTTCATATTAAACTAGGATGCACCGCAATATGTTTGCATTTAATGAATAAAAACAACATATGAAAAAGGGAGCCACGGCTAACGCATACGGGCTTTTGCATACACTGCTATTCTGAGACCCACATAAACCAGAGGTGCACATAATACCATTCTGGACCAAAACCAGGCTATTTTTGTTTCTGTAACCACTGTATGAATTACGGCAGCATCCAAGAAACTCAGTCGAGGACAAGGTCTTCTCAGGCTCTAAATAAAAAAAAAGAATAGTTGCTGCTCCAAGCAAGGCCAATTTAGAAACCGAATACAAGTGAAAATCAAAGGGAAAAAGAGAGGGATGGGAAAGATAACTATAGAAGTGTGCAGTTAAACAAATGTGCATTTGAGTAGTTTTTATGACTCCCAACCACTGTCACCATGTGGTAAATATAAATAAGAAATAGATATTGCAAGCCTTATGCCAGTCCTCCTAAGTTTGAGCACTTCCACGAGGACTCATGCTGAGTAACAGGCAATAAACCCACTAACACCTAGAAAGTAAACATCAACTTGCAGGATCCTTCATTCTGTGACAGCTTCCACCAAGTCAACCAAGAGCCTCCAATTAATGATGCTCCACGACTGTCAGAGCTGCTGGGAGTCCTGCAACCATTCAATTAGCAGGACATTTTCCCAGCTGCACTCTCCAACTTGAGACCATGCTTACAGCCAGCATAGTGCACTCCACCTGCCAATTTTTGCCAATAACAGCTGATCCCATTTCAGATTCTTCAAGAATGTCCATTATTTCCCACTTCATCATGCTCTAAATTGGTACAACCTAATATTTGCCAGCAGGCTCCAAGTTGCAAGGAAACCAGATGGTTCCCCTCCCTTAAGTAGGTGTTACAGCTCCGCTTACCCAATTGATGGAGATAGTCTAGCCGAATTATTTGAAATATTAAGGAGAAAAGAAGAAAGACATCAAATATGCATGATTCTTTTCTACAGCAGAGGGTGAGGAAATACTTTGCTAGTCAACAGCAAGCAGGGTAAGAATATATATTAACTCTTTGACATAAGAAAATAGAGTTAAAAAAAAAAGTATTTAGAACTTCCTGATTTTACAACAATGCTCCATATGAACAATGAAGTGCCCCAGCTCTTAATATCAAAACTCTGATTCCTCTTGTAAGAATTAGTTTATAAATCCCAATGGCTAGAATCCAATTTAACACCGAAGCTGTTCTTTTTAAAACAACAAAATCAATTACTTTTTTGTTCAAAGCAAAACCTAGTTAAAAAGGTCAATAAGAGAGTTAGCATCTAAACATAGAGTGATAAAAAATAGCCCTGTGTTGATATAAACAAAGTCATTCTCGATATCAGTAGAAGATTAAAAGCAAAAGAAAACCCCTCCCCCAAACAGTCAAGCTAATGAACTTTTTGGGAATGTCAGACTCTTCCTGAAATACTGGGAAAAAATGATTTTGGGCTGCCAAGATAAAAAATGCTTTACAGCTTTACCACTTTATTTTTGTAAAGAACTGTTTTTAAACAGCTTTGCCCATGGATGTTGGAAAGTTCTTCCCAAACAGGCTATGAATACCAGAGAAAAGGTTCTGCTTACTACTTTGTAAAAGCAAATGTTGCTGTCTCTTCACAAAGAACTTTCAGAAACCCCTTTTTAAACATAAACATGATTACAAATTTCTTATTTTAAACTCTGAGTATGTAAACAAGCGTTGCTTTCTGGTGTCTGTCATCGGATCTTCAGGCAGATCTGCTTCCAGAGGAGAAGCTTAATGGAAAGTTCTGACCCGCAGTCATTCTCAGGAATTTGACATTTCTGGAAGACTGTAGCGCTTACGACAACGCCTAATACTAGAACTCAGCTTTCTCGCCCATTTTTGATCCCTACATTTGAAATTCTGGCCTTGCTAATTCCAAATAGTAAAATACCCCTGAGATCGCAGCAGGACTGATTTTACCCCAAATCCATTCCATATCAAGAGGATGGCCTAGAAAAGTTGATACATGATTTAGAGGGATAAGGCTTGGATTTGAATGCCAACCAGTCAAACATTCCCAGCCGCCCTGCAGTTCTTGGTCTGGGAATGCAAAACCTTGCAAGGGCAAGCCTTATAATATCTGAGGGACCCTACCACGCAAGAGATGCAATGAAATGGTGCAGTAAAACTGCTCACAGGGTCTCAGCCACTATTGACTGTGGGTGCTGCACGCTGAGATAAGGATGCAGCAGCCTCAGTTCATAGAGCTACTGTGCCTGTTTCTTAGGAAGGCATTCCCCAGCTGCCAGGAACTGTACTGGAGACAGCTCCAGCTCGTCTGGTTTTGAGAGTGAAGGCAGGCGCATGTGGGATAACTCTGTGCACAGAGCCTTGTTCACCTCCAAACAACCTTTTCCCACAAAGGGAGCAGTAATCAAGCTCCGTTCATTAAAAATTTGCTGACCTTGATCAGGGAGCCACACTGCTCTCCCCGCCACAATGCAAGCTGTCATGACTTTGGCCTCCAGCCAGACAGCCCATGCAATATGAACTAAGGGAGAGGGTTTTTTTCTTCTTCTGGCTTTTAGATATGACTATTTTACATACTGTACTTGAGACTTTACCATATGGGAGACAAAGGTACAAACATTAAGCTACCTCACTCAGGACTTCTCCACTGCCAACACTAATTTTGTATTAGTGTCTATATAAACCTCATTTTTCTGCAGAATGCATTATGGTGACTTTCTCTCTCTCTGTGTCTCTGTTGCACATGCTTGCACACACTCACACATATACACACACACCAGTTCACCCCAGTTCCTGATACATGTGGGTTTAAAAGGGACTACCTGTAAACAGCTTCAACATATGTCTCTGTTAAGGATGAGGGGATACAGGGGAGAAACTGTCATCTGCACTGACTATCCCCACATGGGACTAAATATGCCCTTCATAACCCGATGTGATTTAATGAACTATGGTTTCAATGGGCAGCGTTATACACCTACTTACATACCCCAGCTGGGACGAAGAGCAAGAAAAAAGCTACTTCTTGTCCAGTGTGGGTCATAATTAATTCTAGTTTTAGTCCAAATAACAAATTATTACTGTGGAACTTATTATTATGGAACAAGATAGAAGCATGGGAAATTTAGGTCGGATTTAAATAATTAACCATTACTGCAACTCCCCTGACAGATACGCCAGTGCGTTTACTAATCCATGGTAGTGGCAAAATCGTTCTAGCCCAGTTTAGACCTCCAAGGGACACCTTGATACACAGTGGTCACCATAGCAGCTCCCGGGTTGTTGCAGTTCACTGACCATGCTGTCTTCTGTAAGACGGAGGCCAGTAAGTCTTATTCTGCTATTGAATACTCTTAGTTATCTAGTCATTTTTGTCTGGGCAACGGACTAATTTCTCACTGATATCTGACCTACCAAAGAGAGGACCTTATCCTGTTTCTGGTTTAGCAACATACTTCAGGGCGTACTTGATACTATGCACAGACCAAAGTGCCATAAATGGGACTAAAAATGCCATTATTTTCTAAATAAGGAAGGATTGCTTAAATTCTCAGTTTTACACACGCACCTAAGTATTTTGTTAAACTGGAGCCAGTTTGAACCAGGAAGTACAGTTTATTAAGGCTTTCAGGAAAATAATGCTTCATTTGCTATGTAAGCTTTTTTTCTGTCTTCATGGAAAGTATTAGCTAAAGGATCGTGCTGTTCAAATACAGGTGTAAGATCACAAATACATTATTTTGGGCCCCTTTTAAAAGTGAAAAGTTACAAAACCCCACAAATCAAAGCACACCTAATGAAAAAGAACAAACCGGTAAGAAAAAATATCATGCTGAAGGTTTTGGAAAGAAAACACTGAGCGGAGCAGAAAGGAAAATTAAAACTATTAATAAGACTTCTTCACAATGTCCCTCTGAAAGATTGAAAGTATTTTCACCTAGGGACTGCTAATTTTTATACTTTACAGTTCATAAATATTGAGACGATCACGCACATCCCTATTTTATGCCTTGCAGAAACTTTGGCAACTTGGAGTTCCATAGCTGATTTTTGTGATTAAAATAAACAGTCTGAATTTATTATGGCATTTTCACTTCAGAGTAGTTACTTTCAGGAAATATTAAGTTCTTATGCTCTCATTAAATTAGTTTTGCTAGTATTATAATTTATGTTCTGAAGCACAGTGAGGTTATTAAGTAAGTAAGGGCATAAACTATACAAGAGCCTCCAGTCTCTGCTAGGCCCCTGAGAGGACAGCATCTGTGAAAGCATTTTCATCCCCCAAAAGCAGCATTTCAGAAAGCTAAAGCAGCTTTTCCTTACTGTTATACCTACTGAAAATGCAGGATACAACCTTCCTTCTACTGTAGTCGAGTAGCAAAAACACCCTTTGACTCAAGTGGGTGTTAGGAGAAAGTAAATAATACTTTACCTAACACTTTACATGCTCATTGGATGTCTGGATGCACAGCAGTTCCAAGGGCTTACTAATAGGATATTAGCAGACAAAGCTGTGCCAAAGGCTATTCAACCAAGTCATATTCAATGCATCTATAATTTTAATCTTTTACATGTTTTGTAAATTCAGATTTAAAAATGTTTACAGAAAGCCTCCCAAGCTCTCCATGGACAGTTAAAATTCATTGGACAGAAGCTACAAAATCCTATCTATCTCAATTATTCATTTAGGCACCATCTTCTAATGAAGAATCATTATTAAGGCACAGTTTAAGAGAAAATATTATAGCTAAACCAAAGCATTATTTAATGTTTTTGTGTTATTCTCTAACAATCCACTATTGCTTTTTAAATTTATTGCCAGGGAGGGACAAGCAAATGTGGAACGGATTTTCTGCAAGTGGTTTATCCATCATGGAAGATAGATTTCTGAAACCCCACGCTGTGATTGAGAGCAGAGTTATTCCATGCACCCAGAAAATACACGAAGGGCAGTACATGCGCTTGCTTGAACACATTCCCACAGAGGAATAGCTGCAGAAATACTTCGCTAGGACACATCTCAAACTTCAGGTGTCCTCTTCCTCCAGTCGTAGGCTAAGGCATACGTCTCATTCTCTTTTCCAAAAGCCTGCTAAATATGTTAGCATGTTCTCAGGGAAGGAAGTCCCTAAAACCATACCGCAGATAGCCTTCCTGATAAGGGTCATACATGTACACAATTATGTAAATTCTGGGAAAAGCAAGCCAGTCATGGTTCCTTGCAAGGAACCATGGTTTGCAGTGGTACTTAGCAATCTATTTCCCTGTCTTACAAGATCTTTCTCATTTAGCAGCAATGTCACTTCTAACGCACTGAGAGGCCGAAGGAATGTAGCATATTAGAACAGCATGTGCTTGGACGAGCGTGTCATCATGATCTTGCAGAATGAAAATAAATGATGCGTGCAGCAGAAGTAAACACTAAGCCTTGGGTGGTGAACTGGGAATATTTTTTTCTTTCCCTTTTTTCCAAACAATTTTAAGACGGAAAATGGTTCGCAGTGATGGAGAACAAACATATGGCTTGGTGAATCCCAGAAAAATGTGCAGTCTGCTGCAGAGTCTGTTCAGGAGCAAAGTGCAGCTAGTAACCTTATGCAAACTAATGTCCAAATTGCTGAGAAGAAAGAAAATAAAACTAAATTCAATGGTATTAAAAATAGATGAACTCACCAAAAAGAAGTATGCTTTCTGCATCCCTCTCCACTGCCTGAAACAATTCTCGCTATCTAGCCTTCAGCTCCAAGCATGAGGACTATCTTGCTCTGATCTGTCATCTTTGAATCTCAGACCTGTTGTGCATCTTCAATGTGCCTGAGGATTTCCTTCTCTTTTCTTCCTATCTGTCCTCTATGGACACCCTTTTTCATAATGAGATGCTCATGACTGCACCACAGTTCCTTTGAAAGCAAGAAATGTAACCAAATACAGCTTTACTCAACATCAGAAAGAGTGGGAGAATCAAGCCTATTTTTACTTATAAATTATTCAGAAAGCTAAATAATAAGTGCAGTCATGAATTCATGGGCTTGATCCTAATTCCTTTGAAGTCAGTGGCAAAACTCCAGCTGCCTTCAACGGTGGAAGGACTGATGCCCATCTGGCACCAATTTCAGTACCAGAAGAGTCCCTGTTCGAGTTTGTGAGGAGTTTACTGACAAAACTATTTTTTCATCAAAAAACAAAACTCATTAGAACTTAAGTACTTCACAGGAACATGCCGGTCTTGACAAGATATCCATCAGGAAACCATTTCTCAGATGATGTTTCTCAGCTAAGATGTAGAAATGACCACAGCTACAGTGATTCGGGAGTTCACCCAGATACCTGGGCTCCTGGCTCAAAGTGCCTGTGAGGAGGAACAGCCACAGGAGACTTGAAACAACACTGCCACTTTCCTAATAGAAAGCCACCAGCTTTCCGGCTATGCTGAGTCTCCCTCACTCTTGTTCTTGTTAAAAGGAAAACATTTGTGACTCTCTCTCTGAGTCCAGGTGCCCACCTGCACAGTCACTGAAGATGCCAGTGCTGGCAGAAGTGGCAGCCTTATGCTGGGCAGTAGCCTGGACAGGAGACCAAGATGGACTCGGGAGGCTTTCAGAAGCAGTTCAGATGTAGTCCTAATGCCTTGCTGACAACTGGCAGCTGTATGAGCCCTTTACCATTGCTGCCATTACTGCAAGGAAGGGAAGCCCTCTGAAGCAGCTTTTTACAGAAATCTAGAAATACTTTCACTCACAGAAACTTTCACTTTGAACCAGCTGGACCTCAAAACTTCAGCATGGGCTAGGAAAGATACTGGTTCCTGCAGCATAGTTGTGTGCATCACAAGTGATCTCTAAGCAATATCTGCAGAGCCTATATGCCTTAAAAAGAGCCAAGGCTCATGTTTTCAGAATTTTCTGGCAACTTTCTACCTCCTTCCTTAATGTTCCACAAGGCTCCTGTTGCTATTGTTTAATTGGGTGATCAACAATACCAATGAAATTTTGAATTAAGTGAAAACTGACAAGTCAAATACCACCAACTAAGGCAGAGGATCTCTTCAGAGTCAATGCACCCACCAAGCTTGGAAGTCTCAAAGCAAACGGCTTCCCAGTTACAGTGTGTGACCCCAAGTAATTATAAATCGGATTGTGAAGCAGGCAATATCATGCTCACTTTGTTGCGTGGACCCCTCTCTTCTTGATAGTTGCACTGTGCACACATGCTACCAGACACAACATCACGCCCTTTTGCTCATTCTCTGAGATTTGTTCCTGGAAACATTGTTCTTGAAAGTATTGGGTTTTTTTAATGTTCATGATTGTATGAAGGAAGCAACAATACCATGTTGTTTTTTAGGAAAACACTTGCTTCTGACTGAATTTGATAAAGGATAGGGATGAAAGAAAGAAAATACATATATTTGCTGAAGTCCTTTCTGAATTTGGTAACAAAAGTGTTCTGGTGGACAATGAGAAAAAGGCCTACACGCACGTCACATCATCAGTGTTATCTGCAGAAAGCATGAAGCTGGATAAATCTGTGAAGCTCTTGGAAGCTCTTGGAATCGCAGCACAGGGAGCACATTGGAAAGCCACAGTAATTTTTCAAGTACTGCAAGGCTTTGCCTACACTGAGCAAGCAAGGAGTCTTTGTTGCTGTGATTTACAACTTTGTGTAGAAAAAGAAATCTTGTGCAATTGGGGAAAATTAAGTTTTATGTGCTGCAACTGAAGATTACCTGTGGGGAATCGCACACAAATAAATGTACTGCTGTCTCTATCTCTGATAAAGCAGTGAAATGAAGAATGAAAGCAAATGCCAAGAAAATGCTTTGGTTCAATTGCTTGTAAAAGAAACCAAGGTACACACTTCAAGCAGACATTAGTACTAAAGGGCTGTGATAAACAGCCTTTGCCCTGTGTGTGCTATATATAGGAAAGAGAAGTTTTTGACTACGTATTCTTCTGGCTCCTGCTTCCCAGATACAAGACAGAGAAGGATCGCTGGCACAGGGCATTTGCAATAGAACAACATCCCATGGGGCTGTGGAGTTACATATTGTGTGCATGGAGCTCCTTCTATAGCTGTCTACAAAGCAGGGTTGCTGGTTGTGGTGGAGAGTTGCAGCACCAGCTCTGGGGGTCACACTGCATGTTTTACTGGGAGCAGCCAACATCAAAGGATGTCAGCCACATGGCACGAAAGCTGCTGCATCACTGGAGGGCTGTGCCCAGGCTTTGTTTCACTATTTGCCAGTTGGGGTGAAAATACGGGTGAGGACAAGGATGTGCTGCCTGACCACTCCCTAAAGGGTCAGTTCCGAGGTGTTTCTCTGAAATGGCAGACGATCTATGCATGTTGGTGACAGGCAGCATCAAACCGGGATGCATGGATCATCTGTGTGACAGGGAGGTCCAACTTCTTACGTTCTGAGGGAGACCTCACTTGCCAGCCTGAGTTTGTGTCTCGTAGTTTCCCTATCCTGTGGCTATTATGCTGTAAACTCTGCTGGAAATTACCTGCGCATTTAAAGTGCCTCCTGCCCACATAAATGTTCTGATGCCTGGTACAACAGCACAGCTCTCTTTTCCCTCAGTGGGAGCACTACTTTGTATCCTTCATCACTCTCTGCAATGATGATTTATTTTTAAACAATTTTTACATGAGGTTGTCTTACCTGGGAGACCTTTATACTTCTGCCATATCTGTTAAAAGGTGCTGTCATATTTGTTAAAAGGTAGACAACCGATTGGGATGGCATTAGGAAGCAGTGGCTGTTGCTCATGGCATAGTCATGCACATCTCAGTAGTGTAGGAAGCCTGACCAGTAACTGAAGGCTCTGAAAGCCAGTCTGTAAGATATGAAAACGTGTTTTCTGTGCTATATGATGATGTAATTGGGTTCACAACCCTCCCCCCTCATCTCGTGGAAGAAAAATCTGACAAGGCTGAACTGTGACGAATTCCCTCGACTCTGCAAATTCTTGACTGAAAATGGCAGCATTCAGCCTCGCACTCATGGCACGACTGACTGCCCCTCGCCTAGGGGAACCGTCTGCAGCCTTCTTTGGAGAATCTGAGATGTTAAAATATGATTGGGTACAAGGCCGAGGTCAGAGTCAGATGTCTCTCCACTGACTTGCCAACAGCTGCAGTCAAGGGGTTCATTGAACTTTCCAGCTATCAAACTAGAAAATGCTATTTGTTCAACTTCCTGAGTTTGATTTCTGGTTTAGGGTAAAGGACACGTACCCAGCACTGTTGAGTCATGCAGTGAAGCAGCTAGTACCCTTCCTTCTCGTAGGCTCATCTACAGCTGGATTCACGCGCTGGTTTCTGTCAAAGCCTGCTCTGCCGCGGGTGTCACTGCTAGATAAGAGGTGTGCCATTTCTTCAGCGCCAATGTGCTTTGAGCAGATCTCTTAGGATGCTTAGGCACATGTGTCACATTACTGCAATAAAGTATGATGATTGCCGGCATTAGTCACTTTTATGACATCCATATGCAAATGCTGTTTATGTTAGTATGCTACAACTGGAAGGAATTTGGAAAACCGCTGCTCTAGGCCATGCTGTTTGAGTTCCGAGATGGCAAAATTAATGGGCTAGCAAAAAATCTGCACGGTAGGAAATCTTTCTGAAAGTGCTGGGTTGGTTTTTTTCTGTTTGTGGAATTACTCAGGCTCAAATATTTTCCTAACACATTCCTTTCTGAAAATGGACTGCCCTGGGTTGCACCTACATTCTGTAGGCAGAGAGACAAGTTGTCCTGAGGAAACTGAATTTTTGCAAACTGTGACCACACCATGTGATGCAGTCACACAGAGATATTTGTTATTAATACTTTTATTATTTTTGCCATTAAATGCTGAAGAACTCCCACTACGGATCAGAACTCCATTGTGAGAAATATTACGTAAACATAGAGCAACGAGACAACTCTTGGCCCAAAGAAAGTACAACTTAAGAGGAGGACAAGAAACAATATATAGATATAGACAAAATATACAATAAGATAGCTTTATCAGCAAGATGGACAGAGGATTTTGCACACCATTAATCTTCTGTAGGCATCACAGCCAAGAACAATTTTATAGAGGAGTCTGGAGTAGCAATGCTGATGCAGATGTCCAGATGTTTTTGAAGCATTTGTCACAACAGTGAAGAACAGAGCACTATGGAAGAAAATGAGAATTTGAAAAAACTGACAAAGTGATTGGCTTCACTGGCTGATCAAAAGCAAGGGTTGATCTTTCAGTAATAAATAAAAGATGATAGGTAGAGAGACAAATGAGTAATCAAAGGTTTGCAAGTAATGGCAAGTTGCATGGGCTCTACAGGACAGAAAAGGGCTTCGGAAGGAAAGAAAGAAGTGGCAGCAGATGAGCAGTCTGGATGGTCATGAATCAGGCAGGTCTTCATTTGTTAAGGATGCAAAAAGGATGTAGCCATAATCAGGATATGAGATGATGGGAGTTTGAACTTTGTGAATGCTCAGCAATCAGGTTGGCCAAAGATTACGTAGGACCGCCAGCCACATGGATGAATGGAGCCAGGCATGAGGATGTGATTCCCATTGGCACTGTCTTTATTACTTGCTGTGAAAGTACATTGATCTCTCTTTAACCAGTGACCAAATAGGAGGAGTAACACACTTAAATCTGACTGTGTACTGCACTGAAACCTCAGGTATGTGTTGAGCGAGAGTTGCTCTGTGCAAAAGCAGACATATGTGTCGCTGGAGTGGTGTGCAGCTGCCTTTGCTATGACCTTCAACTCAGCCCTCAGGAGCACTCTTGTGCCCTCAGGGACCCCCGTATGACAAAACCTTGTACTTGAGACAGGGCATGGCCCAAAGCAGTAACCAGCCATGGTTAAACCATGACAGCCCCCCAGCTGCTGTGGGGCAGAGAAGCTCAGTGCCAGTATCAAGAGCTGCCAGACCTTGTCATGGCCTGTGGGACTGCCAGGAATGGGCTATCAATCATCTCTATATCACTCCTTCCACCCCAATAATTCATATATTGAGAGAGACGAAAACCAAGCATCCACCAAATCAATTCAACCACACTTGTCTCTCTTGAGCAATGCACCTATTGAAGGAAAAGGTTTTGGCTGGGAACAAAGAAGCCTCTCTAAGCACAAGACTGGAGCAAGGAGAGAAGATACTGGGACCGTATTTCTGCCCTCAAACGGACAACGCACAGTCCTTCCTCCTGGGCTAGGAAAAGGGAAGAAAAAAGACACAACAGGAAAACATGCCTGTAAATTCCTTACTCAGCTGCTGACATAGAAGCAGATCAGACAAAAGGGATTAAGGAGATCACCATCAAGAAACCCCACCAACAGCAAGCACACACAGAGCTTGAACCAGTAGTGCTCTCCCTCCTTCTGCAGGGTTGCTTTCTTCTCAAGAAACAGTAACACAAGGCAGAGTTGCCTCTTCCTTCAGTGCTGTCCCTTTAGCCACAGGGAAAGAGGAGAATATCTCCAGCATGAGTCCACCACTGCCTGAATGCTCTGGCGCCTCTCCTGCTTTGTCCCAAGGTTTCCAGAAAAATTCTGTTATGGGAAAATTGTATTATGGAAACCTCTCTCATGAAATTTCCTGTCAATTTGATTCAATTGTGTCTAAACAGATCAGAAGACTTCAAAGTTAGATTTAGAACAGGACACTCCCTCCAGCCTTCCTTAAACCAAGGCTAATATTATTAGCCTTTTTTATGGAGTACCTAGTGCTGCTTTGTCATAAAATTATAACTTAATAAAATAATTAGATAAATTGAGGGACAACCAGGAGGTAGAGGAAGTTGCTGACACCAAGCCCCACGTTTCTCACCTCACGATTTTGATGTGATGGCTTAGAGTGCAGTTCAACGGCAGCATCGCCTGCAGAGTGTCTGTGGGTGAGGGTTGCTACCCTGGTCATGTTTTCCTGCAGTGAGTGCGAGTTGCCACACGTCCCCCTTTCCCATTTTCCCACTTTCTGTCCTGTATCAGCATGTTCATGTGGCTATGCAGTAAATGGGAAGAGGGAACAGATATGACTGGAAGGCAAAAAAGCAACGACAACTTAAATTAGTAGATTTCAACAGGGTGAGTTCCCTGATCCATCTCAGCATGCAAACACATGTCTGGTAGTCCTGGAACAAGGAAGGCAGAAGGAAAGTGTTGTCACAGATGAGGCAAAAGCAGGACAATCCCTTTGGCAGCTGCCCTTGCTTTTGTCAGAATAAAATAACACCAGTACCACACCCAAAAATGGGGCATCAGAACATAAAATAAACAACAGTTGATTTACATTGTAAAGGAACAAAGTAAACAAAACCAAGGATGTATGTAATTTCTTCTACAGGGTAGACTAAACACAAAAGGGTAAGCCTTCAAGAATCCTGTGTGTTCTAGAGAAAATCTGGAAAAGATGGAGATCCCCAAATTAATTCTAACTATCTCCCTCTGTTTCTGATTTTTGTTTTTAATTTGCTTGTACTGATTCCTCCTCTAGCCTTTTGAACTTGGTTTTCTCAATGTTCAGCTCTAACACCTAACAAAATGTTAGGGGATTTGAGACTTAACTCAAACATCTGGTTTTGGCATAGCTAATGACATTTTTAGGCTAAAAATCAATTTCACATGTTATTTTTGTTGTTTGAAGCATGCATTCAGCACACACAGGCACTCATGGGTCTCTTTGTGCCTAGAATAAAGACAGTTTGACCATTCCAGGAGCTGCCACAACAAGAAGTAAGGAAAGAAGTAAAACCAGTTCATAGCGTCATCCTATCAGGAAACTATTATTCTTGAAAGTACTCCTCTTTGAGAGCTTAAACGATCAACCTTAACCACATTTTGTGACTCTTCACCATGGCAGAATAATATTTATGTAATATCTTCTGAAAACAGAAACCAGAGTGGGATGTAACAGGCACCCCCTGGCAAATCATTTACAGTGTCCCTCACATCAACTGTCCATCCTGTCCCTCTGATGGAGGTCATCCCACCAGCCACAGGCACAGCAAAGGATAACATGTACTTCCACCTACTCCAGCTCCTTTCACAGGCTGGGATTTTAATACTGGACTCACTTTCCTTTGGCACTCCCAGCACCAGGGCTGTGACTCACACATGGAAACATTTTACTCTCTGCTCAGATGGCTGTGGCCGATAGCAAAAGGGTAGAGAAGACAGCCGGTTTGCCAGGGGCAACCCCCAAAGTCCTCGCACCTTCCCTCTGTGGCTACATTTGGATTGAAGATCTCCACTCTTGGAGTTTTACAGCACCAGGAAAGGTCCCCAAGAAGGAAGCTAATTAAGATGTGCAGCATAGACTAACAATGACACCAGGAAACAAAATAAAGAATGCTTGTGTGAGAAATAATGAAATCCTCCAGGATTTTATTTTTAATTAACTGCTAGATAAATCGTGTGTCTGTTGACATATAGCTTCTTAATATACATTCATGCATTAGCTCTAGGTAAGTGAGATGGAAAGATACTTTCTTTTCAAAAGGAAAAAGATCCCAGGAATTCAGCACTGCTGAAGCAATCTTTAGAAGCTGTCAGAGGTGATCAATGGCTGGAAAAGACAAAAGCCCTGTTCTCCTGCCTCCTCTAGAGAGAGGAGATTACTGATGATGTGCTCTAGAGCTGCCACAGGGCCCTGGGATAGGGGGTACGCTCAATGGGGAATGCTAATTTCTAGCCCTTGGAAAGCTGCGCAGTTGCTGAAACATTTCACTCCAATGGTTGAGTGCTATGAGGATGCTGAGCTCTACTGGGAAGTCTAAAATGTTTGTTGTCAATCTCACAGGCAAAAGCTAACCCTAAGTAACGTGCTATTTATTTAGTTGGTCCTTCTAAGTAGATAAAAGGCCAAGGGACTGATGCCTTGCCTGAGGTATTTTTCCACTTGAAACATTGCAGGACGACATGAACATCTACTATTTTTTTTCTTTGTGGAAGAAACCTCCTCAACACCTGTGGCAGGCCTCAGCTATCCCAGAAGCAGATCAAGGAAGTAATGGGTAGTAAAGAGTGCTGCTATGCCTACCCAAAATTTTCTATACATCTGTCTAAGCGTTGCTAAAAGGGCACCTTGTTGCTTCTGAAAGACACAGCGGTTTTAAGGTTCCCCAACAAAATCAGAACAAACATTGATAGATAGATGACAGACAGGTACTTTTGGAAATTGATAAATAGTGCCTGTAGCATCAAAAACCTGACTTGAACGTAGATACTCTTTGCTGGTGAAGTGACAAGTTTTATGTGCAATAAGCATTGTGGGCCTTCCCCTTTCACACCATGCAGAGCACAGACTCACAGCCTGAGCCACCACAGAAGACGAGGAGTAGCTCCCCCTCCCTTACGCTGGAGCTGGCAGCCCTGCCTTCCCCTCCTAATTGATGAAAAGAAACAGGCTTTTCTACAAGTAGGCTCACCTGACATGTTTTAGATGTCTCCCTTGAGCAGCAATGCCTATTTCTCTCCCTACGAGCACCTGGTCATCCTCTTGATGGTAAGGGGGAATCCGGAGAGTTAGCTCAGATGTAGAGATCTGTCTGCTGTTGGTCAGATGAACTTTACCTAAAGACCTGCAAGGTCTCACGAAGGATTTGGAAGAGTATTTCCCAGTTCAAAAGCGCTACTGGGGGCAGAACCACTGTTCTGTTGCTGCTGCTGCTTCTTCGTGTGACTCACCAGCAGGACTGCACGTCGGCAGATGTGTCTCTTCACTCACCATCCAACTGCAAATTTAGATGTTTAAAAGAGTGGGAAAAAAGGATGAAAGGACAGCAAAGAGAAATTAAACACTAAAATGGATGAAAATATCAAGCAAGATGCAACAGTTTGCAAAGACATTTTGTTCTCTCTGTCCAGGAAAACCGGGGGGTCATCACTAGTGCTTGTTTTGTAAGAAAAGCAGCACCAGCATCATAACAAGAGAACATAAACTTTGAGGCAGAACCCAAAACAGCGCAGAAATAACAGAAAAGAGGCAGAATTGCACCCAGGACCTGAAAACATGTATTCAAGCATGAGCATAGTTCAGGAGAGTTGGATGTAAAGAGATGGGATGTGTGCTGATAGCATGGGGAAGTGGCAGCACGTGCAAAAAGCAGGCAAGTCCCCAGTCAGTTTGCACTGGGAAGGATGACCAACAAAATTTTGCAGGGGAAGTGCTGGAAGTCCTTGAGTGGATTGTGGCTAGAGATCAAAGTCTTGTCAGTCCATCTTATTAAGGTACCTAAATTGCACTTCAATTTTTGGCACCTAGGAGGCAGCGCTTCAAAAATGCCCCATACAGATATGAAAATGATATATATGCTTTTGAAAGACTCAGGAAATGGGTTTGTTTGGCAAGGTTCTGTGCTTAAGCTGGCTGGGGTGGGAACCTTTGATAAAAAACCCTAGAGAGTTATTTTTACAAAATAAAATCGAGGAAATTCAGTTGTTACTCATAATGGAGGGTGGGCAGGGAAGATATTCCTGAATATGACAGCTGGCCAATTTCTAGTTGAACAGTCCCTGAAACAATAAGAGGTGATAATAGTTTGGATGTGGTTTCAATTAATAGAAAGATGGTCATAACACATAAATCTGAATAACTTAATTATGAGTTCATTCATGGGAAAGCGGGCAGGAAGACAAGCAAGAGAAGACCTATAACTAAAACTGTCAGTTCCCCAAAGGCAAATTTTCACAACCTACGGCTATGTCTAAATATACGCTCTGGCTCTCCCCACGGCTCACCACAGGTCTCATGACTGTCTGGGCTGGAGGATGACTCAAATGCGACAGCACTCCCATCTACCTCTGTATGCAGGCTTCACCTCTGCGGCGCCCACCCGAGATGAACTTGGGAGGAACGAGCTCCCCGACACAGAAACCAGAAAGCAATCTTGCATTGACTTGTCCAGAAACAGCCTCAGGGGAGTGAGTGATTAGAAAAGGTCTATGGAGCCGAGGAGCTCAGCTAAGCTAAGTAGGGGGAAACCTGGCATTTAAGTCAAAAGGTGACAATGCAGCTCAATTTTGTATCCTGAAAACGGAAGAAAGTCTTACAGAATCTGCATGAATGATGACCTCATGAAGGCTACTAGAAATTAACAGAAAACTTAAATCACTCTTTTTTTTTTTTTCCCAAAGTCATGCTGATTTACATTTTACGTAGGAAATTAAATCAAAGATCAAAAGATTCTTTATTTATATAAGCAAATCAGAAAATAAGAAATCGAGCTGTTATGCAGAAAAGATGGGCCACAGATTCAAAAATAATGTGTATATATACAATATATATAATTATATATTGTATGTTTAATCTTCTCCCTTCTGACTGCTAATACTCTTAGTTTTCCTGATTGACATCATAGTCATTTGAATTTCTTTAAATTATTTTACTTTGTATGCATGTAACAGTACTTTAAATCAATAATTTTTATTCATGGATTGATGTGAAAGTAGTAGTAGGTGTATAGGTTCTTGCTGAGGTCCCTCTTGCAGCCTACAACACAAATTATGCATGTTTTAGTTTCAATTTGAAACATGGGAACTGTATTTTGTACGCCATTCACGTAGAAATCTGATACCAAAAAGTATCTTGGAATATTCTACAATATTCTATTCAAGAGGAAAACAAGTAGGACCAACTTTTTAGAAACTATGAAGGTGCAGGAATGAAAGTCTTAAAACAATGTAATTACAAAATTTGAAAATGCATATCAATAAAGCTTTTCAACAGAAATTGGCTGAACACCTCTTAGAGATTACATTATTGTCAGCTTTACAAGGTTCTTATTCCATTTTAATCTGACACACAGGAGAGAGAACAGAAAAAAATCAATTCTGATGTTAATGGGTATAATTCTTAACTCATTAGTGTTACACCTACTTACTACTGGGATGAATTTGCTCCTCTGAGATTTAGTAAGTCAGCTTTTCTAAAATCATCTACATTAGTTTCCTACCCACCTTTCAAAAGCCTCCATTTTTATTAGCATTAAATGATACCAGCAAAGCTTAAACGAACCATTTTGACAGACCTTAAAAACAGAGCTCGTATGTTCTTTTTTGGAAAAGGCACCAAATAAACATTGTTACCTAAGGACTGTCTAATGCTCCTTTTTTTTGGGTAGGATTTCATAAAGGATACTCTGAAAGGTACAGAGTATGTTGCCACAGAGACCACACACATATAAATGACGGGTCAGACATCAAGGTTGAATTCATTATGAGAGTCCCTTCCCTATGGGACCCATCTGTCCTGCAGCTGAAGGGAGGAATCAAACAGATTGAGGAGAGAGAAAACATAGACAAGAAGTGGACAAGGGCAACAATTATTCGTTGATGTTGTTGAAAATGGTCAAAACATCTAGTAGAGCTACAAATACACACACGCACACATCTGAGTTTTCAAGAATATAGCTGTGACGACTGCCACTGGGGATACCAGACTATGTGGAAATGGCTAAGATGGGAATCTGCATATAGAGAAAAAAAGTACAAACTCTGCCATCCAGATCAAATGCCAGACTGGGGGCCACACCACCAGGAAAATGCCCAAGAACCCCAAAGTCAAGCAGGTCTATATGCTGGACTATGGGAAAGGCTTTGCTCTTTTCAGGGTGGTTCCCCCATCTCCTCCTGGAAACCTCCATGTCTTCAGATTAACTGAATGCACACACACAGACACAGACACACACACACACACACACACACTAAACTCCCAACCATTTGCATTATCTGCAGAGTAACTAAAGGTTACCCTCAGCAAACTACATAGTTTTACAGTTATGGACAAATTCTGCTGGGAAGATGGGTCTCCGTGACACTATTCAACAACAACAGCTGGGAACCTGGTAAATGTGCTCAGGTTCCCCTGCACGGGTTAAGCTGTTTTAGGATGATTGGTAGATCCAGTGGTACAGCACAAAATCGTTAAATGCAGTGCTCTGCTCTGCAAAGCTAATTTTGGAATGAAAAATCATTGTTTTCTTTAAGAAATGCATTTGGCTTTGGATTTTATTTTATTTTTTCTCTTTTGGCTGAACTCTTTTTAAACACTGACTTGCAAGAATTCTTTTCCCCTGGGTCTCCAAGGAGTCCTGTGGATCTATGCTGCAGGGCACTGGAACCACCGGCTCTGCCCATTCTCCTCCTCCCTCTTTCTCCCAGACCTCCTTTCCACCTTTTTCTCTTTTTGACTGTGAAGAACAGGAGAAGATACCCATTACTCTGCTTCACTGCTCTGTAAAAAGAATTTTAAAACTCCTAATATTACTTAATCACAGCTTTCAGTTCCCCTGCTGCCATAAAACATTATAACAATGGGCTGGCACTTCATCAATTGTAATTTGCTGATATTACAGTCACAGTAGCGCTCGACATAATTGCATTGCTCTACCACTGACTCGTAAGGCTTCTTGATCTCGGTCAATACTTCTTTGCATCGGGGGCTGCAGTCAGAAATTTTGGTTTAACATCTCAGCTTTATGAATTTCCAGTTCCTGCCTGCCTAAGCAGGATGTGTCCCTCCAAATGCTCGGCACACCATTGCCCTCAGATTTCATTCCCAGACACTTAAATCTATTAGGACGCACTTTATTCTTCATTATTCTCAATTTTACACACAGTAGCACAACAATTACAACTTCCAAACAGAGATAATAACAGCAGTTATTAAGAATGAAGGAGCTAGCTTGAAGACAGTAAAATAAATTTAGTTAGGACTTTGAATTCCTTGCAGGTCCAAAACTCCTCCCAGCAAGAATATGACTTCAAACCATACGGATTATTAATAAGATGTTTATTTCAGACAGAAGGCACCTTGAGAATCTATTTGATTATGTTGTGTTTTTTCTGTAGACAAATTAAAACATAAATTATCAGCTCAAATGACTTCTACTGGAGAGGCAGGATAGCAACAAAATAAGAAAAAAAGAAATAGTGCAAACTCTACCTGACAGAACATACTGTGTGTAACTCGTTCTGTAAAAGTCACCATTGTGAGCTGCAAATATTTATTCCTTATATGATTGTAGCTTCTCTGAGGTTGGGACAGGAAAAAGCCTCTCTGCAGAGAGCTGTCAGACACAGCAGGCGTGCAAGCACCCTTGCTGGACACTTGTAGGGAATAAAGGAAAAATCCATGTCACATTACACTTATATGGCTATAGGGACAACCACGCATAATGCTGAGATACAGAGTTTCTACAACACTGCAGGGAGCAAATATATTTTGATGTCTTTGTCTAGTTTTTTTGTGCCACTCCTTTGTGACACCACAGTCTGTCTCTAAAACTTTCCCTCCCAGGCTTCCCTTAGAGAAGCAGACCACTCTCAAATTCAGTAAGCACAGGGTGGAAAGAAAATGAAGGCGCCTAGGGAGACATTGGGTCAGCTGACAAGCCCAAGCTCTGGGAGGCCAATGGGGTCCTGATGAGGAATTTGCCAGGGGCCCAGCGGGGCTGTGGTACACCCCTCCTTCCCACCCCGCTGCGGTCCACGTGTGCAAGCCCTTTGTAACAGAGCACATGCAAAAAGCCTTTCTTGCAAGCATCCATGTGAGGGGCATGGCAGCACATTGCCAGGACCAACTCCCACCAAAGGGGATTCTATTCCCTGTTTGTAGCTCTGGCATGCTCAGCTCTAAGATCCTTGAAGTGACCGGCTTATTTCCTAACGCTCTGGCTCCGTAGCAAGGGTAAGAGCTCTTGCTCGGGCCATGGGAACAGCTGGGGACATTAGTGCCTCCCCTTAAAGATGGGCTCCGGGCTGGAATTCGCTCCATCCAGAGTGCAGGGGTTTGGATGCCATGTGAAATCCCACGCACTTCGACCATCGGCTCACACAAGTGGAAGGCTACCGTGAGAGTTAAGCTTTGCTTATTCTGCACATTTTGCCAAGATTTTGAAAACCACTTAATGGACTTGGACAGACTCGAGGAGTGTTTTCAGAATCAAGTACTACTTGTTTAATGGATTTATTTTATAAACATTGGCACTGAGATTTTCAAAACTTCTTTGGGAGCTGGCTTGCTGATTCCTCTTTATTTTTAATGTGAAGTAACATGTGAAGCTGGCAACAGCAACATAATTGTATAACTCCAACAGTTGCATAAGCTCACCTCATATTCAGAACAAGACCTCCATCCACCAGGAGGTGGAAGAAATAGGTGTCTGGCGTTTCTGTCTGGAGGATCATTTCCCTTCGGCTTCACAAACCGTGGCACAAGTATTATGCCCATGTCACCCAACTATCTCATTGGAAAAGGCCTTTCAAGCCTCCAAATTTCAAATTTATACAAATAAAATACATGTGTGTGCGTATATATGCAAATATATGCATAATTGTATATAGTTGTATTTATTTTATATACGTGTGTGTCTGTGTATGAATGTACACACACACACATTCCTACGTGAGTTTTTCTCCTTTGGTGCTGGTTGCCTGGCTGTTTGCATCCCTTTAGAAACTTGCAGCACTGCTGTTGCTGCTGTTCTGACTCTGCACAGCGCTACCTCTTGCTCCTCTGTGGCCACCCGGGACTTGCTAGTGCTTGGTGAACATCAGTGAGACAACATTGCATGTGTTCCCAACAGGCTGCTCCTCCGTGGCTTTGAACCCTTCACCCTACAAGAGCAGTAATTAAGGGAACAGATACCTCGGGGTGAAAGAGGGATCAGGATAGTGTTCGGTGCGTAGGCAGTGCAAGCACTTACAGCCTGCAGGTGAAACTAGAGCTGGGGAAAGGTGGTGGGGTGACATGGTGGCTGGCTGTGCAGAGGTCCCCAATTCACTCTTTCTGCAGCAAAGTTCAGGACAGTAACACAGCATTCCCCAGGGGCAAGAAAGAGAAGGGAAAAAGGATGAAATCTGGAAGAAACAGAGCTTTCTCATTTAATCACAACAAAACTGAACATGTCTTACGCGTTCAGAATAGAGGAAAACTAGTCATTAACTTATGCGAGGCAGCTGGTTTCCCAATAACGGCTCCTACACATTCTGGTTTTAATATTATTGTTCTTGTCAACTGTGGGAATGCAATGTATATTAATGATGGTTTATTCCAAATTGGTCATTGACGGAGTTAATAATTAGGTAGTCAGGCACTAATTATCTCTATTTTGTCTCAAATGATTAACTAAGAAATCTGGAGAAGTAATTTTGGAGGCAGGCATCAGAGCCATGCACAGCAGGGCGGGCTCCCCTTGGGCCCAAGAGACGCTTCACTCCGGAGAGCGGCACCAGCCTGGGAGCAGAGTCAGGGCAATACTGCTCCGAGTACCAGGTGCAGAGTTGGCAGCACCTCGAAAAAACACATACACGTGTGGTGTCCATCCATTCTTTGCTCCCCTGCTTTACCCATGAAGGAGGAAAGCTCCCCGAAGGCATTATGTGGCACCTGGACTACCAAGCATCTCCAGTGGGGCCACCATGGGCCATCACTGCAGCTCTTCTCCCGAGCGGCATCCAGCCGGACGGGCACCAGCAGGAGGGCGCAGCAATGCGAAGTGGTGGCACAACGGGTCTGCTCAGAGGACATGAGGTCTCAGCATTTACCTGGTCTAGTGGGAGGTGTCCCTGTCCATGGCAGGGGGGTTGGAACAAGATGAGCTTTAAGGTCCCTTCCAACACAAACCATTCTGTGATTCTATGATTTACTCTGAAATAAGCCTCCCATGGCAATGACTGCAGGAAAGTGCTCAGGACAAGGACGGGTCTGGCGCACAGGGAATGAGAGGTACCTTGGGCACACAGGTGGAGCTGCCCGAGCTGCTGCTGGGGCAGGGGACACCCGCAGCACCTCTCCAAAGGTTTGTGCTTTCAGGTAACGGCTGAGCCCACAACAGTGCTCCTCACCTGCTGGCGGCACCCACCTCTCCTCGGGTGCATGCAAGATACCCTGGCTGCAATCATCCTCCCCTCTTTTCCCTACATATTCTGGAGATTACACCAGAAACGCTACACAGGTAAGCCTTCAACAGTAGTTCAGGACATACATTTTGCTGGCCACTTTAAATTGAACTGAGTGTATCCTCACAATGCCTTCAGGGACAGCAACCAAAAAATTCCCTTTTCAGTTATTCCAGTATAATCTGTCCCTCTCATTTAAGAATTTTCAAGGTTATCCTGCCCTTGTGGGCACAAAAAACCCCACAAGACGCCGAGAGGAGCACCCACCACCACCTGTTATGAACTTACCTCAACATAGAGGATAGGGAAAATTCCAATCTTGTCACCCAGCATTCCTTCTGCCCAGTTGTCATCTACCCTCCTGATGACCGTCAAAATTTCATCCTAAAATCAGATACACACAAAATACATAATCAGATTTTTTCAGTAGAAAGGTGCCAGTTTTTAGTTACTCACTTGAGAGCTTAGGGAGAGAGTACACAGGAGAGGCCACAAGTCACGTAAAAATGTTCCCTGAATCCTGGCCCAGCAGCATCCCTGGCCCAGCATCCCACCCCAGGCATCCCATCCAAAGTACACTGAAGCACCTTGCAGACGGGTGCAGCTCATGCTGGCTGCCATCAGCTTCAAGGGCCTGGGCACAGTGGTTGGGAATAGGTAACTCCTGGCTTCATTGCAGGGACAGGGAGAATGTTTGATCCAGGAGGTCGCCTCTAACCTAAAGGAGAAAACTATAACATGCAGCTGCCCCTGTGCGTCTGAGAGCCCATTGTGGCTCTTGGCTCCTCCACAAGACAATTCAAAGGGAAGCATCAGAGGAGCACAGGTAGTCCTGGAAGCACTTCCAGCATGAAACACAAGAGCACAAGGTTCTCAGCAACTAGCCTACACTGCCGATGCACGGAATGTCAGTTTTCCTTTTAAAAAAAAATAGTATTAGGAGGTGACAGTGCAAAGCAGGTAAAAAGCTAAGGATAACGTAATAAAGTTGCATCCAACTGATGGATCAGCTTCTGTTCAGGTACAAGTTTGTTTTCTAAAACTAATGGCATTTTAATATTATAGTTAATATAAGGAATCTTATAAAAATCTTGACTGAAGATGAACGTTTTTTGTGATTATAAAACGGGAGATTAAGCAAAGTGCACATAAGATTCATACTGCTCAAAGTTTCTCTTGACAGAGTTAAAACCTAGAACATACCAGTCATTACAAAAGCTCAGGTGACTAGAACTAAATCCTAAGTTTTCCCAGTTTCAGTTGCTCAACTTGTCAATGGACTTCTGCTACCACGTCTGTCTGCTGGGGCTGTCATACTAAACCCAGCCTTGAGCCAGCTCCGCTCGCTACAAAGGCTGGGGAAGGCAGCCCTCTCTGCAGGGCACCGCCTGGACCCTCACGTCTCCTACGGCCAGGGGAAAGGAGTGGGCTGAGAGAAGCTGCGAAGTGAAGTTTGCCGAGATGCCATTCATTCTCTCACGGCATCCCATCTTCCTCTGTTCCTGTGCAGAAATTTATTAAAAAAAAAAAAAAAAAAGAAAACATCTTCTTCCAGAAAGCTGAGACAGTTCCCTGCCATTCTCACTTTATTCCCACCACGCACTTTAGGAAAATAAGAGCTGCACATGGTCTGTCACCCTCATGTAACAAGCTATCTACGTTAACTGGTCGGGTGAGGGGAGCTTGTGTTTTGCAGACACTTCTCACACAGAAAAAAAACCCTGCAAATTCTTGATCCAGGATATTCAGACCATGGATTTACGTTGATAGAAAATGACCAGAACAGGGATGTCATGTACTTTGCAGTTTTTGAACATGTGCATTTTGAACACGTGCACTTCAAAATAGTTTAAATATTTCCTTTGAATTATTCATCTGAATGATCCATTAGGGGAAAGCTCAGAGAACCAGCCACAGACTGAGTCCTTCAGCTATTTATTACAGCTGGAAGGATGCAAAAAGAATTTGTGCATTTAATTTCCTGAAGAAACAGATAGCATTCCCTTCCAAAGCCCTGTCTGCACGGAACATTTTTGATCTGTGTAAAGAGCTGACAGTAATACTTCTCTGCAAAGTTTCCACATGCTCTTACAAAAGACCGATTATCATAAATTTCGAATCTAGGTAAAGGGGGTAAATGAGGAAAATAAAAGACTGCATCACTTCAAGAACCTGTTCCTACTTCCTGTATTTGTTTAGCTATTTTCTTAAAAGACTTTTTAAAAACCCAAAATGTGATGGGTCTACACTTCCATTATATGTTTATGTGTATATATATAATCTTACGTGTGTATGTGCATACATATGCATATGCATGTATAAATGTATGTGTGTGTATATATATATTTGCACATATATATATAAACACGTAAGATAAGAAATTAAGAAAAAAATGTTTAACTGTAAAACCCCAGAAGCATTGGAATAGATTTTTTTAGAAGTACTGTGCAATCCCACCCCTGGAGCAGGTTGAACAGGCACCTGGCAGGAAAGGTTTATCCTGCGTTGATCCTGCTCAAGCGTGGGACAGGGAACAAGTGACCTTTGAAGATCCTTTCTAACTTTACTTTCTACAGACCTATGAAATCTGGAAGCCTTTCCACACGCTGATCTCAGTTTGGCTCTGTCAGGTCTGGCTGCAGAATGCGGTCATATATATGAGAAAATCAGATAGCTGCACATCCCAAGATACGCTGACATTCAAAATGTGTATCTTTGTGGGAGAGCAACGTGCAAATCCTTGAGAATGCTTTACATCACAGAATTCATTTTCAGAAGGGTGTTGAAAATCTCCAGGATTTACAGCAAATCCCGAAACATCTTTTGAAATTCCTTATTAATAGAAAGTTTCTTTGAATTCGCAGCCCACGACATCATTCTATACACTGGGCTGGTGAAAGCTTCGACACGAACTATTTTAGTACCTTAAATTAGTTGGATAGCCGTGCTACTTATAAATTCCTAGAAAGGTTCCCAAAAGGATCATGAATAGTAAAGGGCCACAGATCTCTTAGCATACCACTTCAACTGTCTGAACTTCACTGTTTCACATGTACTAAATTGATTTCCAGGCAGCATAAAGGAATCCAAGCCTCAAATCTCATTTCAAAAGCCAATGGTATCCACTGTAGTTTGACAAAGATACCTTGTGCTCCTTTTATGCCTGTTGTTAAAGCCTCTAATTATTTGCTCTCTCCTACTTGCTCAAGTCTCTCTCTATTCATCAGGACCAGGCAGCCTTGCGATAGGCACGTGGGACCTGCAGTTCCAGTTTATAACCATTATCAGAAAGGAAGTCAAAGATAAATCACATAAAAAGCAATCTGATTGATCGAGAAATGAACCCTTTTGCTGAGAAAACAGCACAAAATTGTGTCCAATAACAGTCATGATTCACAGCCTGATTTTTACTCCAGTCATTAACGGCCATTAACGAAGCAATACAAAGCAGATGCGCCTGCTATTCTGCAGAGATAACAACTCCATCTAGAGCACTGGGGACATCTCAGCAATGGCAGGATGGCACCGCGTGGTGCTTGGTGCACCCGCCGCTGACACTTGCCAGCTGGCATGAGAATCCCAATCGCTGGCTACCGCCGGGACGGTCCCGCTGTGAACAGCAAATGCTGCTGGAATTGAGTGTGAAGGGGCTGGGATACCACTCCCCGGCCAGGAACCAGTATTGGATGTGATGGCTCCAAGATTGGCCCATTTGTTAAATGCTGCTGTGGGCTGCGAACGAAAGTGTTGGGAAATGAAGGAAATAGTTGAAGAGATTAAAAATGTGACGAGCAATAAAGCACGGGAAATAGCTGATGCTACCTTGGCAGGTTTGAGACTTACCTACCACTGGGACTCAGCCTTCAAAGGGCCAGGTGAACTCACGCATGCAAAGGCTGGTCAAACACCAAAACAAAAGTGTGGGCTGAATTTGGACTTAGTCTAAGGCTGGAGTAACTACACAAATAGACAGCAATGCAATTACTCCAGATTTGCACTGCGATAGCTGAGAGCAGAGCCCTCTTGTGCAAGGCTTGTACCAGAGAGCACATAGCCCAAGAGAGGATGGGTTATGTTTTAAAACGGAGACAGCAAGAGCCCAGGCTCAACTGGGGTATGACATAAGGAGACATTAGAAAGCTGAATTAAATGAGCATACCCCAAGGGCATGCAATGAGACTCTGTAGGCCACATGGCAATTTCAACCACGCTAGTGAACATCAGGAGTAACACTTCTCAAGCTACTGGAGTTAAACTGCTGCAAAGCTGAGACAAGGCTTGAACCCATTGTTACAGAGAGCAAAACAACTGCTAACTGACTGATTTGGCTGATCACTGCCAAACACTGAGGAAAAATATGTTAAGTCACAGATCTGGCGTGCTTTATCTTCTTGTAGCCACTGCAGAGGAGGGAACAGTGGCAGGCCCCTATACTGCTTTGGGAGGAGGAGTTAGGGGAAGCAGTCCACTTGGTGTAAGAGAATGACAGGTTGGAGCTTTGTTTGTGGCACTGGATACTCAAGAATGAGGTTTCTCTGTCCCTCACAGTTTTATACTTACACATACAAAATTTTTATATTTGATTTATCTTTGGCCTTTTATCTGGAGAGTGTCGTGTCTACAGGAGATGAAAATGGGTAAAGGGCAGAAGCCTTCTGCAGCACTGCTCATGAAGATCAGCGTAAAGCAGACTTCATTTCCTTGCAATCCACCCCTGGAAAAACAGGACGCTTTACTTTTGGAAAAAACCCAAAACCTAGTAAGAGGAAAATCCAAATATCCTTCCTTTGTTTTCTTTTACTGCACCGACAGATATTCTGACTGCATCGTAACGAAGGGGATGGGAAAAAGCAAAGACCAGCAAAAGGGCAACAAAACATAGTGATACAGAAGATCCCTATATTTGATTTCTCTTCTTGTAGTTTCTCGCCAGAGGAAAACTCTTCTTAATTATATGTTTATAAGGAAAATCCAACTACAAGTGTCTGGTAGGATTAAATGCATTGCAGGACACAAATAGGTTATACTAGTTTGTATAAATGGTATGCCGATGCAATCCCTCTACCTGAGGAAAGAACAAATGGTGTAAATGAAATTGAGATCAGGTCCAGCATCTTCAAATGCAAACTGGATATTCAAATGATGAATATTGCTCTGAGTGACAAATCACATCTACAGCAACGCAGGGCTCGTGATTCTGTGCAGAGGAACTGACTGAATCAGCAGATGATCTAAAATCTGGGCTAAACAGGAACCTTCATCAGCGCAGGTGACAGCTAAAATTAGCATTGAGAAAACTGATGAAAACACAACGGTAAAGTCCTGAGATGAAAAATAGATTATTCACTGTCAGGGAGAACAATAGGCAAGACATAAAAACAGTTACAAGGTGACAGTGCATGTACTAGAAGGAGCTAAAGAAGAAAATAGCAGTAGAAGAAAAACCAAACCCCCCTGGGGAAAACACAGTCATCAGGGATAAAAGGATGCAGACAGTAACATGAGGGGTGAAAAAAAGGAAAATTGAGGGATTGAGAGTAGAGCTATACAGCAGAAAGAAATGCTCCATGTGAGAATGACATTGGACAGCCAAGAAAATGAGAACTATCAGTATACAAAGACAGTTATTGTAAGGGAGGTATACTGATATATGGCACCACATATATCAAATACAAAAGTGTCTGGGCAAGGACCTGTTCTAACAAAGAAGGCTACAAGTGCCTACCATACCTATTACGCTCCTTAGATGGAGCAAGCAATGAATATGTTAAGTGGCCGAGGAAGACGGGTTCTCAGAAAAGTCACCATTGTACCTCTGGGCAAGCAGTGAGGAAAACAACGCGCCACCAAATATATATTTACTGATAGGATCTCAAAGGTAACTTCTGGCTAAGTTTCTGTTTGTGCATGGCTGCTGCTTCTCACTAAGCAGCCCAATTTCTCGCAGAGATTCACAGCTCCAGGGAGGCTGGGTAGTCGCAGGGTTTGCAGTGTTTGCAATCAAACACTTTGCTTGCTATGGAGCAAAAGTGCTTACAAATCTTTTGTTAAATAAATATGAGGAAGGTTACATTCTAGGAAATTGCGTTCTGCTGAGAAAAGTTGCACGAGTGAAAAAGATGTTACATTCGGCGAGAAAATTATATGCTGCAAATAATTCATTCAGCTATAATAAGTAGCCTCAAAAGAGGAGGTCAGTAAAATCCTAGCGAAGGATATTTTTATCATCTATTTCATATTCATTTCCAGCATAACTGTTATTACTTTATGTGATACTATAACAACCACAGACAGCTGAAATAAAACAGAAAGTGACATTGAACAGGTTCTCCATGGCATTCAGTGCCATAAATTCTTTATTTTACTGTGGGTTTCTTGATATCCATGAAGCCCATCTAAGGTCAACACAAATTGCGAGGGAGGGGAAGGGGAGACAGAAAGCAGGTGGGGAGATGGGGGAGAAAGGGAAAACGTGGCATTTTAAATCCAAAGGAAATCACAATATCGCAGTTTTCTCTCATTCCAAATGGAATTTATTAAACATTTTGGTTTTAAGAAAACAAAGACTTTTTAAAAAACATCTGCTTTTTAATGTCTTTGTGTTCTTAAAATAGGAAATACTGTGATATATGACAATAGTGTATTTCAACTGCTATTTGCTATATGGTATGATGCAATATGCATTTTGAAGCTGAATGGCATTTAAAACATTGTAACATCTGATTCAAATAGGAACATTAGAAGACACATTTCCATTAGATATTTTCTGAAATTGAGTCGTTCTTGCAGAACATTTCAATGCAGATGAATTGTATGCTTTTTAGACAGAAAAATGTTCTCAGAAAGCGTGTAACCTGTTGTACCTGTTGAGTTTCACTGGCTTTATACCAACCTTGCTGTACATGCCATGAGCTATCTCACTGGCTTCTCCTTTTGCTCCTAAAATGGGAGCAATATCCCAATGACGCTAACACAGGGCTTGCCCCCAGGGGAGGCTTTACGCCATGGCTGGTGTGTGGGACATTGCAGGGAGGAGGATTTACAAGCTGGGAGAAGTCAATGTCCTTCAGCAAGTTACATGAGAGGATGCCCCACATAATAAAGGGAATTCAGCCCCATCAGCCTGTCCCCGCTAGGCTGCCTGAGCTTCAGGGCTTTAATTTTCTTATACAAGGAACCAGCTGAAAGAAACAAATAGAGCACTGGGTGTCCCTGGGCAGAGCTGATCAGGGAGGCCAGGCAGATGTCCCACTGCTCCGAGCACCACTGTGCTCCAGGCTCAGCTGTCAGCATCCCACACACCCCATCAGTCCCTACAGAATTAGCTTTCTAAACTTTTTTTTTTTTTTTTTTAAAAATCTGTTCCCCTACCTTGCTGAAGGTCAGGCAATCCTTGTCTTGATCTTTATCCTTTATTTCAAAGTCATAAAGTGCTTTGCCCTGAGGTGGAGCTTGCGGGAGGGGCTTGATACACTGGATGTAGCTGGCGGGGAAGAAGCCGTGGTTCCCATTGAGCTCCCCGTGGTACCAGTTCTCGTCCACCTTCCGCCGCAGTATGATGATGTCCCCCTTGTTAAACTTGAGGTCACCAGGCTCTTTTCCCTCATACGTGTAGAGGGCTTTGCCATAGGGAAGCTGAGAAACACTCTGGGGAAACAAAATAAGTAACACCTTTAAGGAAACTCAAGCCAGCACCAATTTCCGTCTTAAAGTCACTTTCAGCTAGAAGCAAACTGATCATCCATGACCAAATTACCCTATGACTGCAGCTGACTGCTACATAACGCTACACCCTGGATCTTACAAGAAGACTAGGATGTGTGTGATGGTAAGACCGTTATGTCAGAGGAGGCACTGCAGTTCTCTTGAAGCTCAGCTGAAACCCATGGCAGCTCTTACACCATCAAGCAGCATCTGTTAATTTGCAAAATATCCTATGTAAGCAGGACTCTGTGTTTAAACAAGTGAAACTTGACATGTGTAAAGGTAAATTATTAGACATTTTGACCTTCAGGGTTGCTTTGGTTTCTCAGAAGATAAACAAAACAAAACAAGCTTGAAGATTCACATGGTTCTAAAAGTTGGCAAGTTGAAAATTTTTCATTGCGTTTGTTTGAGCAACTCCAAACATTTTTGAGTTCGAAGCTTTTAGTTTAGCTTTTGATTCTGTAACCAAATACTCTCACTCTTTAAAATCCCCAAGTCTCATGCTGCTCACTGAAGGCTTCTGTAAACAGTTATAATATTCTTTGTTGCTTATGAATTAATGTCCCTGTGGAAAAGCAGAATAGGCAGAATGCCTCAAATCTTGCTTTTAGAACTAAAAAGGCTTTCCCTCTCATTAAAAGAAAGAAACAAACTTCAAAAAAACTGACAGCACAAGAGCAAAAAAGCCTAAAAAGTTAATAGTTTGGTGTGACAGAAAAGAGAAACCTATTTGATGGAAACTACTCAATTGTGAAGAATTCATCCCAGAGTCCACTTTGGCCTGGTGCAAGATCACCTCACCCAGGCTGCAATCGCATGGATGGTTTTTTTGGTGGAAGTACTAGTTTACACAGCCCTTGCCCTTGTCCTCCCTGGATACTTGCTCCCCTTCTTCCTGAATCCTACAGAGCAGGGGGTAACTGTGTTGGACACCGCTGCCGCTTTGGTCCTGCAATAGCTCTTTAACCCATACTGAGGGAGAAAAGGTGCTTTCTTTGCTGTATTATCCTCTGCCTTTTTAAATTTTATTTAGCTTCAGCTAAAGTCAGCTTGCAAGCCTCAGTGCAAGTACGTAGCAGCACATACCACAAGGGATGTTAACGGGGTCCTGTAAAGTCAACCTTTCGTAAGAGTCTTTTTTTTCAGAGACGTATTTCAAAAAAATGACACGGTTTTCTGTTGCGTATATATGCCTACGAGTAGTCTGTTCCCTACTCTGTACGCTGGCTGTCGATGGAGTGTCCTACAGGGACACTGAAAAAGTAAAGGCATGTTTAATAAAACACCTTGCTATTCCCCGGGGTGTTTCTTGTGCCTGTGCTTCTGGATGACATTCCTGTGCATAAGAATAGCTTTCTGCAGGGAGAAGGTGGAGTGGCCCGACAGAAACACTCTGTTTCCCCACCCCAGCGAGAAAATGAGATGCTGGGAAGACTTTTTACAGTATTTCTTAAAGCAACAAGCAGAGGCATTTTTCGATCCCAACAGGTACATTAAACGGACTTGCTCTGGTAGGGCAGGTTTTATGCTCTTACACCTGTATCTTTCGGCAGGAGGAGGAGGAGAAGCAGAAGCCCCTCCGCCTGCGCTGCCTGCCAGCACAGCTCCTCCAGCTGCTTCTGGGTGCCAGATGGTCGCTGCGGCAGGCAGACACCACGCTCTTCAAAAAGTAAGTTTCTCGAGTGCACCTTCACGCGCAGGCGTTAACTTACTCATTTTATTAGGAAGGGCTTTAGTAGCTGTGCAGGTCTTGGAAAGCATGAGCAACAGGTCCTCGTGCCTACACCACACAGTGAAGGAGGCAATCAACCAGGCACAGCTCTACACAGCACTATCCATGTTGTCTGGACGGGGACTTAATTTCATTCAGGTGTGATCCCAGTTCTTGGTTTTCTCATTACTGATTTAGAGTTCCTCTTTTTTTCAGCTCGGTGGAAAGAGACCTGGGAGTCCCGGTGGACAACAGGATGACCATGAGCCAGCGATGTGCCCTTGTGGCCAAGAAGGCCAATGGCATCCTGGGGTGCATCAAGAAGAGTGTGGCCAGCAGGTCGAGGGAGGTCATCCTCCCCCTCTACTCTGCCTTGGTGAGGCCACACCTCGAGTCCTGTGTCCAGTTCTGGGCTCCCCAGCTCAAGAAGGACAGGGAACTGCTGGAGAGGGTGCAGCATAGGGCTACCAAGATGATTAGGGGGCTGGAACACCTCTCTTATGAAGAAAGACTGAGGGAATTGGGTCTGTTTAGTCTGGAAAAGAGACGGCTGAGGGGTGACCTTATTAATGCATACAAATACTTAAAGGGTGGGCGTCAGGAGGATGGGGCCAGGCTCTTTTCAATGGTGCCCGGCAATAGGACAAGCGGTACTGGGTACAAACTTGAGCATAGGAAGTTCCATCTCAACATGAGGAGGAACTTCTTTCCTTTCAGGGTGGCAGAGCACTGGAACAGGCTGCCCAGAGAGGTGGTGGAGTCTCCATCTCTGCAGACATTCAAAACCCGCCTGGACGTGTTCCTGTGCAACCTGCTCTAGGGTGACCCTGCTCTGGCAGGGGGGTTGGACTAGATGATCTCCAGAGGTCCCTTCCAACCCCATGATTCTATGATTCTATGATTCTCTGTACTCTTTTGGATTTTGCTGTATGTGAATCAAGGTACCTAGTTAAGACCAGTATTTTGGAAGCACCTTTGAACGTAACAAAAAAAAGCATAAAACCAGAAAAGAAAATCAACAGCTGTCTCACAAAGTATGCATCAAACAGCCTCTGCCAAATCAGTGGCAGCATCCTAGTGGCATTTTTCTCTCTGCCAGGATAGTTATTTCCCTTGACACCAAAGCTTCCCCCTCCCCCCCAGCATTTTAAAGATTAAGCCTATGACACCATCAAACTCCTTCGGTAAGGTGTAAGTTGCATTACCTATTTGAAACTAGACTAGAAAAAAAAAGAATAAAATGTGAAGCTGAAAGACTACGGAGCCTTGTAGTAATTTAGAAAGAAAAAATTCATTACTTATACTCATGCTGGGAAAAGACAATTTATCAAACACCGAGTAAGACTTCTACCAGGTGCGCACTGGACCACTGCTGATCCAGGCACACGCCTGGCAAGCACGCTCCGTATCACTTACCCTAGACGGGGCCTTCCTATTCCCAAGATCTTTGTAGCAATTCAAGGTCAGATCACTTTCTTTACTTTTTAACCCTTTTCTCTTCCCAAGCCTCATTTTACTGTGCTAAAAGTGAACAGCCCCCAGACGTACAGAAAAAGAAACTGGATTTTATTCAGTCTCACACATCATCAATGAAATTCTTACGAAACACGTGCTGGGCTTTTATTACTGATTCATTGAGGTGGCTAGAAGACGATTCAGGTGCCTGTTTAGACCTTAACCTGATGAAAGCGCAGACTTTCAAGCAAAACAAACAAACTGCAAGGTAAAAATTTTAATTTGAAATCTGGCATTGTTTTATTTGGAGACCCTATTATGGCACTCCAGAGAATTTGCAGTTTAAGTGCTTGTGTTCCTATTCTCTTTCATGGGCTTAGTTATGGACCATGTCATCTGGGGACTGTCCTCCACAAAGAAGATCTGCGCATAACGTACTTAAACTACAACTGCTAGTGGGAAGGTGCTTCCAAAATAAAATGTTTCAATTATCAGCTACAGCTTTTCTAATTCTGAGCCACAGCTTTTCAACTAAAAAAATCTGTAGAAGCATTTTTTTAAATGAACGTGTTGTTTAGTGGAAAAGACGCCCTCCAATTGAAACAACTGCTGTAACTGAGACATTTGCTAGCCTTTCCGTAAGGCCAGAAGTACCCATTTTGATTTAAGCATCCCAGGTAAAGCTCACATTTATTGTGGCTCAGACAGAGGTAAGGAAATAACAGAGTCCTCTAACCCTTTTCAAATAAAGCTGCTTTTCCTGTTCTAAAGCTCTAAGCGTCTGCTCCACTCGACCAAAGAGAGAAATTCAATATCACAATTACAAAAAAAAACCCAAGCCCCCAAATAAACTCTTGAAGCTTCCCAACTTTCAGTGGACTTTCAAGTGGTCAGATTACGTTAATGAATCCTGGTCCCCAAGAAGCAGATTTTGGGAAGTTTCCCATTATTGTTCCTACTTTTGGTTAATCCGTAAGTGAGAAGAAAATCAGATTCAGAAAGCTCCTCTCCCCATGTCACCCAGCTCCACAGTGGCCACACCGGCATCCAGGGACCAACATGGAAGCAGCCTAGCTCCCCTGGCAGCAGCTCGCCGGAGACCACCAATCCACTGTCTCCCTCCAGGGCAGCTCCTGACCAGCGCTCCTGCTCTGAGGGATGCCTGCCATCAACCCATTCCCCCAGCTGCCACGAAATCTGGTCAGGCATAATGCAGGCGGCCGCAAAATTAAATGGCCTCCGCATCTGACTGTATCAAGAAATCGATTTGCCCTGTTGATTTATTGTTAGGTTAACTGGAATTCAGCTATGATGTGTATTAAATTTCAAAACTCTGTGTGGGTGTGTACAGAAATAAAGAATGTAAGAAAGAAAGGAAGGAAGGAAGGAAGGAAGGGATGAAGTCACAGTCAATGGCAATGGCCAGCTTCTTTTTCCTGCCAGCAAATGTGCATTGGCACGATGCTGAATACTGCCAAAGGTTTCTTTTCTATTTCAGCAATCAATACTGACGTAAAAGCCTGAAGCGTTAATATGCTGAAAACCCCCCTTGCAGAAGACTTAATGATATGTTGGCAACTCAATCATTCTGCATTTGTGTTTCAGCAATGTCAAATGGCAGCAGTTAAGCAGAAACCTGCTGGCAAATTGACAAACAACAGCCATGAAGCAATTAAGTGGCAACGCTAGAGAATTTTTCATTACGTATCCTGAAGAACAAAAGGAGGGGAAAAAAATCCCAAACATGCTTGTTTCCAGTAAACTCTCCCAGTAGAAAGCTTTGTAGAGCACGAGCTGCACAGGTAGAGTAGGTCTTAAGTTTTCAAATATGATGGAAACGAGACATTTTCCTAATATGCTCGAAAGCAAGGCTCCAACATGGGTCAAAGCATGCCAGCTTCCACATGTGATATTTAATGAAGGATGGTCACTACTTCGAAAAAGGTCTGACACTTGCCCAAAGTACAGTGTGGGTGCCTACAAAACATGCTTTGCCTACTTCACACTGTTCGGGAAGTGAAAATAAAAGCTTCCCTGTGCAACCAGGTTTTCTTGAGAAAGCAAACAGAGCCTGGATGTCTACGATGAGCGTGCCTTCAGTTTCTGTGTCTGTGCACAACTAGGGAGGCTGGCCAAAATCATCAGAGAGGCTGGCCAGATTTGCTGGCTCACAAACACACAGGAGGAAAGTCCAAGACCATTCCTTGACATCAGTACATTGCATTATATAAGAACTCAAAAACAAAATACACAGGGGCAAGGCCTCCAGATACCAAACCCAGACAGAAAAGCTATGACCCAACACTTTGCTCAAACCAAGTTTGTGTTCAGATTCCTGAAACCCAAGAAACCTCTTGAGGCTCCAGCTACAGCTCCTCTCTGCAACAGAAGAGCAGAAGAAGATTGTTTTTCTGCCACGTTAATGCTGAAGAGTAACTTCCCTCACCCAAGCTCTTGCCTTGTGCAGCTCAAGCTGTCCAAAGAAGTGAAACCTCAGCCTCTTTGCTGCAAGGGCTTCCCCTGCAGGTGGGCATCCCTCGTGAGAGGCAGATGTGACACTGCCCGCCCCATGGGGCAGCACCCTCACCCAACCCCTGCTTCAGGGGGATGAAGGGATGAAAGAATAGGGTAAATGCAAAAGGTGGAGGAGTGTTTAACTCCTCCTTCCTTCTGCTTCATGGGTCTTGTTCATAGTCAGAGCTAGAGTTGAAGCAGGAATGGATGAAGCCAAACAGGCTGCTGGAACAGCCTGATAAGAGCACTACTAGGGACAGTAATTATTTTTTTTTTAGGCTGCACTTAAGTCATTATAGCAAAACACCCTGGCATGTTGCTTGTTGCCGTTCTTCAGATTTCTCCAACATCTCCATATTCCCCATCCTCCAAATACACATCTGAAGAGTCTGTTCCTCTGAATGAATACACATTTATCTCCATGAAGTACCACCAAGTGTAAACACCAAAAGCCAAGCAAAAGTCAATAAAGAAGAAAAGACACAGAAAGGAAAAAGTCATGAAAAGCACTCACATCTTAGTGATAAACTATAATTAAACACAAGCCACTACTGTAAAGGCATAAATAATAATTAAAACACATATTGTTAATTTTTTGCCTCATTTCTCCGAGGCATCACACAAATCTCTCAGTCTGCACAGGCAAAGATTCGGTGGCAACGCATGGGACTGCATTTATGCCTTCTAACTCGTAGGAAGCTCCCCACGAGCAGGCTGGGCAGCACTTCAGCATATGTTTTCCTGCCATCCGTAACAGCTTCGCAGAAATCGCAGCAGCTGTGCTGGAGAGGACAGGGGTTGTGTGGCAGAGCATCCATCACCAGGACTGCTGAGGAGGAGACGGGGTGCTCCCCGTTACCAGCACCCGGATCTTGGCATCGAAAGCACCCATTCAAATCAGCTGGGAGCGACTTAAATCAGTGTGGATCGCCTGCTTGGATCCCTTTGGGATGGAAAAGTGCAAGGCAGTCTGGTGTTCAGAGTAGTCAGTGGTAAGCCCAACAAGCAACTCGGTCATGGTGGCAATGACAGCCATGTCTGCCGGGCTTGGCAAGGGCCACGGCGTGAAGGGCAGCAGGGGCTGTGCACTGCCCCTTGCTCCTCACCGTCCAACCCACTACGGTCGCTCTCGGTTCCCTTGCTCCTCGCCATCCAACCCACCACAATCACTCTCGGTTTAACATCTTTCAGGAGCAACACATTCCACTTAAATCAATAGTGGGTCTTAAAACACGTCTCTTCTTAGTCAGCTCTAGGAAGCAAGAGAGAGTGCTTGTACATGCAATGAGCTGATGAAACAATGGGCCAGGACAGACTTTAGCCAGTGCAGGTATGACAAACATATACCACTGTAATATCTGTGACCTGCAAAGTTTTTAGTGGCTTCGGTCCTCAAGAGGAACTTTCCAGGATGACAGATCATAAATCATCATTATATCTCACAGCAAAAACTCTTAAAAAGTGGTTTGTCTTCTGTGTGAGATGGTTTGTCTTCTATACTGCCGTGCAGAAGAACTACCACCCCTGGGTCACCTGCCTTGACAGATCACGACTGTGACACTGCAGCATTTGCTTTCATGCAAAGCTAATAATAGGAAAATTAATCAAAGAGAATCTATTTTTGCACAAAGTAGCAAAGACAAAAAACAGCAACACGCTATTAGTCAGCTCTGTGTGAACCATCAGCCAGAGCCTGAAAAATCACAGTTTGCATGTACAACCTCTTCAAAATCAACTCTGAGAATAAAAGTAGTTAAGCCGACAATAGAAGCGGCACCATGAAGAATGAAAACTGAACGTAATCTTTTATATGCCCTGGAAAGTGTCATGCTTATTTATAGTGCCAAATAAGTAGTAATTAATCACAATAAAAATAAAACTTCTTAACTAAAGCTCTACTGTTTTATTTACCTAAGGACTTGGACATAACGGTTAGGCCCTGATCCTGGCTGATGGTGCCATGGAGGACTGCAGTCCTTGTGAGACCTGAGGACACGTGCAGGCAACATGCACTTGAGCTATGCACAGCTCCTACCTGGAGTAGGAGGTGAAATGCTTCTCCGAAACTGTTTTGAAGTGCTAGGAGGTCTCGGGAACACGTCTACGTGTTCCGAAGAGGTGATCTTTACACATGGAGACTAAGTGCCCAAACAGCTTAGGAGCCTACCTGCCGTTTCCAGAAGTGACTTTTGCAGTTAGCGTGAAGATGCCAGGGGAAACGCTCAGCAGAACGAGACAAAAGGAACGTGAGCAGGTACAGCATCATTCTAGCGCGTCGGTGTTGCTCCCCAAAGAACAGGGAACAACGATGTTCACCACCTCAGAACAGTAAAGGATTTTTTAATCTTCAGCGATGGGCAAACAGAATACAAACTGCTCTTTAAAGAGAACAGCATCTCCCAAGGTTATTTTGTAGTTTATATGTCAAACAGGCCCAGCCTGCATCGTATGTTATAAGGTACATCTTTGTACATACTAAGATTAAAAACATTTCAAACTTTTCCAACAACTGAGAAAGAAAGAGTAGACTTTCTGCTGCACAGCTTGTCACATAGGTATGTTTGGGGTCCTCTGCTTTACCAGAATAAGAGCTCAGTTCTAGAGGGCAACACTGTTCCTCTTAGGAAGTTTAAAAACTTGAATGCAAGACTGTTCCATGCTGAGCTCCCCCGATCGCTTAATTGCAGCTAAAATAGTTTCACATCTCACGCTGCTTCAGCCCATCACTCAGTATCTATCAATATTTACACTTTTTTCCTAGTAACACATTGTTTAAAGCAAAATATTCTCAAACTACATGCACTCCTATTAAACAACACGTGATTTTCAGGGTCAGGTTGGATTTCTAGCAGTGAATGTGCAGCTATCGCTGCCCAGAGAATCAGTGGCTAACACCAGCCAGCTGTTCAACCGTGTCAGCACAAAGTCCCTCATGTTCTGCAAAACCCGAAACCTTCCAGACTCTCTGCTATTTAATAAGTGGTACTGTCAACGCATTGCTGGCATTGTAGGCCAAATTCTGGTTTCAGTTAAACTGCCTTAATCCAGTTAATCTGGATGAAGCTGCGTGGACGTATAGACAATTCCGACACTATAGAGCTTTATTTTACAAGTAATCTCCTCCTGAAACAAAGCTGAATGGCTGGCAGCCTCCACCAAGGAAAATATTTAGTGATCCCCCCCTAAGCTAGCCATAGCCTTTACAAAGCCCAGGTATGCTCTGAGAATCTGTCTTTCAAAGCAGAAAACAGCCACTGGATCCTGAGAGCTAAATTTTAGCCTCATAATCCTGTGCAGGGGTCGCAGTGAAAGGACCAGCTGCTGCACATTTCAAAGCAGAAGCTGGTCTACAAAAAGTCCCAACCAATAGCTGAGAGGACTTCTGACCCAAGTACACAACATGACTTCACGAGAAACCACGGGACCAAAATACGCCTTGACTGACTGCTTTGCAAAGGCAAGGGCCACCGAGCACCTCCAGAGCGAGGACTTCAGGAGCTGGCGGTGGGTTAACACAAAAGAAAACAAATAACAGAAAAAAACATCTGCTGCTGCAACTTGAATGGGCAATCTCACTGTGATGTGCTACTTGAGCAGTTCAAGGAGGAAAGACGGCAAAGTTGGCTACGTCTTCCCTGCCCATGGCAGGGGGGTTGGAACTAGATGAACTTTAAGGTCCCTTCTAACCCAAACCATTCTATGATTCTATGATTTAGCCTGCCAGAGCCACGAATAGAGACTTGCTATTAACCAAATAGGAGCCCCCTCAAGGCTACAGAGAAACACGAAACAAAACCTTATATTCAAGGCACTATGGCAGTTGTATATTTAAGGTTGCCTTGTGTTCTCCATTCAAAGTGTGTCTTAAATTCTTTAAATAAACATGAAATCTTTCACTGATTACTCCCCAGATGACACCACTTCGATCAGGACCACGACCTGGTTTTCCCAGCCGCCTGATAGAACCTAGCCCTCCCGGGTTTTTGGTAAAAGCAATGACTTAAAAGTCAGCCCGCTGTGCAATTTTGAGAGCCTTATGTTCTTTCAGGCTCCTTCACCTCCACAACGGCAGCATTTACAGCCCTGGAATTTTACACAATTCTTTACGCAGTAGGTCATGGCAAGAAAAAAGAACATTTTGGGGAAAATACTAAAAAGTATTGCATAAAAGCCCATAGCTTGAATCTGTGCTGTAACTGCTTCATTTGATCTTTCCTGGTGGAAGCTGACAAAGCACGGGACAGCTTACATTTTCCAGCGGTGTCTTTGTAACTCTGCTGCCCAGCCTGATACCTTCAGTTTGCTTTCCAGCCTTTCCACATCTTTCTTCTTGGCTCCTTGCCTTGTGACTCAAGCGTTTCCTTAGCAGAAACCCTCTCCCACCTCCGCCCCAGAAAGGACTTTATGGTCCAGTTCTGCTACAACTCATCAGAGCTGGGTTTCCTCCTGGCAGGTCACAGCTCGGAGGTCCCACTCACAGACCCTGCTTTGCCAGGACTTTTCCATTGCAATTTTTTCTCCCCCAAGTGGACCACAGGGAGGAGAGAGGGGTAAGGAAGGGCCTGGAGATGAAGCTGCCCCAAACCCATTCCAGAGAGCTGTATTTACGATCTGGCGAAGCTCCCAGAGCTCAACAGAGGGAGCCCCACTCCGGCGAATCTTGCTGGGATTGCCACCCGTGGAGAAGAGCCTTCTGTTTTGTTTTGTTGTTTGTTTTTTTTTAAAACATAAATAAATGCACACCAGGAAAATATTTCTTCTCTCTTCCTCCCTCCCTTCATGCAAACATTAACTTAAAGGTTGTGCAGAAGCTTCTCCCATCATTTCAATCACTGAGAATCAAGAAAATCAGTAGCTGAAAGAACACAAGCCACTTTGGCAGCCTCAGCTCACAGGCTCCAGCACCCAAACAAAACAACCCAGAAAAATTTAAAAATTAAGGAATCTTTTTATTTATCTTTCTGAGGTGACATAGGGTTGTTCAAGGACCATGTTGTGATCATTCCTCCATATGGAAACCTGCATTTGCAGAGCTGAGGAGTCTCTGAGGATATTTCAAGGTTTGAAGGGTCAAAGAGGTGGAGTGAGCAGGGCCACTTCTAGGGTTTCCAGAGAGTATGGGAGAGGCAGTGGAAGACAAATGACTAGCAAGACCATCTGATACAGGAATGGGATGAAGAAGTGCCCATGTTAAGAGCCTGCCTGCCTAACAGTGATGGTGGCAGCCAGGCTTTTAAACTGAGATGGGTGAATGATGAGAAAGCAGTCTTAATTCTCATTTCTGATGAAGGGGAGGATCCAAAATTCCTATTTAAACCCTAACACTTCTGCAAAAGGTAGCGTTCGATTTGCTTACACTGCTTTTACTGTATGCTTTATGATAAATAAGTGCGGTACCTAGGAAGCACCCCTTTCTGTTGTGTCTTCCTCACTGCACGTGACCACAGAGAAGAGCCCTGCACTACAAAACTGACAATATATCCTCTGCTTTCCCCTTGTCCAAAGTTTTCATAAGGCAGCTTTAAAAAACATACTCCGTGAGATCTTTCTGCCGTCATATTAACAGTTTCATAAGTAGTATATTACCTAAACTGTGCCTTCCCAGAACTGACAGGGCGTTTGATAAATGCACCGTGGGCTGCACACACAGTGGAGCTAAAGAACATGTTTCTTCGGCAGCTCAGTTGTAAACTTCAATAGGTGGATAAATGCCCATGTCACTAGAGAATATTTACAACTGAACCTTATTTATCAGCAGCGTGCCCTTACCAACAGCCCACACAAATCCTGTTACACAAAAACGGCTCCGGCTCTTTTGTCATAGTTACATGAAAATCGCAGAGGTTTCTTTTGCACCGGGACAGGCTTTATAGCCAGCGAGATGAAACTGCATTAGGAGACGCTAACGTTGAAATATTCTTGGCTCAACGTGTCAGTGTGAGAGGAGTTAGCTCATCCACATCTGCGCCGTGTGAGCAGCCTCCTCGTCCCCTCGCTGTCAGGAACCTTCTCGAGTGAGAGCACATCGGGGCTCTCCGTGCTCACGGCGCCTGAAGAAATGAATGCGCCAATCTACTCGCCAGGAATTCAGAGAAATTATTTCCCCCCCATTTGCTGCAATTAGTAATATTAAAATATCTGGTATCCATTAAAAATGAAAAATCCATCTTTTTTTACACCACAGAGTTTCAATTCCATTTGTCAAAAGTGCCACTGTGCTTGTTACTTTCCCCAACAGAGGACCTTATTTTTCGGGATGCCTGCCCTCTCCCTTGGCGGGACTGCCCTCTCCCTGCCTCGGCATTGCCCTCCCATCCAGGTCCCTCGCCCCGAAATGACTCACTAGCTACAATTTACTGACACGCGCTGTCTTCACAAAGACGATTAGGGATCACTTTCAAGCCTCAGTCCCGCTGACAGGACAGACTGGCACCTTCCCGCTCGTTAGCCAGCTGACTGCCAGAAGGGCTTTCATCAGCTCTGGCTTGGAGGAGTGCCGGGCAGGCAGAGGAGAGAGCTGCCCCACACCTCCCGTGGCCTCGCCGTACCGAGGAGGTCAAAGAGTATCTTAACACTCCGACACTGTGAGTCTTCGTCTCCTCCGTAGTGGGAAAGGTTCCCCCCGCCTCCGCCACCGCACCAGGGGTGCTCCCATTAGGAGCAGTTCAGCTTCTCCCCCGGCTGGAGCAAACCTCCGCGTGGTTTGATGTTAGGAAGCAACAGTAGTTGCAGCAGACAAGGAAAACATCAAGGAAGATACAAGGCTTCATAATGCAAATCACGCTTTTATGTCATTCTCCCGAATCCCCTTTGGGGAGCGGGAAGTTGATTATCTACAGAATATGGGTCAAAGTTATGCCTTAAGGATCTTTCGGTGCTTTGGCTGCTTGCTGACATACTACAGGGCTCCTTGGTGCCTTTTCAGGTTAATGCTTTCAAAGTCCTGTGCCTGTGCATCATTGTCACCATCATCATCACCATAATAATACAAAAAAAAATTTAATTTCCTGCACCCACTCCCAGGAGTTTGTCTCATGCTGAATTTAATTGATGCTTCCTCCTGCACTCTGAGGAATGATTAAAATGAATGCTACACATGTTTGGAAGCACCTCGGATTTCAAACTCTGCATGGTTTCTAATTAAAGGGACACATACAGGATGCTCATGCACCTCATACATTTCGCTCCTCTCTATGGCTATTATTATTACACACATTTCAGCAGTAGTCAAAAGAATCTCCTCTACCTCACATAATAGGATCCTGATTTAGACTAGATAATCACCAGTCGTTGATCTAGGTGAAAAATGTCTTTAGGAAAGGATATATAAAGGCTTGAGATGTAACTAGCCCCCTGGCATAGACATTGATATTAATGACTTAAGTGTTTGAATTTCTGGTTAACCTGGAGTATGTAGTACTCAATGTTAAGCACTGGTCCTAATGAAGTACAAGACAAAAAACCCAAAAGCTAAAAAAAACCACATCGTAATCTGCAAGGATGTATGTCAGTGATGAAGCAGCAGCCCTCTTGTCTGGGTGTCAAGGTATGCCGCTACAGCCAGCTCACTTGTTTTGAGGATTGACTTTTCTCCAAGGTGAAGAGCGTCAAAGGACTTGTTATGCTCTCAATCATAACCTGACGTATTATTGAAATATTTGACATGTTCCTCTGTCATCCATGGATGTGTTTCCACAGAGCACAGTCAAAGTTGCAGATGTGCTCATCTCCAGAGTTTTGGGGAGCCACAGCCCTACAAACGCCGTGCTGTATGTAGGATTTGGCCTTGGTGCTCACTAGCCTTTCGGCATGGGCCAGACAGGGCATGTGGGAGCAGCTTGGCATGGTCAACACCGCTTGCATGCCTTCCCTTCCCCCTTGTGGTCCAGGCGTAGCCGGAGATGGCTTCATCTGGGGGCAGCTGATGCTCAGAGGTGTTGGAGGGAAGGGCAGGGGTGGGTGAGTCTCAGCACTACTCCTGCCCTTCCTTACCAGCTGTTCCCCCCCAGCTGTATGGTCTCTGTGTGTCTTGGTGGCAAATACTCGATTCCTAGGCAAAACTGCCTGACTTCAGGTACAACTTTTTGAGATGTTGCTCAGCTTTATCTTCCAAAATCTCAGGACCCAAATGGCTAGGGGAAGCAACCAGCACTGAAATCTTGCCCCAGTTAGATTTCACATCTGCATCATCAGCACCTGCATCTGACATCAACAAAGCTGCACAACAAAGCTAATACCCTTGTTTTTTCTGTAAGAAAATGTGGGGTTGTAAACCTCAAAGGGGAAAATATTTCACATATATTTGCTATTAATGTAAATCCAGCTCATAAACCCTACCTTGCAAAGCCGTACAGTAATTTTGAAAACTGCAGCTACACCTCGCTAGTTGCAATGACCTTAACATTTTCCAAGGCCTGCTTCTGACTTTGCTTACATGAATGTAAATAAATCAAGAGCTCCCCCACTGACCATAATGACAGTATTCCTGATTGTCACTGTTGTGGCAGCACAGTCAAGTTCCGTGGCAAGTGACACCAGGGGAAATGCTATGATAGCAATCTTATACTGCATTGCATGCATCTTTTACCACCTAGTAATATTTAAAATATGGGATGCATTTGCTTTTTGAATGTCTTGTAAAGTGCTACAGGCTATAAATAATTCAAACCAATAATAATGGGATGCCTGGACATTTCTTTTTCAGGTTTAAGAAGGCAACTGTCTAACTTGGTGGAATAAACTGTTTTTACTGATAGAGTTTTCACTGCTGATAAAGAAATGGCTTACAATTAGATACATTGCATATTAGCAACAGAAAAAGACTTAACAACAAAGCAAAATAGTGCTGGTGTATACATTTTTATTACTTATTCATCTTCTGTATGGTTTTGAATCCCTTCAAAATAGAATTGAACTCCTCTGCTTCTACCCTGAGCTAATGCTATAATCACTGGGATATCGTATGAAATAGGAGCACTGCCTTCTCCTTTAGCCATGTTATAAAACCGAAGAGCATTTTGCTTTTCTGAGACAGATTTTAGACACTTAACTTCAGGAGAGGATTAGGGCATATCTCTCAAATGGAAGAAGAGACTTCAACCCTTGAGAGGGGCAGAAGTAAGACATGCTGCCATCCTCAGCACTTCCCTAGCAGCTAATTCAGCACGCTGTCTTCTCCTCTCCTTTCCTTCATCAGGCTAACACAGGATCCCAGCCTGCCCTGACTCTTCTCACTGGGTGACAATCTTAGGTGACCATTTCAGGACAGTGGATTCTGGTATGGGAGTGAGACACCTGCAAAATAGGGGTAAAGTACGGAGTTAGGTATTGCTCAGAAAAAATACAAAAGTAACCTGAAAAAGACTACATCCTGTATTTCCATGACATCAAAACCAATTAAGCTTTGTTTCCCTGCTCATTATGCCTAATTATTCCACCATACCGCCTCCAAAAAGCTATTCATAGTCACACGTGTCACGTGACTTCAGCACCTCTCTGAAGACTCGAGGTTTGCAAGTGAAATAGCAGCACGTTCTGTATGGTCAAGTGGTCTCTCTCTGAGACATCCCCCTTTGTGGAGCTGCTGGAGAACGCTGCAACCCCCTTGACTCTCTCAGCAATGGGACCTAGAAGAAAGAGCTTGAGAAAGAACTGGCCAAGGGTGCGGTTTTATGATACAAGCGAGCCCATCTTCAGGCAATCTCTGCTGGTTAACGCTGCCTGAGCTGACTCCTCAGGCTGCGAGACGAGCATAACGCACTGCACAAAGAAGGCAATGGGACCGCACACCTGATGGGAGGGCTCAGATGGGAACCAGAACACCCCTTTTTCAGCAGCAGCCCCCAGACAGGCTCTACAGCCTCAGCCCTACCCTAAAACCACAGCTCTAGTATGATGGTAAGTGATCGCTCCCAATCTGAGAATAAGCACTGGATCCCTAACATGAGCAGATGGGAATTACTGTGCTGAATTTCAAAGGAAGGGAATTTGATTTCCATATGACGCCAGTGCTTTCTTTTCACCACCTCATCCCCCTGCATGCAAGAACCTCACGTAAGGAATTGTCTACATCCTGGTTTGAATGTTTCTATGGAGTCAGAACTTGAAAGAATATGTCTGTGCTCAGAAATTATGCCTAAGTCCATTACAGCACAACAATAACTCAACTGTAACTGCCTAGTGGTACAGGCTGGAACAAAGCAAGTATGAGCAAAGCCAGAATCTGGTCAAGTATGAGAAAAGTCAAGAAATTATGGACAGAGGCCCCTTTGAGACTGCTAGACTCTGACATGACCACTGAATCTAGCCCTCTGCAATCAACAAGAAATGATAGAAATGTTGCAATTGATACATTTCTCAGGTTCTCAGACATTGTTTCTACATGCTCCAGTTCACGACAGGCAACAACGCACCTCCCAAAACCCTCTCATGAAATTAACGCCAAATAGGAATGACTAGAAGCAGTAACTTTCACATGGTAAATGAAGAGAGCAGGAGAGAACAGAAGCATTGCCAATGTCCTGCTCCTCACGAAGGATGGGAGCTCAGCAAAGCTTGGTAAGAGGGTTTGCTCACCACATGAAATGATAGGTAACAAGAAAAATTCAAAAACACATTGGCAAAGTACTTTGTAACCTGAGTGGAGGAGAAAGCTTCTTTCTGACCACGAATCTAAAGACTGATGCAAGCCAGACCACATGACAAAGACATACCAAGCAGATGCTTGGTACAACTCTGGGCCCCAGCGCACCCTCACCTGTATCCTGGCTCTGGATGTGGTCAATGCCCAAATCCTTGCAAGAATGCCAACCCCTCATTGAAGCTTTTTAACGCAACCCGCAAAAGTCCTGCAGCATGAGATGAAGGCAATGTAAGCATGATGCAGAGTGACAGTAGCTTTAAAATCCCTTTGGGCATATCAGTGCAGAAAATACCTAATGATTCATACTTCCAGAGCACTAAACATGCCATTACCCCTGCAAAAACTTGGTAACTGTAAAAATCCCCAGACAGATAGGAAGGCTGTTCAGCCAGTGAGATCCTGTAGCTGCTAGACCAATGTCTTCTCACACAGGTAGGAAATGAGAAATTATGTGTTCAATAGCTGAAAAATACAAATTTCTCAATAGAACAAAAAGGTGGAGAAATCCAACCCAGTTCTGAAACATTGCAGAAGATGTCATCCCCTCAATTTGGTCTCCATTATAACAGTTGGCTATTTTAACAGGAAAATTGCAAGAAATTTTGCAAACTTGCTTTCAGACAAGGTAATTTCAGTAGAAGTTGAAAAGTGCTGATGACAGTGGAAAGATCCTGTAGGCTGAAGTCTAGAAAACAATTAATCTGTGTTAATGATGTCCAGAGGAAGTGATAGGAAATGCTGCCTAAAGGAGATCAAGCCCATTTTACCCTTGAGCAGATATTACATGAAAGGGCAACGGCAGCTTAAGATGTTCCCTTCCATGTTTGCCAGTATTGACCTTGTTCAGGCAAATTATCAATCTCCGCATCTCCTCGGAATTCCCATCATTACGAGTGCACACACACCCTCAATGTCTGATATGCATACATCTTCTGCATGAATTAAACCAACTTGCATTTTGTACGCTGAGCAGCTGGTCTGAAATTTACTCCAGAATAAAATTTAAAAAAAAAAGTCCAAAACCCATATATGCAGCTGGGATTGCTTATGAGTGAAAAATGTGGTATCTTTATAGCCAACAGCATATGTATTCAGTGCGCAGATCTACAAATATTGGATTCACTGCCAAAATCATTGTTAAGCAAACTGGCTGACTCTTTGCATTTTCCTGATGAACCAGAAGGAACCTGCTGATGAGCAGGAGACAAAGTAGAGCACTTTGCAAAAATTTCAGATCACGGATTTGTGGTGTGCACAGTGCAGTGCCATCTAGCTAGTCCCGGAGGAGCTGGTATGTCCCTGCAAGACAGTGCGTTTCTGACCAGGATACGAGCTCGGATCCTGGGGAGGTGTCATCACCGTTGTGATGAGCCCCGCTGGTGTGGCCACATTAGGGCAAAACAGCTTCTCTGGAGCAAGGTGAGGTACCTCCACACAGAGCTGTGGTAAGTGCTGTAGACACACCTAACAGCACCCACAAGTGACACTGGAATGAGGTCCTGTGTTCAAAGGTTTTCAGTGGCCTGAAGTGCAGAAGATGACACGCACAACTCTGGTATATTGCTTAGTTTGCAAGATCGAAAATAAATAAATAAATAAAAAATCAGCCTTCATTTATGTCTCTCTTTGAAACATTAACAAATGCTAAATTCCCCCTTTCTTATTTCAGAGAATGGAATCTATGTAATGAGAATCATTTTTAATAGAGCTTCTCTGTGCTCTTACTGAGGGCATATTTTTACCCACTGCGTGGAGCTGACTTTGCACATATTCATTCTGCTATTTTAGCAGTAGGAGACTAGGTTAACACACCAGTCATTCACTCCTGGAGATCTGGATTCAGTTCCTGGCCCAGATGACAAGTGATAATGAGTTTGGTTATTGAATCTCCAGGGGATATTTGTTCACATTACTAAGCAACCGCATAATTTGGCAAGATGTGTTAAGTATGTGCTAAGGATAAGACCAGGGGCCAATTGCTCAAATGACTGACACAATGCAGCCTCCCTGGCATCACTACACCAGCCTCCTCCTTTGTGCAGTTCTGCTGGAGAGCAGGAGAACTGTGCGGGTTTTTCAGCACGTCTGTACCAACACAGGCCAGCGCACAGCCGTGCAGGTACGAGCTGGATCTGCAGATACATCAAGAATCAGGACCTATGTCCCTACTATCAGACTCAGCACATAATTTAAGGTTACTTTAATCAGCTATGCATCCTTTTTTGAGCACTTGCTGCACCCAAGCAATAATAAAACACACCGCAAGCTGAGGAAGATATTGAGAATTTAAAAATAAATGGTTAATTTTTGTTTGCCTATTGGCAGGCAGCTCTTCAGGGTTTGCATCTTAAGGCTTTTGTCTGCAAACATAATGTTTACAAAGTTTCCTGAGGCTCTTGCTTGATCACAAAACTCTGTGAAACAGTATGTTGGCCATTGCAAGTACCAGTACCACTGCTATGTCACGCTGGCGAAGCATTTCAGGCTTGCATTTCCTTAAAATGGGCAGACTGCTTCTGCAAACAAGGTGGCAAAAGTAGCCATTTATCCTAAGGCTACTTCCAGGTGATCTCCTTTTGACCCAGTCTGGCTGACTGTGCCCCAGCTTCAACAGGCGGCACGTGCAAGCTTTTATAAATGTCCTCTAGACTGGTGGCACAACCACTGGGAGAGTAGAATGGGTCTTTCAAGGATGATACCTATGGGTATATAATTGCTGCGCTATTTTGAACAAGTCTGGCAACCTCCTTCCCTGGAGGAACACATCTAAGTGTTCAAGTTCCCTGAACACATCTAAGGAGCAGGCCCACCCCAGGATTTGGGAAGAGAAAAGCAGACTTTGCCTTGTCTCTGCATTACAGTGGCACATGCACTGGTGGTAGGTACCCAGAGCCCAGGTTAGCAGACCTGTCTGCGTGCTCCTGCACCTATAGACCTTGGAAACTTTGGGGCCAAACGCTGAGGTGTGTAAGGAGATTGAGATACTTGAGGAACAAAGGTGTTCTTCACCACTTTCTGGGGACTTTGGTATCTACATCTTTTAGGTAAGGGAAAGAAAGCATTCTGGATCCTTTCCTTGATATACTGGAGTAGAAATAAACCTTACTCATGGGCCATAGCCATCTGCTACAGATTAAGGTTCAAAAGGGGTTAACACTTCCAGCATGTAGGAGATCCAGATGTCACATCATCGCCCAGTCGTATGACAAAAGTCAAAATTCATTGATAGCTTCTGCAGAAATTAAGGTCCAGCACCTGGCAGGCTTAAACCCATAGCAGAGAAACAAAAAACAGGAGTAAGCCTGCTCCCATTCCAACAGGAACGACGCTCATCATGGGGGTGGCTGGTAGCTGAGTAAATCTGGAACGGCTGCAAATCAGGAAATGACTTGTCAGCCAACTCCAAGTCTTTTTTTGGCACACAAGCCTCTTGGGGAGGATAGTGGCAGGAATGAGGCATTTACGTCTGATCATTTGGGAATTTTATGAACAAAAAGATAAAGTTCACTTGCTGTGAATCACAGAAAACCAGAAACCTCTCCCTGCCACGACCAAGAAAGTGTATGAATAAAACTTCATTGAAGAGAAGCCGTGGTAGAGCATGATGTTACTCATAAACAAACGCCAGTAAGCTTATGTTCACCACGAGGCGGGACGCACAGCCAACAATTGAGGAGCTCCCGTTTACATTGGAAATAATGTTATGGCACCCTTCCAGTTTTCACTGAAGGTCTGGACAGTGACAACATCTGAGCTGTCAAGGGAAGGTGGAAGTGAGCGTGATGCTTCATCTCATGCAGCAAGCTCACGGCAGCCGGGCAGGACACGGGGCCCCGCTCCCCCCCACGCCGCCCTCGCTTTTTGGCAGTGCCATGCCTCTGAAGCACAGGCAGCCACCACTACAGCAGTAGCTTCGAGTACAGCACCGTGGGTGAGAAAGACGGTTACAGCCTACCTGATTTGCCAGCCCATCTACAGAAACATTGAGTCGTGTCAGAAATGACAGAGAAAACATTTGCTTTGATTTAGAGTGCCTGCCTTCTATTTAGGGGATGCCAGAGACTCCAAGAGTGTGAAGAAGCAGCAAAGCGAGGAAGGCATCTAATCTAGCGCTTGAATTTATTTTTTATGTATTTTTCTCTCTTCTCCCATAACACTCCACCTTCCCCAGATTATCTTTAAATCAAGTTCTGCTCCAGTCCGATGCAGTTCTTTGGAGTTGTATAAACCTGTCTGCTCAAATGCTCCACCCGCAGAAAAGCTGTGCCAGCTTTAACTTCATCAAACCAACCATAAATCCTCAATGTGCCAGAAAATGCTGCTGAAATGCCAAAGCAAGCCACGTTTTCTGGGCCTCCTGCAGGGAGAATGAGCTCTGAACCCCAAATGAAGGATTGTAAAAATCAAGCCAAACTATAATTGCTTTTTGCTAATTGGAAGACCATTAATATAAAGACCGCTTTCCTCACGCATGAAGCTGTCCTTCCTCCCTGCCAAGTTTTAAGGTTGGTATCTTCATTTATTAGAGCATTAAGGTGCATTCACCTCCTGCTAAAAAGCCCAATAAGATAATGACAGGAGAAATATGAATATGCATGTGAGATGGGGGGGCTGGGAGGCCACCCAGGCCGGCATCTTCTTCTGGGCACTAGCGGTAAGGGGCTGCAGAAAGCATCCTACAGCCATGCCAGAGCCTCAGACAAGTGTCCCCAAGCACATCGCTTGCCACAGCCTCCAGCAGTCAATAGATGTTTGACCAACAACAGAGTGGCAACTGTCTCCGAAAGCAACGATTCCCCGACATCCCCAGGCAGACGGGCCTCATTATCCACTGACAGCGGTGTAAATCAAGCCTAAGCTGCTGGTGAAAAGGCAGCCCAGAGGAAATAAGAGTCAAGAGCCATTTTACTTTTGGGCCTCTTGACTCAAAATTCTGCCACCGTGTCATGCGAAACATGAGCTGTGGCGAATTAAAAACCATTATGGCCTGATGCTGTTTATGGCATGAACTGGTGTAATGCTGACAGTGTCTGTAGAGCTGGGGCAACTCACGCCAGGTGAGAAACTGGCCCTCTATGTTGAATACACCACGCCTGGACATCTCTGACTCTTGGAAACTGCTGAAACGGCATCTGTTGCAGCCCGGCTTTCAGCTGAAGGGATTAAGCAGCTCAGGAGGTTGGTAACGGGATACGGGCGCTGCCATCCCCGCTCCTGGCTGCAGTTCAGCCCAGGTTTACGCTGACCTTTGTGAATGAACGGCTGTGCCAAGAGAGGGACCTGGCCGATGTGCTCTCCTTGTGCTGCCGGCAGACCTGCTTCTGCACCACGGAAGTAAGGCACGCCGCGGCTTGGTTATCCCACCAGCGAGAAACTGGTGGGAATGCAGTTAAATGGTCTCATTTACCCCTCAGGCCGAGGTCAAGGCATGCTGGTGGGACGGGCATGGGGTCCCTCTACCTAGGCGAGGTTGTAGAGATTAATTATGAATATTATTAATTCAACGCCTCCTGTCCAAGTGAAAGCTGTCATTTTCAAGCAGCTCCTGAGAGACAGAAATCTTCAGAAACATTTTATTCAGACAGCAAGGCATAATTCATTTTGTTGAAACAACTGGTTCTGCTAGACTACAGAGTTCAAAGGCAAAAACCCGTTGATACTGTCTCTGAATGTCAAAAAAAACCTAACTAACCCAACAGAAAAAGGGAACTCCTGACTTTCCCTCCAAAACCAGGAAAAATTTAGCAGGAAAAAAAAAAAACACATTAGGGATCAGCAGACCGCTTTGGGTAGGATCCGGACGGTGCAGCAACGCTGAGGGAGGGCATGCGGGTTTCCTCACTGCATCCGTAGTGCCAGCTTAATGGCCCCGGGTTCCCTCTGTGCCCTCCGAGAGGCGAGGACCAGCCATGGCCCCATGAGGAGGAGCATGTGGCTCCTCTTGCCTCTGAGGCTTTCAGAGATGCTGAAGAGCTGCCACAGCTCTGCTGCCACCCCCGTGATCCTGATTTTGCTGCGAAAGGGAACAACAGCCCCTTTCGCCCTGCCGGCTGTGTGCCATGCCTGCAGCGGTGGCAACGGGTGCCACGGTGGCAATGGGTGCCCGCTCCCAGGGAGGGCAGCTGGACCCTCCCAGGGCAGCTGGCAGAGGTCCTCCACAGCTGCAGGAGCAGGACTTGCCCCAGATAGGGTGAGGTAATGACGCAGTTGGGGTCTGTTGAGCTTTGTAGCTGGAACAGGAATTTCTCTGGAATCGCCTGCTGCTTATAAATGTAAAAAAAAAGTAGTGTGCTTATACAATGCCGAGACTGAAGGCTTGAGCAGTGGGACAGATAATATAATACTCCTTCTGTGGCAGTGTCATTAAATAGAACTTTGCATAGAAGCCAAAGCACAGCACTGCAAATCTCTCTCTCCCTGGCAAAATCCTCGCTGCCTGGATTTTTCTGTATTACTCATTACCACCAGGAGAATGATTTATTTTGAAATAGGAGGGAGAGGAGATGCTTGGCACTGCCGCTTTGAAGAGTTCCAGTCTTCTGTTCTGCAAAAAGTATTCCGGCAAAAATACCATTGAAAAAAAAAAAAAAGGATTGCACATTAAAAGGAAGAAGCATAAAAGATTTTGTACAGTTTGAATTCCAAGATGATTCACATCCTGTTCCCCCTTCCTCAACATAGGTCCTTACGGTAGCCTGACATCTTCTGCAAAGAGTCTTTCCTTGATGGGGAAATTCACTGAGGAAGGTCAGCACAAGGTTTATGCAAAATGAAAGCTCCCCCCAACCCAGTGTTATTAGCGCTAATGGGAATGACTGGTTAAAATGAGGTAGCAAATAACAATTGCCTGTCACCCAGATGAAGGATGAAGGCATTCAATGAGATGGCATATGTTGACATAAATTCTGTGTTTGTGACACATACGACATTTGCGGAGGGGAGGGTGTTAGACAGCTGGATACTCCATGGTTTGAGAAACGAGAAACTCTGCTTAATTAAGCTGTACTGACCCCTTGGCAGGGCAGAAAAGACTCTACCTTCCTGCAGTATCTTGTCTCTATTTTAATGCAGTTCCCTGAGGGGATTTTAAGCACACGTGGCACCTATCAGTTTCCCAGTCTCTTTTCATAAAAGTCCAAAAGAAGTATAATTCTTTTACTGGCCCAACACAATAATGATTTTCACTCCTGAAAAACTAAATACATCATGATCTTAAAACTCCCTTCCTGCGTTTAGTTTTAATTTATTATTAATTCTGTCGACATCTAGTCATATGCCTGAAGGGCCTTTGACACCAAACCTTCCTGGTGCTCCCTAAAAATGCAGTAACTCAGAGTAACCTGCTACAGGTTTCTGATGGCTACCAAATTATTCCAAACCTCTATAGTTACAGCTTCGCTTTCCCTCTCTTTTAAATGTCCGAAGAAACCAAGCCTTGAAGATGATCTGAAAAGCATTGGAGATGCCGAAGATGAGCAGGTTTTTGATCTCATTCTCCACGATGTGGCCACCAACGCTTGGTTTTGTGGGAGGTCTTTGCTGTTGCTTGCCTGACCCCTTGTCTTGGCTGCAGGCTTTTGCCTCTCCCACCCAGCTAGCATTTCTACCATCATTAGCCACGCAGGTTTTCATTGAGTTGTTCCCATCGTTATCTGCTTGACGGGCAGTTGTCAGTTTGCTGCTAACCCTTCTCTGGCTAAGCAGCCCCGGGAGGCAGCTGAGTTGGGTAAGTTTGATAGCGGGGTGATGCTGACCGATTTGTCAGGAATCAATCTCAAACTGCCCAGCTCACCGTTTATTAAAAGGATGCCATCATTTGATGATGTAAATGTAGGATGGCCAGTTAAATTGGACTGACAACCCGTTGCCAGCTCAGTACAAGGGAAAATAGCAGTGCTGACAATATGGCAGGTCTCCAGCAAGGCACCTGTGGGAAAGGGACGATGTGACGGTGAACAGGCTATTAGAGCATGCCATGCCGTTGTCCCAGAAAATCCTGGTGCAGAGCAGTTTAACTACTAAAAACACGTTATGTACTAGTCTTCTTTCATTAGGTCTTGTCTAATCTCATTAAGCTAACAACCTAACCAATGGCAATAAACCATTTGCTCAACAAACACTGTGTAGCTCTAACTGGCATTAATAGGAGATGCCCGCTGGCCCCTCTGTGCATCAGAAAGGTGCAGTCCTCCTGTGCGGGCTCCCCTTTGGCAGACATCGGCAGCGCTGCCCGTACCTGCCACCTCCACAGCAGAGCAGTTCCCGCTCCTCTGGGAGCCAAGCCAGAGACACGCACTTGTGCAAACAGCAGCTCTTCCATAGGGCTGGAATAGGGAATGGCCACAATTTTCCCATGCCCTGCTAATCCTGGGTGCTGATGAGGTTCTCCAGCAGCAGGGTGCAGACCATTGCATGCCCTGGGAGACTCTGCCTTGGACTAAGGGACTGGTACTGTCAAGGATGCTCCTACAACTTTGAAAGCACCAAGCTCGCTTGTGGTGCTTTCCTCTCCTCCTGGTCTGTGCCAGTATTGCCTTTCGCTGCCAGCGAGGCATTGGCTCCCTTGTGCAGAGTTTTTACATTCTTAAAATATTGCACAAGATTATATTTCCACATCCAAGAATGATAACAACTGGCAACACGCAGCAGATTTACTCACTCAGATTTATTCTTGTACCAGCAGCAGTGAAAATCTGCCTCCATGCTTTACTATATGAAGCACCATTTGTGGAATTATTCATTAGCACTTCATTTATAAATCAGACTTTTAAAAAATTATTGGCAGCATCTCCCTCTTTCAAATTCCAAACTTTAATGAAAATAGATTTCCTTTTCAGAGTTCTGTGCATGTAATACCTAGCAATAATTTTTTTTAATGATGTTTGTAAAATTTGGCCATAAATCTTTACCGCTAGCTTTCGTTTATGAACCATGGGTGTACCACTGAGCACAGGTTTCATTTAAAAGGGAATGTGTGCATGGGACAACTCCTTTTGAGCCACCCATCATTTCCCTAAGTTGTTGTCCCAAGGAGGAAAGACTATTTTACTTCACCTTTCATAACTGGCTGGCTACCAAAGCGAATGCTTAAGACAATTTGCTGCTCTCGTCTCCTCAGGGCACGGCCACAGGACTGGATGTGGCCAGGATCTGGTGCAAAAGAGCTAATGGGGGCTGGCGGAGTCCCCCTGGCCCTCCCCATCTGCTCCCAGCCAACCCAGCCTTGGGGTTAATGCATCATCTGAAACCTCAAGGAAGGGCAATAGCTTGCTGAGATGATGTGATTTGACCATGTGCCAAGCCCCCATGCCTCCTTATCCACTTAGAAACAGATTTGTACAACGTGCATTTTGCTCAGAAACATCTGAAAAGATTAATAAATGAGGAGATTGATCATGCAAACTATTACTCACATGAATGCTCCCCCCTGCTGCTAGCGCCAAGTCTCATAAATCCATCGGGAGTCTCCAGGTTTTCAACTTTCCTAAAAGACCCAGCTCCTGGAGGGCAGCGAAGCCGCCTGGTCCTGCTCTGGTGAAGAGGAAAATCCACTGGGGACTTCAGTGCAGGCACGTCCATTGACCATTCCTTTCTAACAGGGATAAGCAGAAGCCAGTAGCAAATTCCCCCTTCAATCACGTCTGGTGTTGCAAATGTGTTGTGGCGCTTTTTTTTTAACAAATAAAAATGAATTTTTACAAATCAGGAAGGTTTTAACTCACACCTTCAGGGATATGAGTAGATAAAGCTTGTCTATGTAAAACTTTAGTGGTGAAACCCCATCAGGTGATTTTCCTATCTCAAAAAGAGAAAGCATACTTTGCTGAAAAACAAATTACCTCACAGTGCATGCATTCATTGTACAAATTTATTCGTTTAACAGGAATACTTAAAAAAAAACAACTACTCATCTGATGCTCTAATCAAGAAATTACAATTGCCTGGGAGATAAATATTGCTGTTTACTATTTATAGCTGGTAATAAGGCTCATCCCATGAAGTAAACAATTTTCATTTCCAGTCCAAAGGATTCTCTTTAGTGAAAGAAAAAGCATAATCTGATTTTTCAAATCACACCAAAACTGGACAGAATTAGAGGGGCAAGTATTTACCCAAGGAACTTCCTTCTCATGTGCTAATCCCCATCACTTCTCACCACATATGACGCTCCTGCATATTTCAATTTACATGGCAGATTTGCTCCTATGATTTATTAAATTAAATGGCAAGAGAAGATGGGGGAGAGAGGCCTTACATGGGAAAAGAGGTTTAGAACCGATCCAAAAGAAAGCACGTTGCAAGACAAAAGATAATCATAACTGGGGCACTTCTGTAATCTGTTTTTGAAGTAACATGAATTTAAATTTTAGACATACCCTTTGATCTAACTTTTTTTTTTTTTAAGAAACATATATAGTACAACAGCTGCAAGCAAGAACTGCTATTAATTTCTGGTGAATGGAAGGAGTACTTGATACCAGCATTTGCAGGGCTTCATCACTTCACAGAGGAAACCCTGAGGGCAAGGTTTGTGGTTTACAGATCAACACCTCCTATCAGTGGTGCTTTTCAGGCGAGTACCGCCAGCCTCTCTGTGCTATGCAAATGGCCTAAAATTGTCAAGCTTGGCTCTGGATTTCCTTGAAAGTAAAAGGAGTTTTCCTACCGAGTGAAGAAATGTTATCCAGCTTCTGCTCCAAGTACTAAAAGTGCCCTGTTTTGCTATTCATCTGCGGTTGTTTTACCACCAGGAAGGTGAAATGGAAAAATGTCCAAATTCAAAAAAATCTGTCTGTACATGGAACAGGGCCATGTACCTATTACATTACAGGGTCTGTCGTCTGCTCTGATAACAAATATGCATGCAAGGAAGAAACCCAAGAAACGCGGCAGACACCGGAGCGGAGCACCCTGTGCATGCAATATGATCGGGCTATTGTTTAAGACCCATTTTAAGGGATGAAAATATTTCTCTGGCAATGCTGCGAAGGTAAAAACAGCTCAAATTATCTGCTGTGTAAGCACCATTCACATGAATGAAATATGCCCAGGGACTATGAATCTTGTGACAGACCTTTCCTAGCTGTATTATCCATAGCCCGCTCTACATTTTCAGATAGGAAACACATTTCTTTGCCCCTTTATGTTTGTTTACCTTGGTCTTCTGATTTCTACTTCACATTACTCATATCTATTAGGCAGCGGGCTCTGTCGGGATGATAAAACTGACAATTTCAGAGCCATGTACCCTTGCTCTAAGAAGAAAGCAGCTTGCCTGTACCGCTCACAAGAAATTAAAGCACGAATGCTCATCCATGAACACGGTCAAACCCCCTTCTGGGAAGTACTATGGACATGTGGTGTGACTTTCTGGTTGGAAATGTCCCTTGCAAGGGCTCTTGAAAGAGTCCACGAGGGAAATGCTGATGCCCAGCCAAGGGCTTGTGGGAGGCCGCACAGGGCACAGAGAGGCTGTGGCTCTTTTTAACAACACTGGCAACAACGCTGGGCTAGCCATAGTGCAGATCACCACTTCTTCCTAAACACAAGACCAGCAGCAGGGACAAAAAGGAAGAGCTACGGGATGCAAGCAAGAACAAATGAAGAAGTCGGTACACAGACAATGTGGACAACAACACCATGAAACTGAAATAATCACTTTGTAAACCCCAAATTACACAGGGCTGCCTGAAAAATAGTTAAGATGACTACACCGAACAATACCCTCACCAAGCATCTCTTTAAACTACCAATTTGTTCAGTCTCTAACTCTGCTAAAATTAATTTTAACATTCAACCTGATGCACTGAAGGCGTTTATAAATAAAACAGCCATCAATAAGTATTATTAATTGCAACTTCTCTATGGAGATTTGGGTTGGTGGGTCACAGCTCTTATGTCCTTTGCCATCACTACACACAAGTCAAAAGGACAGGATGGGACCACGGATGACAAGGGGCCAGCTCCCGCTCCCCCGTCCTGCCCGTCCTGCACTGACGCAGGCACGGCACATCCCATGAGCTGCAGCGAGGGAAAATCACAGATATGCGAAGGCCGCAGAAAAAAATACAAATAATAATCGAATGAAGGAGCGCTCTGCAGGCAAGGGAAAAAATGAAAGTCCTTGTTCTCTTCCTGGAAACATTGTTTGTACCAGCCTAAGATGATAGTAAAGAAGAGCCATTTTCCCAGGGAATAAAATTATCTTGTTTTTCTGAAGGTAACATTACAAGTCTAAAACAAAAAGGGTATGTAGTTATCGCATCCACTCCAAAATTTAATCCACTGAATACACTTGTGCATAAAAACAACATGCTCCTATGAAATCAACTTCTCCTCTTTATCCATCTGACTTGTTTTCATGAGTCATATTAAAAGAATAGCAAATGTTTCACGATTCAAAATCTGAAATATTTTGAGATAACTAGAAATAGGAACTTTTGAATGGTTCAAAACCACATAACATACTAAACCAAGCATACTTCCTTTTATTCCAATTTAACATCAAATTCCAACCTCTTCTGGCAGATCCTACTTGGAGGATCTTTGCCCTGTTAAGTCTCAATCCTGCTAATTGTCTGCTGAAAGCTGAATAAATATGCTTTCAGGGTAGCTAATGTGCTCTGAGGGTTTTGGCTGTCTGTTGGTATGAAGGATCCAAATTTTCCTCGTTCCTGGTTTTTTTGGTTGTTGCTGTGGTTTTCAGAAAGATTATGCTAATATTTTGAAAGCAATCCAAGCCTTTTTTATTCTTGAGTAATTATTTCCCCATCATTCAGTGCTTCCAGCTTTGGAAATATTTCCTGGGTTCCTCCTGGCGGTCATCTACCTTGTAACATAAAAAGGGGTAAGCATGCCACATTTATTTTTCAGTAACTGGGAGGTATATAGCTAGCTGTGGAATAAAATTACTCCAAAGCCAGCCTTGGCTCTGTTTCAGTTCCAAAGTTATTTCTTACTTCCAGACAGCATTAATTTTGGGATACAGAAAACACTTATATTTGTCCTAATTTTGAAATCTGACTCAAGGTTTTTAAATGTTATTTTCATTCACACTGCAATAGATGTCTCTACTTTAAGGAAACACTGACTACATATTTTCAACCAATTTGAGGTTTAACCTCATAAAAATCTCCTTAAGGTGATGACCTTAGCACTGATCCATTTCCATCACAGTTGAATTTAAAATACTTATTTGAGAGTATAGTCTGCCTAATTTTCCTACTGAATGAAGCTTGGCCTCAATGAAGCTTGGACAGTGTTTTGCATGAGATGAATTTCCAACTTAAGTTTTGAACCGTATCACGTAAGTTAGAGAGAGGCGGGCAAGATCAAAACAGTAAGTAGACCTTCAAGGTGCTGGGGACCCCCTGCAAAGAGGAAGAGCTGGCAACCCGCTAATCACACTCGGTTGACTTGGCTGTCCTCATTCATGGAAGTAGACCAATGCATTTGAAGGTAGCTTTACTGAGTAAGTGAGGTTGCAGCTCAGTGTAAGGATGACAAGAATTAGCTCATCGGCCGTCCAAAAAAGCTGATCTTTCTTGCTCAGTCCTCTCCTAAAAGCTGTGCCTTAACCCATACAAACACATTGGGTTTTTTGCATTTCCACTTGGAAGTCAGGAGAGCCTCCCTCCAACTTCTGAAAAACAGAGCAATCGAGGGCTCTGTGAGGTTTTAATTGGTTCACTTGGGAGCCACCCAGATTTGAATTCCTGATTTATGTTAATCACGGGCTGAAAATTCTCTTTATGCTGGAGAAGTCCTTCTTATTCCGCCCTCACTTAATGTCATAGTGGGGAAATATACATGAACGCAATTAACATTTATGTTCTTGACTTAACTTGACTTGGACAGAAAAAAAAATATCTCTGTCAGCTAGTGTAAAATTTACCACTTCTATTTTTATTCTAAGAAGAATTAAATAACTCAGGCTTTTGAAAAGGAATAGACAAAGGCTATGTACCCATCACTTCTACTTTGTAGTCTCAGATGGTACATGCATATATTTGAGAGATAAAAAAAGTCAATAAAAAAACCAAAGGGTTTTTAAAAATGCAGATCAACTTTCCCATTCCTGGGTTTAGCATCCCCTGACATTCCAAGAAACTGGAAGGAACTAACTTTAATCCTGAAGAAAAGCAAGGCTCAGCCAACTCCACCACGTGCTCCCAAAGTTCACTGGGACACTTTGGAAGAGAAAGGAGGTGCCTACGTCAGCGCATGGCATTGAGCCATAGAAGAGGAATGGAGGAGTGGAAGAGCCAGCGCTGAGGACCTAAGGACTGCGTTGTAGGTGCTTTGTGAGCTTTACCTCGGGTGAGGTTCCAGTCTGTGGCCATGAACTAAATGCCCATGACCAGTTGGGGTGCATGAGGTGGGCTGGACTGCATCTTCCCACTCAGTTTCCTCTGAAAAGAATCAAATTTGTGTGCTCCAAGACCATCCTGTGACAGAGCCAAAGCACAGTTCAAAAGGATGTTTGGATGAGACACTTCAAACGCATACTCCTCGTCCAAATGGTAATACCTATGTAGACAAACGCACAGTGACCAGACAACAAAGATGCTTGGTATTTACCTATGCCCCACAAAACCTGACAGAAAAAAGTGCCACCTCTCCCCAGTCCTATTGCAACCTCCTACCCTTGGCATGCAGCTGAAGGAGGCTGCTGCAACTCTTCCTTCCCCGAGGTTCATGCTGCTGTAATTGCACCAGTCAGCTTAAAAACAGGCCGTATGGGTCTGCTATATGCTAGTACTTGTCATTGGCCAAACTCATACTCTTTAAAGTCTGTTAACTCGTACTGGACATAGGTGAAACAGGATCAGTAGATTTAGATCAACATGAAAGAGGTGTGCGTGAGCCTCCAGCCCAAGAAGCAGCAGTGCCCCATCAATGAGAGAGACCCTCCTGAGATGGCTGGGGTCACCCCAGAGTGAGCCCAGCCTTTTCCCCGATGGCACTAATTCTCCACGTAACACGCGCAACAGTTCAGCACTTTTTCCTCACCATTTATGCTACCCCGTGAAAAGCTATAATTACGGCAGTTACCATATGGTTGTAGAGATGAGTGGGAGCAGCAGAACCAGAGCACATCTATCAAGTCCTCATCTGACCACCTTTGACAAACGGAGATGAGGAACCTGAGTCTTTTTGGAGACCCATGGGGATTTGGCCACTTCAGGGGAAGGCCAAAGCCAAACTGATTCTTCCTGCAGTGGGAGGCAGAGCTATTGCAAGGTGGGCAGAACAGCTATTCCTGCAGCAACTTCCACCTAGGCAACAGGAGAAGTGCTGTAAGAAAGTATACCCAGTCCAAACTTCACATCCTCCTCCCATGTGCTTCCCCATTCCCTCATGCATAGTAGCCCCTCTGCACAAAGTCCCCTAACGAATGAACACAGAGCCCTCTTCCTTGCTTGTCCTTCAGCTGCTTGAGAGCATTGTGTCCTCCTGTTAAAACCAGTCCACTCAAAGCACTGATTTTTTTATTAGACCTTCTCGTCCTGTCCATTTTCTCCCACAACAAGGCTGTTCCACTTCATTTAGATCCTATGTCTTCCAGTTTTGCAATACCATATCTTAGTTTTATCTGCATCTTTTATATAACGTAAATTTATCTGCCTCTTGTGTCCCAAGGCACTAAAAGCAGGCTCTTGAGCTTTAAAAATTCAGCAACTGTTTTTCAAAAACCTCCTGTTTTGTGCGTCATTCATTCCAACATGCTGAAGACCAATTTTCCCTTAATAGGATCTCAGGAACCTGGAGAACCTGGACAGGACAGATGAAGTGGAATTGCTTCATTTCTAATAACCCAGACATAGTGCAAAGTGCTCTGAGAGTCTTTCATTCAGCACTTATTTATTGTTCATAATTCACCTCCTTCTGACAGAGAAGGGCATGATAGAGCTAATTTAATATTTCCATGGTCGGATTCCATTCATATTTGAGTGAAATATCAGTAAATAAAACTGAAGCACCATTTATTAGGCTTCTGAAATTGTCACAGGTTAGGTTATCAAACACATTGTGTGCCGACAGCATGAAAATTAATTCACAATCCTGCTCACCAGACAATGGCCAAGGAATCATTCAATCCAGGTGACCAGTGCTTTCGAGAAGCCCTGCGTCCTTCCAAAAATATGGTCCGATTAAAAAGTCCAGCTGAGATAAATGACAATCGAGTGAATATGCCAATTTATACAGACTTGTTTAATGGAGCTGAGCAAAGATGTTTGGTTGGGTTGGAGAGGGAAAAAAGTGCATTTGGTGTATGGGAAACATGGAATGGATTTGTGTCAGATTGCTCCAGGTCACAAAAGATTAAATCCTTCTCTTCCCCAAAAGGAAGATGTTCCATCTCAGCATTTACTAATTGAAGCAGACGTTGGTGTTTTGTTTTTTTTTTTTCTTTTTTTCACAGAGACTTATCTGTTTCAATCAGCATCTAACAACTGGCCGCTGCCGAGTCCTGGCTCTGCTGGAAGAAGCGTGGAGATGCCAAGAACCTTGGAGTGGATTGGTGTTTGCAAGTCCTGCAGCCCTGGCTTTCAGCAAGGTCCCAAGGATTTATTGAGAGCCAGAAACCTGAAAGGTCTAAATAAGGATGCTTCAAATGGTTAGGAAAAATAAAGACTCATTCAGCTACTTCTAGATTCAAGGTATATCTGGACTCATGTTGAGTTTCAGAAATACTGGAAGAAAGACTTCCTTCCCCTTTCCCCCACTGCACACGTTGTTTTAGCTTCCTGCACAGTAAAAAAGGGAAATTATGAAAATTGCATAAAAGAAAACTCGATCTCACAATATTTCCAGCTGACTTTGGCAGCTTTAAGAATATTGCGTAGGTTGCTGAACTACTAAATGTACATCCAGCCTGACCCTTTGAAGTGCACACATCTTAAGTTCAAAGTGAGTCAGAGTTTAATAAAGTGATTTACTTAAATTGCCCATATTTTGAATTCTCACGGGCCAAATGCCCCATTTAATTTGAATGCCACCAATGAACAGCAATATACTGAAAGCCTGCAAGAAACCAGAAATCTCCCAAGGCTGAAAGCAAGGACTTACATAACCCAAGAACGACTACATCAACATTTCCTACTTATAACTCATTACAAAATAAAAGCAGTTTGCAGGCAAGATAATCGAAGTAAAGAAAATGTAAGAAAGATAGAAAATGCCAGAGCTAGTCAACTAGGTGTTTTAGCTGAACCCATGCTTTTGGACTATGATTTATTCTACTGGATGTGCCATTCGTTGGACCGTCATAGTCCATCCACAGTCAGTGCTATTTGCCAAATCAAGTCATGCAAAGACCAGGCAGGGAAGGATCACTCACTGTAATACAGTACATCAATCAAAAGGGTTATTTTCATGGACTTGGTCTCTAATCAAGCAGCAAATCATTCTCCAGTTCTGCTATCAAGGACCATTACTTTTAGGAAGTGCTTAATCTGAAAAAAATGCATCTATTTGAAGCTACAGGGCGTCTGGTAAGATATACTGAAGACAGAGGAAATGAAATATGTGTGACACAATTTACCCTCTCTGTAGCGTTTTATGAATAGCTTATTTGTGGAGAGAGCAGTAAGTTGCTGGCAAGACAGGAGTTTCAGCTTTCTATTTGTCTAGTTTGTTGAGTTATTACAAAGGTCACTCCTGCACTTCAGTTATCTTGAGTGCCACTTTTGATGGGGGAATTTTCAAATTACATCCAAGGTGCCTCAAATATTTGCAAAAGGCTTCAGGGTACATGTGCCTTTTTCATTTAAGTGCCTAGCTAAAATTACTGTTACATCTGCATGTTAAAGCATTTTCCCATCAAAGTCGGGGTAAAAGCCTATAAAGCCTCAATATGGCACCATCCAAACGTGGCTGTTCCTTCTGCAGGGGACACGTCCCTCCTGGGTGATGCTGTGCCACCTGAACGTGCCGCCTGGGTCAGCACTAGTATGAGAGCCACCTACTTCATCCCCCTGTCCTGCCAGCCGTCACTTGGGAAATCCCAACCCAAGGGACCATATACAGGTACAATGCAAAGAAACACGCAGCAATATCAAGGTTGACTTTGAGTTACCCCCAAAACAAGTTTATCTCACTTTCACATAACACAATTAGCATCTGGTGGACTGAATCATCCAAATAGCTACATTAGGCAGAGTGGAATATAGAAGCCCACATCAGCTTTCAGAGGCCAGCAGTGATTGAGGCACGGGGCTTGCACCATCTGCAAAATGACTGTTTTCACCTCCTGTGAGTTTTACTTTCAAGGACAGATTTTCCGGTGGTCAAAACAGGCCACTGTGCACCCACATACACGACAGGTCAGCTTCCTGATGCCTCCTGTGGTAGGAAAACAGGATGGAGTATGGACATAACAGACCTGACAAAGCTTCATGCTGGAACCTCTAAATTCCTGTTTTCACCTGCCGGGTGTTGTTCACTGTAACACTTTGCTCCAGGAGCGATCCCACTGAAATTCATGGGGTCACTGCAAAAGCAGACTATTATTTTTTGAGCAAGGAAAAACTGAGAGAAAACCACGCACGCAATGGGTGAAAGCAACATAGTCCCTTCTTCTACAGATCTTCTCTTCCTCGTCCCTTCAGATTTCTTCCACGATTTTAGGGGAAATGTTTTACTAAAAAGTGTTCTTAACTGCTTTCACAAAGGAATAAATTTAGTTGCTGCTTAATGAATCCCACCAGTAACCATTCTTTGTTACACGTGATGCACAGACCATACAGAATTACTTTGTAATGGCCGTTCAAAATGTGATTGAGATAAGGAAACACGTTAGATGATGAATGTGTTTTAATGTGCCCTCTCTGCTGCCAGCCGCTGGTTCTGCCTGCCTGCGCCTGCTAATTCCTAACAGCGCCAGGAAACGCCTCTACTAAGTCACCATCAGCTGAGCACATACGTCGAGAAAAACCCAGAGGAAACCAGGTTTTGGATATAGCTCTGAGTACAGGTAATCAACAAAGCGTATTTTTCTTTCTCATGCATTTGTTTCAATTAGAGCTTATTGAATCATCTTTGCAGCCCCAGAGAGGGCTCAAGCAACCATCAGTGCTGCTCAGGAGGTAATTCAGGATGTCATCTGGAATATTTGTCCTTTTTAATCATCTGCCACGCACTGCTCTTTTAGGATATTGTCACTCAGAGACTGAAGAACAAAAAGGAATATTAAAGTGAAAGGGTGTCTCTCTGAGCGTGGCAATTCCCTGCATAAAAATGAGTTCCATTAATAGGAAAGCCCAACCTGTCTCCAGGCAGTATTGCAAGTCCTTGTCTGTCTGTAACCTCGGAGGAATTTAATTCCTTTATATTATTTAAATTATACACTAGAGGGAGAAATTATGAGGTACTGGTCATTTAAAATGCTTTCTTTAAAATATAGACTTAAAAGAGGTAGCAGCCTTCCTAACAGCAATTTCATCATGGCAGTCTAAAAATATTCTGAATTTATTGGCATTTATAAAGTGTAATTTTGTCCTACAGCCTTTGGTCAGTAAACCAAGGTTTAAACAATTGCCCTCACAGTTTCTTTCACTAATACCCAAGCGTATAAAAACAGTAAGTAAAACAACAGCAGACCAAAAAAGGCAAAGGAATCATAAAAGAAGAGATACAGTGCTCATACACTCCTTAGTTCAAAACCTTAACTACTTTCAATGGCTTCCCACTTCCTAAAGTCGCTCGGTGTGTGGTTACTATCTGGCTTGGAAATCCTGGGGGACTGAATCTTTGGGCCAGACTTTTATCTCAGTTACCTGACTGAGATCCAAAGCAGCTTGCTGATCTCAAAGGTATTATTCCAGTTTATAAGTTTGGAGCAGTTCTGCCAGAGCAATGCACACTGAAAAAGCCCTTTCTGATTTCAGCAGTGGTTCAAACAAGGTAACTGAAAATCAACTGTACTGTTAGGAACCGTCACAAAAAAAGTAGGACCACATGTAATATACATGCCTAATAACTACACATTTGCTGCAACACTATGTTCAATTAATTCTTTTTCTTAAGGAAGTGCCTATTTCTCTTATTCTACACTCCTGTACAAAACACCTCTGAAATCCATGGCAGGTCCAGCAATGTATTAACCGTACACCATCATAAAACTTGCATGCCGTTAATGCTAAGATTTAAAAACTTCTTTCTTCTCAAAACAGCAGGGAAAAAACCTGTCCCAAAATGGTATAAAACACCTGTGTAAGAGTTTGGTCCAAAAGGATTTCAAAAAGAAGAAAACCCACCACAATCAAGGAGCGAATATCTTTTGGCTTGCCCACATATATTTGCACAAAAATACATTCTTCTCTGAAAGTGAGGCCGTGGGAATTTCCAACAAGTACATGCACCATTTTAGGGTCAAATACGTAGTTTAATGTTATTTGGGGCACACTTAAGCAAAGTGCCGCGTTCGGGTATTTGGGCATCACTTAGAGAATCAAAAGAGCCAGAGTTAAATCTCTCCAGAGCAGAACATGCATTTGAGAAGCAGATGACCCAAGTTCATGTCTCTTCTGGATAGCTGTGTAGCACACAGAGGGTGGATGCTATTTATTTATTTCCTTATTTATTGGAACAGTTCCACTTGCTATAAAGCACATGCTCACTGGAGCAGGAATCCACATTGCTCCCTTCCCAGCTCTACTACAGGCAGCATGAAGACTTAGTCTTTTTCTGCTCTGGTGACTGTATTTAGTACTTCATAACAAAACACCTTCAGGGGCGATGGCTGAGAGCAACCATCCCAGTGCTCAAGGCACAGTCCTGCGAGAGCTGCAGGGATGAGCATCCGCCTTGAATCAAGCAGGGTGAGGACACGGACCTGCTGCTCCTCCTCCTGCTGTCATGGGCTCCTCTGCTGGGTTGGCAAACGGTGCTTGAGTCCCCTCAAGCATCCACTCTGCAGAAGAAAAACCCAAACATGAACCATTCCCGATACTTCTGAATTGTTTTCTTCAGTTTTCAGCCTGTTTTTCTAAGGATTATGTGATGCTACAATGTGCCTGCCTCTCCTGCTGCCCTAAGGACTTTTAGCCTGCTGGGCACTTTCAGCCAAACCTGAGGCAGCAGAGCAGAGAGCTCAAAGGCATCGTGACGGTCATGCGGAGGAGAAGGTGGTGAATCCACACCAGCAAGGGGAGACGGAAAGGGGAAGGAAAAGAGAGCAATAGTCTTTTTGAGTTCTTGGACAGAAGAACAGTTTGAGTGGAAACGTGTTACTAAACAACAGAGCATCCTCGTGGGAGAAGAGCTTTGGCTGAGAAGTGGATTCTCTGGTGCCTACTAAGGGATGAACACACATTACAGCTGCAGCATAATTCAGTTAAAAGTCAATCAACCAAGAGACACACATCCATTGGAAAAGCAGGCATCATTAGTTTGGCTGCTCATGGAGCTATTTGCTTATTAGCTGAGACAGCACCTCTCTCCACAGCATGCTGCAGGAAAAAATAATCCAACATGGAACAGCATCTTCTGTTACTAAACCAAGGGGCACCTAGGTTTAGTAATGAAGCACAACCTGAGAAGCAAATGCAATGAGCAGAGAACAAAAAATTTAGTCTGCCATTTCCACAATCAAAACAGAAATGAGATAATAGTGGGAACAGTTGACTTCACAAGGCTGAAAACTGAGCTCATCTAGTTCACTATGTCAGTAAAAATGAATATAAGGGCTCTGCACCTCCCTTTTCAATGTAAAAATGTATTTTGTTCATTCTGAAGGATTCTAAATACCATCTGATTTCTGAAAAAAACCACTATTTAAAGATTAATTTCATTTCTCAATGTTTAAGTTTCCGGGTTTTATCTGCCAGTGCTCTAGAATACAGTGTTAAAGGCCTCCTTAGTAATTTTTTAAAATAAAGATAAAGCTTTTTCTGTTCTGCTTCTAATACTGATGCACAGGCGATTTATTTGTACATTGTAGGAGCTATGTGAACTGAACTGGATTTTAGTTGCTCACTTTAAAGATGTTAGCATGTTGTTTTATGTTTAAAACACAGTTTTTTACCCAAGGGAAGTCTATACACCAACAGCTCATTTTCTCTAACCGTTCTCTATTCTAAGGTTCACAGACAGACCATGGTCTCATTTATGTCTGTTAATGAAGTTGACTCCAGTCCTTTATGTTTTCAAACTTCTTAGCACAAGCAAAGGCCATTAAAAATCCACAAGAAATAGGGATCTAATCCTTTCAGAATAAAAATAGGTGAAGCACTCTCTGCAGAAGTATGCATGCAAGTAAGTATTTTAAGAAGGTAAAAACTACCCTCAAAATAAATGGGGTAGAGCTGACTTGAAACATTAGATAAAGAAATTAGCACAACCGTGAGAAACGTGGAGATCTGTTTTCAGAAATGACTCACAACCGTATTAAAGTCTGAAAGCATCAACAAATGTTATGAGAAACCCCAAATATCCACAGCAATTTTTCTTGTGTAGGTACTACAACGTTCCTTGATAACTCTGTTTCTCTGTGCAGCCATAAACAAACCTCTTTCCCCAGCTTTGTTCCCTAACAGCGCAGCAAAAGCTCACGATAAAGCAATGCTGTTTTCCCCGGAGCGCACTGTACGCCTAGCACTCTCCACTCCTCCAGCTCTCCAAGATTTCTAATTTATAAATTACAGAGGTTTAGCCTGAGAAACTCAGATATACGGTGTTGAGGGAAATTTCCCATCCTCTTGGCAAAATATGGCTTGCGCATACACACACACACGCACGTAGCTCAAGCTGAACTCCTCATACTTCAGGAATTTGGAATCGGCGGGACCAAGCTGTACTTTGGGCCTTGACAGAGAACTTTGTGCACAAGCCCGTGACTAGCTGAGGCTTTCATTCGGTTTTCACATTACTAAACTTAAAAAAACCTGAAAATTAAAAAAAAAAAAAAGAAAAAAGAAAAGAAAAGAAAAGATTAAAAAAAAAAAGAAAAGAAAAGAAAAGAAAAGAAAAGAAAAGAAAAGAAAAGAAAAGAAAAGAAAAGAAAAGAAAAGAAAAGAAAAGAAAAGAAAAGAAAAGAAAAGAAAAGAAAAGAAAAGAAAAGAAAAGAAAAGAAAAGAAAAGAAAAGAAAAGAAAAGAAAAAGTCAAAATGGCAAAAATGGATTTCAGGGGGAAAAAAATGAAAAAGGGAAAAAATGCCCTCTTTTTTTTCTTCCCAGCACTACAAATCCCAGCTGATCAAGCTGGAATGACTCTGAGGGAAGGTCCCACATTCTTCTCACAGTTATGAATGGGTAAGTCTCAAGTACTGCCTTGGGCTCTACTTGGATGGAGCACCAAAAGTGTAAATGTTTATTTAAGCCTATGTCAAACACTTTGAATTTTTTCAGTATACAAAGCTGAGCTAGAATGTCATGAGTAAGTCAATACTGGGACATTATGGTATTTCCTCCTCTGCTGAAAAGGCATTTCATTTTAGAAATGCGGTTTTGGTTCTGATTAAACTTGGGCACAAATTCAGGCCGTTGCGTTATTTATGAATATGGGTATTTCCACTCCCTGAAGTGAATTCGTGGACCTAGAAAAAAATACAGTTGCCCCAAACCAGGACTGCCACGAGCGCTAGCTGCTGTGAGGGTGGGAAAACTTTTGAGTTGAGTGGGAAAACTTTTGAGTTGAGTGGGAAAACCTTTGAGTGGGCTGTTTGCTCCACCTGGCAGGAACAGCTTCTGAAAGCTGAGGAGGCTCTTGAGGAAACCTCACCGAGTGAGCGAGACACCCGGGATGGCAGGGTGACGTCTGAGAGGCCAGAAAAGGGCCATCACAAGACAACCAGCTCTGGAGGCTGGAGAGGGGCTGGTGAGTACACAGGAGCTGCTGCATCTCCCCTCCGTCTCTGCCCACTAATCCACTAATGATTACAGATCGTTATTCCACAGCAGCACTCTAATTGAGTGAGTGCCTTGCCTTCTCCTACGTGCCAATACACCCGTATCACACCAGGTTTCTCATTCTCCATCCCACATACCCTGTCAAACGTTTTCCATTCCCAAGAAAAATCCTTTGAGGCCAAGAGAAGACTTACACCCAGACCTCCTTCCACTTTCACTTTACCTGAATGACAGTCTTTCAGTAATTAGGAAGTCATAAATACTTTTTTCCAAATTTCAGTGCCTATAGAGAAAAAACTGTTAATGTTATAGGACTCCTTCATAAATTAAGCTAATGTCAGCTCTGAATTGCTCTTACAAAGACAGAAAAAACCTCTCTGTCTTCCATCACGTAATATCTTTCATCAAAACTACAAACTTGCTTAACCATTTCCCAACTAAACAGGCAAAAGTTTTCCCCAGTTAATATTCCGCCAATTAGGGATTCATGCAGGAACAGTTGTCTGAGTTATGCACATGTCAAATAAAACATTTTAAAATCCTATCACGACAGTATCTGTAACAAGTGTGTATCCACCGCACACCTAAGCAGCATCAGGAGAGAGTTCACCTTCACCTATATCTAAGGGCCAAGATTAACAAATAAAGCATCAAATCTCCTTCCCAGAAAGAAAAAAAAAACAACCACAATCTTTTCTATAAAGTTGTTCAGACAAATGCTCCAATTCCTGTTCAAATAGTTTGTTTATTTTTAAGTTTGTGTGAGGTGACAAGGAACAGAAACTTGCTGTTTGGATGGGCTGGGCAGGCAGCAGTGGGGTAGGGTTACCAACAGCCCTCATGCCTGGCCGCATCCACGTGCTTCAGGTCTTCCCCTCTCACATTGTAATACACTGAATCCCAGTCCATCACCACCATTTCGCTAATAGGATATTAGTGCTCTTGGCTGCACGTTCCCTAATTTACCTATGAAATACCGGCTGCTTGGCACTGACAAAAGCAGGGGAAAGGATGCATAATAAATCATGCTCTGAGGGCACCTGAAAGGCATCAGTCGAAGCACAGCAGGTCCATCCGTGTGTATCAATAAGGCTGTAGTGAGTGATACCCAGGTTTGCTGATCAAGTGAAAATAATCAACAAGGACATTCGGCTTTTACAGCTCACTGATTACAGATCAATAAATTTATGAACTGGCCAATGCCAAAAGCAAATGACTGCAGAGCTGCTTAAGTGCAAAACTCCCTGGGGAAAACAGACGCTGCACCAACAGAAGTCGCACAGGCAGACGCCGGACCTACAAACTCCTGGGGAACAAGCAACGCCAGCACCCACCTTCCTGTTTGGGTGCAGATGAGGTGACCTAATGCCTCACTGATGCAGCCAGGCACAGTCCCCTTTCTCCTTCTCTGCTGTACCTCTTTTTTAACCCTCACTCCCTCTGCACCCATCTTAGTACGGAACCGATTCAAGCTCCCAGCCCAGTGGAAAACTGTTTGCTTTGCTTTGGGTGAGTTTTCCAGATGAGTGCACTGGCTCAGCTGTGCCGTGTATCTGCAACCTAAAAGTGGGGTTGGTGTGGCAAAAGGCCCAACTGGAGGGCTGGGGCACCCTCGGTGATAGCCCTTCATGCCGAAGTGCTGCAAAGCCCGGTGCCCAGCCGAGGAGCAGATCGAGATAGCCCCTGAGCAGCAGGAGATGTTGAACAAGAACTGCTCTGAGGTGAACCAGAAGAAAGGTGATGTCGTGGAGAAGGAGGAACACCAAGCTCGGTATGTTGCTCCCATGGGGAAAGCTGCCAGCCTAGACAATGTGACCAAGCAGACAGCTATATGATAGAGGGCAAGCAATGAGCATTCAGTGTGAGAAAGACCAAGTTCAGGAGAGGCTAATAAAGGTCTTACAGCCAACTAAAACACCAAATAAAATCCCAGAGTCTTGTTCAAAAAACGCCGAGGAGTGACCAGAAGCAGGTGACCACAAAAAAGTGTAAGGCCAGGGTAAGTCTGGGCATGGTCGCTTTCTCTTCATCCTCCCTGTTGAGTCCCTTTTGTTTATCACGTAGGACAGAGGCTGATTGTCTCCACTCTCCAAATCCCTCACAAGCTATTTTTCATTCAGTTTTAAGCAGGACTGGTAGTGCTGAGCTCCCAGTGTACTCACAGTGACAGCGATGAAACAACCCAGCAGAAATCAAGAGACAATGGGTGTTTGAAAGAGCTACAGACAAGAGGAGAGCAGTGTGCCATCTGAGTCGGCTCGGAGTGCACTTGCTGGGTATGACCTCTCAATGATATTAAATGGATGTGATATTTTTAGTTTACACATTTCCACTTTTTCAGAAAATCCCCCGCAGCCTTATGAAAGTTATTTTGCCGCGGTGCAATTTAAGAGCAATCCAGTGAGCCTTCCACGAGCCGCAAAACAATAACATCGCCATTTGCCAGTCAGAATAATATTCTTAATGCCCTTGGTAAGTCCACAGTAAGTTCATCAATGTATTCAAAGATACAGTTTGGAGGTAAAAATGCCATATCCCAAGCTTTGCATGCACAAGTACCAGTCACTTTTACAGTACCACCATCTGGTTTTCCACATACAGGCATTACAACTTCCAGAAGCCCACTAAAACACTAAGCCACTAAACTTTCTCATAGCTTTGGACCATCTGCTTTTTCATCTCAAAGGCTTCCCTCCCCATCTTCTGCACTTTTTCCCTAGCTACAGATAAGAAGAAAAAAAAGGTCCTCCTGAGTAAGGACCGTGCATCTTCCAGAACATACAGGTTCGTGGGTACAGTTACAACAGCCTAAAAGTATTATCTTGGACAAACTGTGATTAAATTCCACGTTTTCACAACTACACATAAGGGTAACATGACACGTGATGCTTCTGGGAACACACGCAAAGGCTCAGAACAGCATTATTGTGGATTCCCAGGGAGTTTATCAACGAAGACTTTTTCTCTTATTCTTTCCTTTAGCAACAATCTATCTTAAAGGATAGCATAAGAATGTGTAGACCCCATGGCGTCTAGAGAGAAACCAGATCTTTGTTTGTATACTTCCTAATATAATTTAGATCCCTGGTGATAAATATCTTATGGATTATCCCTTTTTATGCCTGAGTTCACTGCACTTTCCCACTGAGAAAATATTCTGTCAATCAACGCAGGTCCTGCTTCCTCTTTGTCGCATGCCAGTTTTCTTCCACAGTGCCAAATCCAGAACTAACAACTTACAGCAGGCAGAACAGATGGGCACACAACTGCCCTGAGCTATGGAGATGCTGTGAACTATTTTTAACAACTAAAAAAATATAAAAATAATTATGAGCAGTTTATAAAGGAGGTTTTCTGGGCCTGCCTCATGCAAAAGGTGAAGCAGCCGCCACGGCCTCTTCCAGCCGTACAATCCACGCCTGCAATTAAGGTACCTTCAGGGGCAGCTCGATTTAACTTATATTTAAATATAACAGAAGAGCTGGTTATCAGTGCCCTGCTGAGTTGCCAGAAGCGCTGCACCTAAAAATACAGGATCCTGGGACTCCTGTTGCGTACGTCAGCCAAGGAGCTTCATCACCAGGAGAGAAGGACACAGCACCGCCACGGCCCCCATCCACTCCAGCCTTTCTGGCTACAGTGGGGCTTGGGCTTCTCCGAGTCCCATGCTAAATCCCAGTAATCCCAGTAATCCGGCTGGAGGGAGCACAGACCCCGAGGAGACATGGGTAGCCAAAGCCTTGCTCAACTACAAGCCAGTTTTGCTCCAGCAGGCATCAGCCTGGAAGCAGGTGGCCCAAATGTTGTCTCTGTGCATGTAGGGGTATAGGTAGGAATGTTTATGCATGGTATGAAATGCATTTTTATTTCCAGTACTTGTATTTTAACACCGTTTTAGCCTCCTGAAGCCGCAGCGGTTTCCCCACATATAAACTGTGTAAATGTCAGGTTTATATTCAAAGAACCTGAAAATAAGAATCATTTGCTACCAACACACAAATCTAACAGTTGGGAAGGCGAAAAAAAGGAGAAAGAAAAAACATATCAAGTACCTTACTGAGAACCGAAAGCAAGCAAGCAATGGTATAAATGAAATGATAGCAAGAAAAGATATCACGACTCTTTGGGAAGTACAATTTTCTGCATACCGCATGAAGATATTGATATAAAAGACTGTCTGTGTAAATCAGACTAGAGAAAATGGTGCCTCTGTGTCTGGATAGTCAGTGCATTAAGGATTAGATGCAACTTGGTAAAATTCAAAAGCTTCTCCAAATGCATTCTGTTAAATTTCTCATCAGTATTGCACAGAGGTAATTAAAACTGATGAGAGTTCTTATATATGCTTATTGGCTTCCAGCTTCCCAATACTTTTTTTGCTTTATATTGCTAGGCCATTTCTTTCTCTTGTGCCAGAGATATATCAACCCCTTTAAAAAAAGAAAGGCTAAAAAAGGCAATACAATCCCCCAGACAGGTTGTTTAACACATGCTTTGCTTAATTGATTGGAAAAACCTAGTAATTTCTCGACTTAGACAATATAACTTCTCTAATGCCTCTAATGCTTATTATAAGGCAAGACAGAACAAGGGATATGTGCCCTTGCAGAACACGCTGCCTTTAGGGCAGCGCTGGAGGCAGAACCTCACTCTGCTGACCCCCAACCATCACCCCCTCCTCGCAACACCGTCTGCTGCCCCTCCAGGTTGTGGGGTGCACTGATCACCTGAATGATCCAACTTGAAAACAGCCATCTTAAAAAAACATCACAAAAATGGCAGCTGCAGAGGATGCAGCCATCCCTTTGCATGCCAGCTCCCTCCTGGGGACGGCCACCCGGCCTAAGCAAGGGACCAGGACATGAAGTTGGTGCTGACTGAGCAGACTGCGTGGCACCTGGGCAGTTTCATGCCTGCTGAAAGCCCACCTAACATCTGTGCTGCTGCCAAAGGAGATGGTCCCCGTCTTCCTGATGGACCCCCTTTCCTTTTTCCAGCCCTGTCTCTTTTGAACAAACGAGCACAACCAGCCCACTCAAAGATTTAGTTGGACTGAAAACATCACCCTTTTTCTCCCTTCGGTTTTGTTTTGTTGCACTGGTTTTCCAACAGGATTATCATGACAGGGAGGTGTGTTACAAGTGCCAGTACCTCACAGGGATGTGATAACCCAGTTATAGAATCACAGAATCATAAAATGTGTTGGGTTGGAAGGGATATCTAAAGGTCATCTAGTTCAACACCCCTGCAGTAAGCAGGGACATCTTCAACTAGATCAGGTTGCTCAGAGCCTCATCAAGCCTGGCCTTGAATGTCTCCAGGGATGGGACCTCCACCACTTCTCTGGGCAACCTGTTCCAGTGTCTCACCACCCTCATTGTAAAGAACTTCTTCCGAATGTCTAATCTAAACCTACCCTGCTCTAGTTTAAAACCATTGCCCCTCGTCCTATTGCTACTAGTTATCAAGTGCTCACTCTTATTTACCTGGACCTGAGCAAAGCCTTTGACACTGTCCCACACGACATCCTGGTCTCCAAGCTGATAAAATATGGGTTTGATGGATGGACAATTCAGTGGATCAAGAACTGGCTTGACGGACGCACCCAAAGAGTGGCTGCCAATGGGTCCATGTCCAAGTGGAGACCAGTGACAAGTGGAGTCCCTCAAGGATCACTACCGGGACCGGCCTTGTTTAACATCTTCGTCAGGGACATGGACAGGAGCATAGAGTGCACCCTCAGCAAGTTTGCTGACGACACCAAACTGTGTGGGGCAGCTGACACATTGGAGGGTAGGGATGCCATCCAGAGAGACCTTGACAGGCTGGAGAAGTGGGCCCAGGCCAACCTCATGAAGTTCAACAAGACCAAGTGCAAGGTCCTCCATCTGGGTCGGGGCAATCTCAAGCACTGATATAGGCTGGGCAGTGACTGGCTTGAGAGCAGCCCTGAAGAAAAGGACTTGGGGGTACTGGTGGACGAGAGGCTCAACATGAGCTGCCAGTGTGCACTTGCAGCCCAGAAAGCCAATCGTATCCTGGGCTGCACCAAGAGAAGCGTGGCCAGCAGGTCGAGGGAGGTGATTTTCCCCCTCTACTCTGCTCTCGTGAGACCCCATCTGGAGTACTGTGTCCAGTTCTGGAGCCCCTACTACAAGAAAGATATGGACGTGCTGGAACGTGTCCGGAGGAGGGCCACGAGGATAATCAGAGGGCTGGAGCACCTCTCCTATGAAGACAGACTGAGAGAGTTGGAGTTGTTCGGTCTGGAGAAAAGAAGGCTCCGAGGAGACCTTATTGTGGCCTACCAGTATCTTAAGGGGGCCTACAAGAAAGCTGGTGAGGGACTTGGATGTTGGGCAATGGTAGGACTAGGAGTAATGGATTAAAACTAGAGATGGGTTGTTTCAGAATGGACGTTAGGAAGAAGTTCTTCACCATGAGGGTGGTGAGACACTGGAACAGGTTGCCCAGAGAGGTGGTGGAAGCCCCATCCCTGGAAGTTTTTAAGGCCAGGCTGGATGGGGCTCTGAGCAACCTGATCTAGTGGGAGGTGTCCCTGCCCATGGCAGGGGGGTTAGAACTAGATGATCTTTAAGGTCCCTTCCAACCCTGACAATTCTATGATTCTATGATTCTAAGAATAAGTAGCACGAGCAAACAAAGGCAAGGCGTTATTCACTACCGCAAACATGAAACTGTTTCCTCTAGCCACATCGGAATAGGAAAAGTATTTCCATCTGCAAATGCGTTAGCTAACTTGTTTTAACTAATGTGATTTTAAGCCTGACTTAACACTAAGTGTGGGCAAGCCGCAGGCTTCCCCAGTGGTCTAGCCACAAACAACCTACATGTTTTTGCATAAGCTTGCCTTCACTTGTATCCTACGTTCCTAGAGTTTTCCTAATTTGCATATGCAAATTTAACTGATGGATCAAGCCCACAGATCCAGTGTTCATGGTAGGAGGACATAAAGAGGATTTGCTGGCGTGCAGGCATCCTCAGACCCCGTTTTGCCAGTGGGCTCAGGCTGCAGAGCACAGCTGCTGCGGACAGCATCCCCCTGCAAAGCCTCAGCAAAGGCTAAATACAACACGTTTAGGTCAAATGCCATCTTCCAAATGGCGCAGGCATCTAATATGGACCTAATCCTACAGGCCCATAGAAAGGTGTCTAGTGGGAGGTCCCCGAATACTTTGTGGATCCTACACCACACGTCTCACAGAGAGGAGCGGCGTAAGTAGATGGGGACCGTGACAGAAATTTTCAAACCGCTGTAACTAGACATGGGAAACTGGGGGGAAATGTGTGACTCTGTCCTGTTCCTCAGTCTTCTGGTGTGTCCTGTCTTCCTGTTTTGTCTCCCTCATGCAGCATCACTTCTAGACACAGCAAGACCTGAATTACTGTGAGCTGTGTTCATATCCCCCATGTTGAGCATCGCCTCCTAAATTTTTTCAGGAGCTCAAGCCACCACAGCCCTCTGTCAGAGTCCTCACTTTGAGGCAGATCGCACCTCAGCCTCTCTTGCACACTTATCTCTTTTCTCCCACGAGAATTAAAGACCTCATCGCAAAATGTCAGCGGCTGAACAAAGGCAAGATTTTATCCCATTTTTGGCATACATCATTTTCCAAGGAAGGTAAAAATTGGTGAGTTTTTCCTTTACCGTGTGATCCTTCAGAAGCTATTTTGGCTCTCTGGGGCATCCTGACGACCCCGCTGACAGTTGGGCACATTTTGCTATCAGTTTTGAGAGCTGAGGTTTGAGCTCTGGGACTAAGCCTTGGACCCCTTTTTTGTCCCAGCCCCTTTCAGTGCCACCCCAAGCTTTCGTGTCATGCTGACACCTGAGAATTGTTACTCTGGGGTCAGTTAGTGAGGTGTCCCCAAAGCCAAGGAAGCAGGGGACACCTGCTACAGGGCTGTGACCTCATGTTGCTGCAGTTTTTATACTATTGCAGCAGGTAGCATCTTTCTGGTAGTGGGAAAAAAGGCAAGGAAGGCCAAAAATTAGGGTTCTGCACTCCTACGGAGGAGGGCCCTGCACAGGGAACTTGCATTGGGCAGTGTATCCCTATGGAGGAGACCTCATCCCTGCTTCCCCAACATCAGCAGGAAATCCACACCTAATTTCAGCAGAGGCAAGGCTCGGGTTTGTTGCCTCGGGCAGGCAGCATACACAAAGGTCTGACACCAAAGAGTAAGGAGACATGCCTTTTAATCTCCAGAATTTAAACGGGTTTGTCTTCTTTGCAACAGACAGATGTTGCCTGACAAATCTAGTAATGAAACTTTCATAAATTCTAACATGTTCTTCTGTAAAGCACAGCTCTAAGAGGCTGCAAAGAAAGGCTAAATGAGCTCCAGTCCCCATTCAGGCTGCACGAAAACATTCGCCGACTGTGAATAAAACATGTCTTTATCACCCTTCTCCTCCATTAAAATGAAAACCTATGACCTGCTACCCCAGCTGATGATAGCTTTACATTTCTGGGTGAAAAAGAGACAGAAAGCCACCAAAATGAAACTTTGAAGACTACCAGCTGCATGTTCTTTAATTCCAATTATGAGAAGACCATTTGTATGCCTGTCTTGCAGAGACGCGATACAGATCCCAAAGACTGTTTAATACAGCTATTAACAGTTTATTTTAGCCACCCTCACAGAAGACTCAATTTTGCACTCAGTAGCAAGGTGTGAGACGCAAAAGGCTGTTGTTTGCATCCGCGTTCAACAGGTCTCGTCAGTCCATAGGAGGACCGAGAAAGCGTGCCAGGTCCAGAGGGTTTTGCTCCACGGATCTGCTTTCCATGCCCTGCCATCCCTCCCGCCCACAATCCCGAGCTTCTCCACCAGTGGCGAGGAGTTACTTCTCTGCCCTGCTTTTGTCTTGCTGCAATTATGGGATGAGTGAAATCCGACTGCATTTCGATGCCACCTGTTGTAAAGCCCAAGAACAATATGCATTGAGACTCGCAGCTGTTTCCTATATTGTGCTCATTTTTAATATTGTGAAGCCAGAATTCCCAGAGTATTAAACCAGCCTGAATTTAAAGCAAAAAAATGAAGCCACGGCTGCAATGCAATTTAACAGAAAACACAGAAGCACGTGCTTTGTGGCGAGGTTTACTCCTTGCTACGCAGAAATGATCTGGCGGACGCATATAAAGGGATCCATTCAAACAGTCCCCCAAAGCAAGCAGGATTACACTCATGAAGAACATGCTGGATTTGGCACCGACCCCCTTCTCATGTAATCATTTTAGCAAAGAGAGAAGGCACTCCAATTATTTTAATGTGGTCTTGGACTTTTCTGTAGATTCTATTTCTTTAATGCTATTAGGTATTAAATCTGCCCGACAACCATAACCTAAAGTTGTCACATAATTAAGTATTTCACCTACGCTACGAGCAGACAATCCTTCCTCTTTCTGTATGCAAGTATATATGTACAAACAAAACAAGCGTGTATTATGTTAATAACATCTCCCCCCCTCCTGAAAATATTCTTTGCTGTTTATAAATTTTGGATGTCTGTACATTCTCCTAATCATTTCTTGCAAATGCTTCACAAGAAAGTTGAAGCCTATCAGCAAAAAGAGTCGTGAGAAGGCTCCCCAACGAAAACCCGACAGCAGCAAGGGCGTCCCGTGTTGCTCTTGCCATCCCTTAGAGCCCCTTTCACACTCGCTGTGACATTGAACACGGTGCCATCCCTCTGACCTGGAGCACAAAGATCGGTTCAAAGGTTAGGTCATCCCATTTAGCTCCCACACAAAGGCTCCAACATAAAACCCTACCCCTGATTATTTACAGCATAAATCAAGGCACTGTCCAGAAAGACCGAAGCATCCCAAGCCTGCCTCAACTGGCCTTATCAATAGCTTGTTGTCTTGCCTTATGCCAGGCCTATCTTTGCTGCAATAATCATGCAAATCGACAGCAAGTCATGCATATATATTTGTAATTTATGTGCTCAGGGTTAACCCAGCACCTTTGGTGAAACCGTGGAAGAACTTGAGCAAATCAGAAGCAAATCCAAGGACATCCATAGCGAAACACTGCAGAAAATGCTGTAAAGAAATACTCTCAGAAGCAGATTTTTAAAATACTCAGTTATCAGTAAGTGGATTAAGTTTTATGGCATGCATCCCATCATTTAAACTATTTATATCAGCCATTTTTGTAATTTAAGTCTTTTTTACAAGGAGTTAAGATATCCGACTCTTCATTTTAACAGCAACTCTATATTTTTATGAAGAAAGATACGCATTTGTCATTTTTATTAGTGTCTGTCACAGACTCTATTCAGGTTTGAGAATATCTAAGAGAGAAGAACCTAGTGTTGTTAAAGGGCTGGCTGGACAGCATGATACAATGCTTAAGCTGGACGTAGTTTTGAACTGTAAGCCATTTGTTGGAATAAAATGAAGACTCAGCATCACATAAATATTTCATGCATTTGTATCAAATTTGCTGAATTGTTAGCTTCTGACAAAAGAAATCAGTGAAAAATGGAAAGGCTTCATTTTGACATTTTGAAAATGAAAGGTTTTGATTTTCTCATTTGAAGTTACTTCTGTATACAAATTTCCCTCATTTCTTAGAATATTTGAATTGGTTTGAAACCAAAATAAAACCTTTCATTTCACGTCAAACAAAATGTTTCACTCAACCCAACGCATTTTGGAGGCTGTGGGATGCGGTGGTTATTAGCCCTCAATTCACTGAAAATTTCATCTAATTCACTCTCGGTCTTACATGAAACCATCCTTTTTTTCCCTCAGAGACACTGTGAAACAGAAAAGTCTGTTGTTCGCCATCCTCTGCTCAGTGGGTATTTTTCATATCCAGCATCTGATATTCTATGAAATGGTTTTAATACAGGGAAGGTCTACTTGGTACTTTAAAGACTTTTTACTGATAAGTAAAAAAAAAAAAGCATAAAAGCAACAGAAATACCCAGAAGTTGGTTAATTATGCTTTCTTCCAATTTATAACAGCTTTTTTAGAAACCCCTACCCTAAGGTCTAGAACTCAGCCTTTAGGTGTTATTTCAAGAGTGACAATGGGATTCAACGAGCCCTTAAAATCACCTAACTTCACAGTTGTAACAGCTGTGGCGGTGTCACACAAGGTGACCTTTCAGCATCATTCAGACTCTGAAGGCCAGATGCATCTCATCCACCCCTAAAAAGTAGGCATCTGGCTTTTATGGCAACGTAAGGGCTGCCTCCCTAGGTAATGGAGAGAATCAGGCAGTTCAGCAAGGTAACTAGTCCTTGGACTAATTGGAGAGATGTCTCAAACAAGGAGGAAGAACGGACCTTTGGAGATATCTATCACTAGTGAGTGACTATAGGGAGTGTTTGCCCATGGTATTTCAGGGTAGATGCCAAAATTTTTAAATCAATCTGACCCTGGCAGCCAGCACAGACACAAATCTCTCCTAGCCCTTAACCAGGCAGCACCAGCTGCGTCTGCTGTGTACTCTGCCAACTCTGTGCACCCTCCCCAAGTCCTCCCGGAGAGGCCGTTCCCATTTCATGGGCAAGTGAGCACCACCATGGAAATGCTGATCTCTTGCAGGATCAAACCATGGGCTGTAAGGTCCGGGATCATAGGGACCTTTTCCTCCTGTCCCTGGCTCCATTATAAACACCAGAAGCACTCAAAGAAAACTGCATTTATTTCTGTGTATCTGAGTCCAGCCGCCTCGGTCCCAGTAGCGGTTCCCTCCTGAAGCTCAGCACAAGGAGCAGTTACCAAGCTGGCTGTGCTTCACCTCCAGTTTCCACCCAAGGAACAGGTGTTCACACAGAAAAATTGCTCATTTTTCTTCGTTACCTTCTGCAGAGTGTTTAAAAGCCATGCATTGATCTCTGCCATTCCTTAAATGACATTTCACCTGCCCCGCACCCTCCACGTTCCCAACACATGTCTGCTGACCAGCCATCTTTCCTCCTCTCCCCAAACCTGAGCAAGAAACCTCCATAAACTTCCTCAACCATCAGCGCCTTCACAGGGGAGCAGAGCAGGAGCAACAGCAGAGACGGTACTTGTCCTTCCCCACAGCTGCATGTTCTCCCAAGGATGCCAGCCACTGCTGCTGCCTGCGTCGGCGAGCCTGCCTGCCTGCTGCCCTGCCTGCACACGTCAAAATGCAGCAAAACCTCTTGCATCCCCCCCATCAGCCCTCACAGATACCCCCGTGCCCATGCCGTGGCAGCCCACCTCAGTGTTTGCTGATGGTTAGCATCTCTGCCAGCCCTTTGTCAAGCTAGGGGAGAAGAAATGCCACCAGGCCATCCAGAACGAGGCAAGGTGGTGCCATATTCCCATTCCCAGATATTGGCATTTTCTCCATTATACAAGAGGAAAATAGCAGAAATTCCTATTAACCTGTGCAATATTCTGTATTTTACGCAATTTACCACATAGTCCCTCATCTTCAAAACTCTTAGCATGTGCCTATCTTCATGTCCCAAATCACGTTGATGTTCACGATGTACTATTAAAAGACCTTTTGCCTTAATTAGGCACCATCCCTGGAGGTATTTAAAAGACGGGTAGACATAGGGCTTAGAGATATAGTTTAGTGATGGTTTTTGTCAGAGTTAGGTTGGTAGTTGATCTAGATGATCTGAGAGGTCCCTTCCAACCTAGGCAATTCTATGATCATCACCCCAAGGGCAGTTTTGTTAATAAGTTATGATTGTTGCTGGTTTTTTTTTTTCCCCTGTTGGTTTCTCTTTAGAGGTTCCTGTGATTTAAACCCTGGGGCAAGGCAGAATAGTACCACCCAGCTCAACTGCACTACACGTTGTTCAAAAAAATACATATATTACCTAGTACTTTCTCACTGAGAGTGCGTCTGGGCACATTTCCATTTACTAAAATAAAAATAGAGAAAATGGTTATTCTAGAGCCAAAGAAGAGTAACAAATCTGTTCTTTTGTAAATAAAAATCTTCCTAATACATCACTTCAAGAGGAATTTTAGTTTGTGGAAAACTCAAATTAAAAGGACATTACTATGCAATGAAATGTATTTTACTGTTTTTCTCTATTTTCAGTACTATTATTGTGGATTGTTTGTGTCTAATTGTTATTTCTTCTTCTGTGTTGTTACTTTAATACGGAGCAGAATCAAAATTCTGCACTAGTATTGCCTCAGATCAGGTGCTCTGCAATGAAATTGTGTTGTCACCCAGCCACTACAATGACTTCTCTGTAAGATGAAGCAAAAAAATAACTGAAACGTAGGCAAAGGAAACAGCTCATCTAAGTGCTATCTCCTAGTAGTAAACATATATCCTGTGTCATGTAAACATGACACATTCTAAAAGTTTTTTTATGATGTTTGAATTTCCTTTTAGGAAAGTACACTAAAATGTTGGGGGTTGTTTTATTAAACAGATGTATAATTTGCTGATAAAATTCAAATCATTCTGTGTTCTGCATTTTACATACACTACGGGTAGTGTGTCAAAGAGGATGAGCTGCAGAAATCAGAATGATGTCTTTCAGGACTAATTGGCAGGTATGAGAATTTCGATGATTATTACAGAAGCTCTTCTCCTTACTCATGGGTCTAAGGAAGAATCAGATCTAAAATGTTAGTTCCTAATTTAGTCTGAATCCCTATTCTGTCTCTGCCGGTGATATGGGTGATTTACCAGTTTTAAAATACACTTGCCAGATAATTAATGCACTGGAAGAGCTTTAGTGCCTTTCTCAAGCTCAGTTAATTTTCCACATGTTCGTATTCCAGCCATAAAATCACCTTTTAGTGGAGTTCACAGTATAATACGAACGAAAGAAAGAAAAAACACCCCAAAAGATTTATAATTCGTGTCTAACTGTAATTGCATGGGCATGAAATTAGCAGGAGCACAAGCAGAGCCATTGTGACTTGTCAATCCTCAGGTAATGCTTGTCATATTTCAGATCACAGCTCAGTGTCCATTTTCTCTGCAGGTGTGGTACATTTGCACTGGTAGATGGTGCAAAGGAATGGCACGTGCCTGGCCGTGTGTCCTAAGAGTCACCCACAGCTGCTACACTGACATTTCACGACTGCCCTCATTATTATCACCGCGTGAAATGCAAATGGGAGAGCTCCACATGAAACTCTATCAATTTCTGAGACCTTGAGACTCGTCAAGACACTACCCACTTTGAACGGAAGTAAAATGATTTGAAAAATCATAATGAGAAATAGCCTATGGAGGGGAATTACTGAAATAACACGTCAATATGTGAAATACTCTTCCAGCCCACCCATTTGTACAATTTGAAAGTTACTCATTCACAGATAAGATACACTCGATTGCGAAGACATAAAAGACGGCAATTCTTTTGATAATTACTTTAGCAATACACATGTAAATGGCATTACGATTGAATCTTGCTCAGAAAATCTTTCTGTGTATTGGCAGAACATGGATTTATATGAGAAATGTCTACAAAGAGAAGAATGCAAAATAGCAACAAAGGAAGCCAAGTTAAGAAAAAAAATCCCCAATAGTTCAAGCTAGATGTATTTATAATGTGGGGTTTTAGGTTAACGAGAGCAACCTGAAGTAACTACTTTACTTTAAACGCCTACTTCAAATGTAGTAAACACTAATTATGGATAAAGACTCATATAAATAAATTTCTAGAAGCTGTCAATGGAACGGCAGAGCTTCAAAACGTGATGTAATGCCTCCGAACCAGAATACACTTTAAAAAAAATCAAATTGCAAGACTTTAAAACAAATCTTGCCATGATGGTGTCTTGACTTGAGAGTTCAAGAGTCAACCTGAGTTCAAAAGGGCAGGTTTTGCAACAGCACGAGTCCCGAGAGGCAGAAGTGCAGCGTACAACATCCTTCTGAAAGAAGGCCCTGCTGGGCACAGACCGGTTCAGAAGAGAAAGCCACAAGGTCTTTCTTGGTGGCTGCAAAGCCATACCAGAGAGAAGGAGGAGCTGGGGTGCCAATGCTGCCCCTGCATGATTTGCTGCAGGCTACGAAGAGACCCAGCTAATGACCAATTTTCTTCTCACAAAATAATTCTTCTAACAGGGAAGCCCCAGGAGGGACATAAACTATAAATACTCCTAGCTGTTAAATTACCTCAGCTGTTAACAGGTTTTTATTTTTATCCTGACATTATTTAATACAAAACACAACAAATGCTGCTGAGGTTTTTGTGCCACCTTCATGATCAGGAGAGGTAATTTCCTTCTGTGCTATGATATCAGTAGCTCTGTGGTGAAGTACAGATGATTAGCAGAAAGCTGGAGGGATACACCACTGAAAAGGGATTATTGCCGGTAGATTTCATCTCTGTTACCACTGTTTCGGCTCCCTAAGTGTTATCAACACAAGAGCATTGGTACAGAGCAGGCTTCTGGAAGGATTATCAAATATATGCTGTTCAGTGTTGAAATGGGAGCAAAGGAAGACAAAAGCTGACCACTTCTGAAAATGCCATCTCAAAGTTTTATCCCATCTTAATCTTCACATAACATCTCAGTATAATCTGGTCCCGTAATCATACTCATGTCGCCATGCGGACCTCCCCCATACCCAGAGTCAAGTCTCTTTCCAGCTCCACCTGCCTGACTCAACCCAGGTGAGGCTGTCAAAGGCTGTGTGTCTCAAGTCTGGTCCTCACTCACAGCGTGTCCACTTCCCACTGCTTTTGCAATGCAAAAGCACCTTCAAGAAGATACAAACAGGATAAGCGTAAGAAGTAAGGATGGAATCTGTAAGTTGATACTTCCCTGAATCTCTTGCAGTCTAGTAACTATGACCTCCTAGATCCTCTAAAATATCATAAAGTCCTAGAACCCCACCTATATGAAGATGAGTCCTCTGCTCACTGCCTTCATTTACATAGTTTCTTTGTATTAGGAGGCATTCCTAATGCCTCCTAATGAATAGGCCAGTTTAGCAAGTCATACAAATTGCTCTGTAAGTCTGCTCTGCCCTAATAGACGCATAATGTCCTCCTTTGTCACCACTGAGCTGGAAAGCACTTTACCTTCATCACCTGATTCATACACGTAACCTTGCTTTTTTCCAGAAAAAATACAGAACAGAAATGTTTATTGATGATTTCTCTTTTCTGCATCATTAACAATTTTGCCATCTCCATCAACTAATGCCTTATACTGTTGCTAGGATATCTTTTCTTCCTAACATACTTAAATAATCTTTACTGTCCCCAGCTCTGCTAACCATTGATTTTTCCCTGATGTCTTTAGCTTCCCTCATCAATTTTCTACACTTCGTAACTCCTTACTTACATTGATTACCATCTCCCTATTCTTTTTTTCATTTTGCTATAATATTGCTTCTTCATTTCTCATTACTGCCTTCCTCATAACCCTGGAACAGGATTGAGCCGATAGTGTCCCACTCCATAACAGAATCTGTATCTGCTCATCCAATATAATCGCCTTTAAAAACTTTTCTTTGCATTTTTATAGCAAAAGGTTTTCTCACAGTTAATTTTACTAGTAGTTTTCCTTAGTTTTGTGTATTGACTCCTCTGAGGAACAAAGCATATATATTACTTGCCACACATCTGTATGCCCGCATTGAAGGTAACTGGCCTGTGGTCAGAGGTTCCTCACCAGCCATGAGGGTAGAACATCTTTATCCATTATAAGAAGATTTTAGAAGGCAGTTACTTCCTGAGGTATGATATTCTCACCCATCTTTTATTCGAACTTTAATAACGTGTTAGTGTTGTCTTCATGAGGCAGCATGTCTCCCACTGTGATGCCCTACACCACTGCCATTCTTCCTTCCACCCATTACAGACAGAAATGCAAGCAGCACCTGACAGATTTTGCTCTCTGGTTTAACATGGTGAGCGATCTGAGGATTACCACCACCACACCCTTTACCAAGACTCTGCTGATTAATATTGATCCACACGCTTTCAAGATCCCAAAGTTTTGAGCTATCCATATTCATATAACATAAAGCAGCGGCTTTATGCAGACTGTGTAGACTCTCCCCACCCCCTTGCCACCCTTCTTGCCCTCTCTGTCTTTCATAAGCAAGATAAAAATCAATGATCTTAATATTTCAGCGTTAGAAACCTACCTATTAGTTTTCAGAAATGGCATTTATACCATAATTGCATCTTTTCATCAGGGATAAAGTTGCGTTCCTATTGCTTGTCTGAACTATTAACACAATTTCCAAGCTCTAAGATTATTGCTTTATCTGACGTTCTATACTACATTGACCCAATTTCTTTGCAAAAAATCTCAGTTTGAACTCTTTACACAGAATCACAGAATCACAGAATGGTTCAGGTTGGAAGGGACCTTAAAGATCATCTAGTTCCAACCCCCTGCCACGGGCAGGGACACCTACCACTAGACCAGGCTGCTCAAAGCCTCATCCAGCCTGGCCTTGAACACTTCTAGGGATGGGGCATCCACAACCTCCCTGGGCAACCTGTTCCAGTGTCTCACCACCCTCACAGGAAAGAATTTCTTCCCAATATGCAATCCAAATCTCCCCTCTTTCAGTTTGAGGCCGTTACCCCGTGTCCTATCATTACACTCCCTGATAAAGAGTCCCTCCCCATCCTTCCTTTAGGCCCCCTTTAGGTACTGGAAGGCTGCTATAAGGTCTCCCCGGAGCCTTCTTTTCTCCAGGCTGAACAACCCCAACTCTCTCAGCCTGTCCTCATAGCATAGGTGCTCCAGCCCTCTCATCATCTTTGTGGCCCTCCGCTGGGCCCATTCCAACAGGTCCATGTCCTTCTTGTGCTGAGGACTCCAGAGCTGGATGCAGTACTCCAGGTTGGGTCTCACCAGAGCAGTGTAGAGGGGCAGAATTACCTCCCTTGACCTGCTGGCCATGCTTTTTTACTGCTCCCTCTTTTGTCTTTAATTTTGTATCTCCCTTGATGCATTATCTAGTTTCCAGGAGGGAAAACTAGCTCCTCTTCCTCCCACTTTGTACATACAGGACTCTGTGATCTGGGTGGGAAGTGACCTGTCATTTTCCATAGAACCTAAACATCCAGTTTCACCTCAGAAACGCAGCCAACTATTCAAACCCTGTGTCTCCTACCTGCTGTATTTTTTCACTCGTCCGTGTGAAATGATACCCAAGAAAATCATGCTGGCTTTTCTCCATGTCCTTGCCCGAAGTCTTCTATAATCTGCATAATTCTACATTTGCCTAAATAATTTCCTCTATTGTTGATAACCACTGGTGGAAACTTGCCAGCTTTACAGTTTCATTTCACGTTTTTAAGATAGGGAGACAGCTGACAGATTTCTTGCTGAATTCTCTATTCATTCGCCTAAACATAGCATTGCTGGTGATAGTTGAATTTTAGGATGACTGAAGGACCTTGTAGCAGCAGACTGATTCCTCACTCCACAAGATGTAACCCTTCAAGTATCTCTCCAGTGGCTATCTCTTCTGCTCTGCAAGGGGAAGTTTCTCCCATATTTTTTTCCATGGGTATCTGAAAAAGGGTTGGCATTTCTAGCTAGTTTGCATGTCTTACGGTCTGCTCCCATCATATGATCACATTTATTTAATTTCTAATTTTTCCTTTTTCCTTTTCACACATTCCTCCCCTTAGGATCTCAACAGCATCTGGTTGTTCAAGTCCATTTCTCTCAAATGCTGCACAGTGGCAGGATCCAAGCTTTTAAGACCATGTACGTTCTCCTTCACGATGATGATTAGCTTGCATTCATGTACTGGGTATCTCATGTCTTATCAAGAGAAGTCAGTGCAAAGTAGCTCCAAACTCTGGGTCTGACCAAAGAGCCGCTGGCACCTCGCCGCACAAAAAAACAGGTCTTTTCAGGAGTCTCACAAGAATCTTGTCTTGCCGGCCACATGGAGAACAGTGAGCCCCGTCCCATAGAGACAACTGAACAAAGAATAAGAAAAAGGCAGAAATACAGATCTTTGGCAAAACACCAGACAGGCCCTTCCGCCTCTTCACCCAGAGAGCAGCCTGCAACTCCTTCCTTGCTCGTATGAGCTCTCCTTAGCACAACCACTGCCCCATCCCTCTCTGTAGGGCAGTACTTAACTATTCTCGTTTTATAAACTGTATCACCCTGGGAGACTATGACTAGTTCATTTAGAATTGCCGCAGAATAAATGACGCTTCAGTTAGGTTATTATCCAAAAATTTATACAGATTAGCATAGATTTGTCATTGTAATATATGTCTGGATTCGTAAAACTTCATCACTCAAAAGGGAAAAAGCCATGAGGGGTCTAGGCACGGTTATGTATATGGGCTTAGAGTCATCCCTCCTGACTTCAGAAACCTACTTGAGGCCCCAAAATTAGGAGCACTGCCACCCTTGCCTCCATATTTAGGCAATGAAGAGTGATAGACAGATTGAGTTTCTCTTGAAAAGAGCCTGAAATCAAACTGCCTTCTGGAAAGTGCTTATTCCTCTCCCCTGACTGTATGGAGGGGGTATCTGCCACTTGAGTTAGGTGGGCTGGTCCCTCACAAAGGTCAGCGGATAGCAAATACCAGAGAAGATACTCAGTTAATGTTCGTCTCCTTTGAATTACAGTATTTTCCCAAAATAGACTGGTCAGCTTCCTCCCTAAGAACTATTTTAGTTGAGCATTTTTCTAACAGGCAGCTCTTGTGATCCTGTTCAGACACAACCAGTGATTTGGTGCATTAATAACACCTCGGTACTAAGGTAACCTAAGAATATAAAATGTTGAGGATGTGTGGCGTTCCAGTCTTAATGTGCCTTTCCTGAGGAGCTCTGCAACGAGGCCAGTTGTTAAGTGTTGTTATGACACACTCCTGGGCTTTCACTTTGACTTCTTTTCACATCTTGTTGAGTCTTCCAACGTCTGAAAAGGCCATTTCGATGTGCTGAGGTCATATGTTAAAAAGCTGAAAGCAGGGGCCCTCGCTAATGGTGCTCTGAAAGCAATTGTTTGGCAGAAGTTCATCGCATAAATTGCTCTATACATTTTTAGGATCGTAAAAGGTAAAATTATACTTTGTCCTCCAAGGAGGCGATGTAAAGATGATGTCCAAGAGTCATTGTTCAGTCACCAAGAGCTGGAATGGGGACTGGAATAGTGGGTGGGGAGAGAAGAGGCCACTAGCATCAGCAGAGCAGCCAGAAGAGCCCTGGCAGGCGAGAGGAGGGGAGAAGGGAGTCAGGGAAGTTGTAAATAACAACCAGGAGAAATAAAAATATTCCTAAATACAAGTACAGAGGCAGGCAAGTCCCTCATCTACAAAGCTGACATCAGACTTTTGTTACATAGTCAAGTTATAACATTTAAATTTAACACAGACTTTCATAACTTTCATTTAAAATTTGTGCTAATTCCTGTTTGGAAATGCGTATTTTGGCTTAAGGACAGTTTATTGCAGTTTAGGTGGAACACAGTGCTCAGCAGTTTTAACCAAGGAAAGTAATGTTAATTAAAACCAATGAAGGAGACTTCCCACAGCCTGCTGTACCACTTGAAGCACTCTGCCTTAAAGACATGCTAAAAGTAAACAGATGCATTTTTTTTTATAACTTTCTGATCTGTCAGGAAAAGGTTTTCTTCAAATGTCCAGGTGTTGGGAAAAATATCTAAGATTGTCTGTGTTGGTGGATTGCAGTAAGGGGCAGCTTTGCTCAGTACCAAAAGGAATCATGTGGATACACAAAGTTCCCATTTCAAGCCCTTTTCTCCCCTAACTGAAAACAACAGCACCTGGAGAAACAGTCCACAGAAATTCCTTCCCTGTATGCACAGAACCAACTTGCCACGAGTTCTCCCAGGAGCAATACTCTTTGGGACTCAGTGGGAGTGTGACAAAATGATTTGCAACCTCTGAATCAGACCATCACACTCACGCAACAGCGTTTGGCTCTGCTACCAGGACTCATCTCACCAAAACGGACTGGACTACTCAAGGGAGCAGCTTCACAGGTGGAACATAGAAGACTGGGATCTGAACCAGGCATTACTATTTGATCATAATAATATTTACAGTACCTTAATACTCAATTATTCAATATAAAATACAATTGCACGTATGCCTAGCGACATGCTATACAAATACTGGCCAGCAAGGCTTGGGGAAAAAATAAAAAAGGTTAAATAAAAAAGATAGTCTGTGCTTCAGATATGGTTGGAACACAAACGGAAACCATGAGGAAAGTTGTACCAAAATTTACAGGAAAAGCACAAACAGTTCCACTTGTTTGTTTTTACAGTCATCATAAGCGAAATAGAAATGGTAGCAGCAGTAAGAGAGAGCAAACAAGATATTTGGGAAGCAGCGCCGTTTCACTTCTGTTTTTTTTCCAGTCTTCCATCTCTATTTCATCCACTTGTATTGCAGACTTACTCTTGCAGAAAGGCTAGGAAAGGGAGACCCAGGTAGACTGGGTTTTTTAATGTATGTGACCCTGATTTTGTAAAGATGCTTACTATTGTCCCCTCGAGTAGTGCCACTGACAGCAGAGCAAGTTGTGAAGGCAATGAGAAGCACCGTGAAGTTTTTCCAGGATCAGCAGCTTGACAAGCAAAATCTCCGTCAGTTCATGACCTCTGACACTTGGTGAGTACTGTATTCTACTCTTAATTAGATTTGGAGTAGAGTACAATTGACCCTAAATTAGGGTATGAATTATTTTCATGCACACGGTTATTCATACTGTGCATCAATTGTAAGTTGAAGATGACATCAGTCCTTCTGAAATGTATACTAAACCTCTGGATCGCAATTCAAAGCACATGTTCCGCCTGGTCTGCTGAGGACATAATGGTACAAAACTAGGATGCCTTTAATGAATAAAACACTAGTCACTGATACCATGTGCATTATACATACTTTCCACTTCAGAGGCAAAGCAGTTACAGCTTTCACTGCCTGAAGCCATACTACATCGGACCATGACTCTATCACATCTGAGACCATAAGTACATTGAGGCGGTGCGGTCTTTGAACGGGAAACGTTGACGTGAAACCAAAGGTGCTGCCCAAAGCATTGCTGGTGATCCCAGACCTGGCACTTCTGCCTCTGAGCCAGCAGCAAATCCCCACCGCAACCTGTTCCCGGGGTCGCCGTGCAGCCCTGCCTGGAGAATCAAACCACATGTCAACCATCGCCTCTGCTCCAAAGAGATGCCACTCAACTTCTGGCTGCCTGGCCAGACTGCAGCTTAAACACTCATACCCTGCCTACCTCTATTACAGCCTCGTTATTTTTCTGCCCTAAACTATCATTTTATGTCCCTCCACACTGCTAAAATAACTACCATAATCTGTGCTAAAAGTGCATTCCAGCAATACTCAAAATCACATTAAGGCTTTATCCTAAGCTTGCATTCAGCTGGGTCAATTTACAGTACCTCGGAACAAGTTGCACAAGAAGAACCCCAAAGCATGTTAGGAGCAGGCATGGGGTCTACCTGTTTTGCACCTGGCAATGAGTGTCCCTTTGCTAATCCAGAAATGCTAAGGAAAGACAAGCTGGAAATACATGAGAAATTGGCCCAAATCCTGTCAACCATATGAGAATAATGCTTCATCAGTACTTGCATTGATTTAAGTATAGTTATTCCAAATTGTTTTCAGGATAAATTAAATGCCGTTTCAAAGCAGCTTATTTTGGGGCTGTATCATCAAGGGGAGTGGTGACTTTGTGATGGTGGGGTTGGTTATTTTTTTTTAGGGTCCAGCTAAACCAAAATAAACTGCTCCTCCAGAAAAATATGACTGTTAATAGATAGACCTATGATGATCTAGATAAATCAGTGTCTTAACCTGATGTACTCTCAGCTTCCTTCATTCATGGTGCCAAGTCCTTTGTGCTGATGTGTCTCTACGTGTCCGATCTGTGGGACCACGTAATGGGTATTTTACTGATGACAAGAGCCAAGGGGAGCTGGGGTGCACGAGCGATGGGACTCCAAGGACATCTCATACCCCACTAGTGGGTCCCTCTCTCCCTGGGACCTCTGAGCGAGCTGCACCTAACCAGCAGATCACAGCTCAAACCAGTCAGCAATGGCTGGACACCACGGGAGCAGATGGGAGCTGCAGCTGGGTGAGACATAGGTCCATTTCTCCCATGTCTGAGTCTCATACTCCATTCACACATAGTGCATAAGCCGTGTGCTGGGTTTAGTATAAAATCACTGAGTTTGTCTCAGTTCCACACACTTTTATTCCAAAGTGTGCGCCCATAAAACACTTTTGCACCAAGGTAAGTCAATTAGGTTTGCTTTTTTGCTATTTTTGTGTAAGAGTGCTTGAAGTCTACCCCCATTTGTGTACTGATCAATGTAACAGTAGCTCTTGCATCCTTCCCAGTTCTGGAGACATACGTTTAAGAAGATAAAATGTGAGTGGTTCTGCTCTCACTGGCATGTGTGCAAATCAGGCATAACTTCGTTAAGTCAATGTAATTGAACCGATCAAAACAGAAGTTGGAACATCTTATTTCAAATTATTTTGATAGAATACAGATCATGCAATTAGATTTAACCTCATCAAAATTTCAACTTTTTATGGAAAAAAAGAGCATGTTGATTTCCAGTTTTCAGTTAAGCATTTCTCTTTCTCATCATACCTTTCCAGCAGAGCCAAGAACCAGTGTTTCCTAAGAGAACTATGATGAAGACTATTTCCGAAGTATTCAGCTTTCCATTTCCGGATTCTGACATTTCATTCACTTTAGGGTAAACCCAGCGAGTCAGGAAAGGCCTTCATTTTTTTCCAGAGTCCTCATGATCCAGATCCTTTTTCCTGGACATAACGCATCCTACTTTACTTAATTTATAAGGCAGAACTTGTAAAATTCAAAGCAGATTGCTTCTTCCTCTCCTGTTCTCCAGCCTATTCTTAGTTATCCATACTCGTCTCAATACATCCAGAAAAGCTGCCTTTTGCTTTTTTGGCTTTGGGAAGTGGGAATTATTTCTGAAGAAGTTTATAAATATTTGCTCCGAATGCCTGAACAAATGACTTATTTCCTGTGATTTGCCTTTTGATACCTTAAATCTGTTAGCATTTTGGCATCAGATCCTCCTCAGTGCCTCAGATCACAGCGTGAATTGACGGCTTACGAAAAAAAAGGACAAAGTAATCTCTGGAAAGACTGAGAACCAAGAAAAAAATAATTAAATAAAACTAGAAAGGAAAACAGCTTAGGCTCATCTGGAAACAGAGGCTGGGCTGAAGAAACGCTAGCAGTTTCTGGTAGCTCTGTTATTCTGGTAGTTTTACTCTTGTCCTTCCTACATCTCCAAAGAGCAGGTTTAAAAAGGTCCCTGCCGGCGCTCAGGCTGCTGCTGGGGATTTACGAGAACCTCTCTGCAGAGATGTCAAAACACACCCAGGGGGAGAACAAAGAATTTGGTGCATTTACGGCTGCTTCTCCACCCTCCAGACGGGGTTTTGCTCCACCTTCACTCCCTTGGCTCCGGTGAGATGCGGGGCCAGCCTGTGCCTGTTAGCCCGCACGTCTCCCAGTTAGATGCCATAAATATATTTATCGGACACCGAAAATTTGCGGCGGGTGCATTTACCGTGTGTAAGGGCCAGGAGGACGTCTGCTACACGGCGCTGGGGGTGGGGAGGGGCCGATGGAGGAGTTGAACACATTATTCTCTAATGTCAGGACTGAGTTCCCCTTCAAAACCAGACTCAGAGCTCCCAGTAATATGGAGAAAACTCTGACTGTGAATCGTAGGGGCTGGACGTCCCTCAGACAACAGGAGTGCATGCAAATCCTAATTCCTCCGTGTGCTGCCCTGAAGCAACCCAACAACTGCCCGGCACGAGATCATTTAAAGAGAGAGGAAATAAATCTACATCAGCTTGTTTCAGTCTTTCCTAAAATGACTACACTCCAGAAGCACTAACAAAGAAGCAGATGTAAGATTTTCTGTGACTTATCTCCGAGGCAATTATTTATAAATCTTCTTGATTCATTACACGCCAAGCCTAAATTAATCCCCTGGTTTAACAACAGAAATGTATATGTAGCCTTGCACATTGCAACCAATAGTGCATGCTAGGCATTTTGCTTTATAGATTATTTTTGATAGCATGAAGCCATTTTGCCCCTTTTGAATATTTTAGGCAGAAAAATATTTTTCTCAAAGAAAAGACCTTGACTAGGGACAGTTCCTGCTGCGAGATCTTGTATCTAACTGCTTCTGGAGGCTTCTAAGGAGTCAGGGAAAGCCAGTATCCTATAGGGTTGAGAATTGTACAGAAAAAGCACACCTCTGATACACATGTACACACATCCACGTGCACATCCGCATGCGCAGAGTTATGTATAAAGCTGCAAAGTATGGTGTTCTTCTCCCCTATCTCCTCCCTCCTATAATAAAATAAAATTAAGCGGCATGAGTCCCTAAAGATTAACATTCCCCAGCCTTAGCTATTTTGTTTATCCAAAAGACATCTTACTCCTGGTTGTCAGGGGCAGTGCAAACTGGGAACGACCGGGCAGCTGGTGTGCTACGGCGTAGTTTTGTCTGTGCCGTAATCTCTGCCGCATCAGCTACAGGTTTGAAGAAGGGGCGATGCTATTTACACTGTGTATGTCACCACTTCTTGCTCAAAGTGCTGGCAAGTTCGTGTTTGGAGGCTGATGTTTTTTTCCTCCTCCCCTCCACCCAAACACTAATTGTTCGTGCTTTTTAATGAAAGTCAGCAAAGTACAGGATTTTAATTTAAGCTGTCAGTCAAAAGTAATGGAAGAGCTAGAAAGCCTGACACTGCTTCTTTTCTGTGTGCTGAGTAAAGCTATGTTAGGGGGTATGTTTCAACAGGAATGAGGAAGGAAGGACCAAGGCCAGAGTAATTAGCAACCAAGCCTTATCTAGGACAAATATTACAAGGGAATAAAGCCATTAAAATGTGCCACTTATTTGCTGCTGCTAGAGCAGATGCGGCTTCTTTTCACGGGAATTAGAAAATAATCAAGGCAATAGAAATTTTGTTCTGTGTTGTTGCAAAATCTGGCAGAAACTCTGCTCTCGCCAAGGGCAGGAAAGTTAAACTGAAACCAGGAGATGTCAAATAAAAGTCCACAGTCTTACACAGCGTGGCGCTGGACGTAGCTGGGAGCCTGACCGACTGAGCGGGGCTACGCGAAGCTGTGGGTTCTCGTAACCTGGAGCCAGCCCTGCGAACCATCTGCGTGTCTACGTGGAGGTTGTCACCCATGGCACCGAGTCCCTCGGGGCAGTAGGGACCCCCACTTTGGGTTCCCCAGGGCTCGCACACCCAAACCCAGCTCTAGAGCAGGTGGAAGTAAGCAAGGTGGCCCCAACCCCATCCTCCCAGGGCACCAACACAGGTGTGGAGAGGCAGGTTCTGGATTGGGATGGGGTGGCAGGTCCTGGGGCTGGGACTCTCCCCAGCAGCAGGGACCCTAATGCGGAGGGGCTCATGTGGGCAGGAAAGGGAGGGAGGCTCTCTCATGTCTCTTGAATTCCTCATCATGCTATTCTTTGAGAGTCTTTCAGGTTATTCTCCTCTCTCCAGTGCTGCCCGCTTTTTCTCCTGCCTGTCCCTCCTTTTGTGATTTCAAGAGGAAGTGGTGTCTGGCTTTATTGTCTGCTTTGACATTCATTTCCTATATGGTGTAGGAGGACGACGTCTGTAAAAATCTACACATCTATCTATCTATCTGTATGTATCTCACAGATGGAGAAATAACTCAGCCTTAAATGAGACACAGTGCAACTCCTGATTAAATTGCCACATTAGTTATGTTTGAAATGTTATAACCTTGAATACTAAGAAACTGAAAAAAAAAATCATTTAAAAAGAAAGCTATATGCAAATAGGAAGCACGATATATATGTACCAGGTGGCATTAGGCTTCAATCATTTTGGTTGAGATGCTCAGTTTGACTCCTTCAGTTACTTTGTCAAAGGGCCACAAGTCCAACTTGCTTTTTTTTTACTTCCAGTGTTCTGGGACTCATTATTTGCCATTCACGGTGTTATTAATTCTGGCTGCCTGAACATTTTCATTATCAGAGGGAAAGGAGGAAACCAAAGATAACTTATCGGGCATTGTTCCCGTTTAGGTGCTCCTCTGAGATTCCCTTTTGACTGGAATGTATTTCATTAATTCGGGGGACATTCTGGCATAGATGTCTAATTAGATCTGCTTAATGGATTTCACGTCACAAAGGAATGTAAATCTTTCCATGAAAGACAAGGTTTGTACTGAGAGATAGTATCTTTTATTAGACCTCCAGACAGAACTGGAAGGGGTGGACAAGATTTTCAGTTTCTCTAAAAAAACCTGTAATACTTTGCTACAAACTTTTCCTTTCTTACCTCTTCAAATACTCAGAGCTACAAAGACCTGACCACTGCAATCTCTTCATGGTCTTTGTGTATTAGCATTCACTTGTTTTTCACTAAGAGATTTTACCACATCTGTATTTTTCTTATTTCTTCCAGAATTTCAGTCTTCTGACATTCACCTGTTTTTTATAACCCACTGCACATTATATTCTATGAATGCTTATATTCATTTTACCTGTTCAGAGGTGGAAGGAATCCCAGATGGGGTTTCCTTCCAGGTTTCTATGCCCAAACATCACCAGCTCTCAGCTGTGGTCGTCACTGTGGTTGTGTTTTGTTGCCTACTTGACTTAAAAGCATATTTGGCAATTGCATGCACTTCTCATTTTGTACACCCAATACCACCATTAAAATATCCATTCTTCCATCCAAAAATCTTTAGTAGAGTCCTAAAATCTTTAGAGAGAGAGGAGTTGCTGTGCCTGGCTTGGTGGCTTGCCTGTTCTCATGAGAGCAGGGCAGAATGTGCGCCCACCGGCCACTTCCATCCTTCAGCTTAAGCTTTATTTTTCTGATGCTGGAGGTATTTAAAGTAATCGACAAAGCAGATTCTACCTAATGTATTAGACACTGCATAGGAATTTGTGGCTAATTTATGGTTATTTTATGCCCAATATTAGTATATTCTGCAAAACATGCAAGATGCATTACTACATTTTGGAATACTTCAGCCCTTGTAATAACTAGTTTGGAATATTCCTTGAAGCCTTAGGATGCTTACTGTTCAACACAAAAGTGAAATCCCCTGTAGATCTTCTGTTTTGGCAGATATCACAAAAATTCTGGATCGATCTTGCAAGCTTTCTCATAAACTTGCAGCCCTGCTTTGAATGTTGCTAAATACATGGCTTCAGCTACATCCCACAGCAAGTTGCATGGGTTTATTCTTGGTGGCACCAAACCCCATATCATAACCCACTTGTGTAGGTTGCAAAGGCCTCTGTGTCTGCAAGTCATAAAAATCATCTCTTCTATAGGCAAAAAGCTTATAAAGATTGAAAAAAAAAAAAGAGCCTTCTGTTGTGAAAAACTTTTTTGGCTGTAGAGACTAGAAATTATCTCACACGTAGTTTTGTTTTGCAAAGAACAGGGGGAGGCATAAATCAGCTCCTGCTCCCTCAAAAGATAGCTTTACTTTTTAAGCGCATTCGGGTATGTGTCAGAACTGTTTTTAAAAAGCCTCAGTTTCAGGATATCTCAATGATGATTTTCAAAGGTTAGGTACTCAGAAAACTCTAAAACCCAGACCATTCAAGATGTTTGGAATTTGGCACCTGAAAACAGAAGTGGTAGCAGTCTTCTCCTTATGAACAAATTAATTTGAGTTTTGATTAGTTCATGCTTATTAAAACTTAAAGTTAAGCACATCTGATACCCAATACAGTTGCATCTTAAAATAATGTTGCCTTTTTATAGTGCAAAATTACATCCTTCTCCAACTCCAAACAAGGAAATAAACTTCCCCTAGTGCACATCATTTTACATCCTTTGCAATATTGATAATATTTATTCAAAACGATATCTTTTCATGGCTCTTCACAGAGACGTAAATGAAAGTGGATTTTGGTATACAGAAGCTCAACCGAGCAGATTTGTAAAAAGCAAGCACGTGCTGATATAGCAAAATCTTTAAATTGGGTAAGCTGGAAACTGGTTGCCACGCTCATCCATTATCCCCAGACACAAAGCCCATAAAGGGTTCAACTTCAGCCCACAACAGCAATGACTAAAAGCCATTAGCGTACGTAATGGCTGCTCGTTGGCCTTTAGGAAATGAATGGATGGTCTCAGTTCAGCTCACGCAGGACGGGTGGCCACATGACAGAAACCCCTGAGCGTTGCGTGGGGAGGGAGATGCAGTTGCCCTCTCCTCCCCAGAAGCCCCTTCCTCCCAGACACATCCGCATTGTACCCAGGCAAGCGGACAAACAGACATTTCCCGCTATCAATTAGCTACTCCTCTGAAGCTCACTTTTAGGAGAGAGGAAGAAAAAAGTCTGGAGCCTCATGATAAGCCCAGGGGATTAATAAAGGCAGTTTGGTTTACAGGATAAAGTAGAGCCTTTATCACCTGCAGTTCAATCTACCAACTTAAAAATACATGAAATCACAGGACTGGCTTCAACACCACATGAAATAAAAAGCAAAAATAAAGTCTGTATTTGGGGAAGTATTTCTAAAAGATAGAGAAAGAAGGATACTCAAGACTGAAGGTCACGCTAGGCATTTCTCCCACCCTGTAAAGCTTAAAGTACTGAACATAGTGTTGTAGTAACAGAGAGAATAATAGTTGTCAGAGATTTTCTTTAAGAACATAGACGAGGGACAGGGATGGGTCCAGGAGAGAATCTCAGCTTCGCAGAAGTGAAGGGAGTTACAAGCTTTCAAATTATCTTCAGTTTGCCTGCCGCTTTGGACACTTTAATTTTTCCCTAAAACTTAAAGCCTCCTCCTAAGATTCCAGTTTCTTCAGGGTGCAATTTATCACAATCTTATTTTATTTTGAAATGCACTAAGGCATCAAGGCCAAAAGGGAAGATGGACTCCATTTAATCCTTCTGTTGCACTGCAGCAACAGTAAGCGAGCAGGGAGGTGTAAGTTTACGAGAAAGGCAGGAGAAGAAATGGGAACGGAGTAATCTCATTGCAACTGGGTTTGGAGATCCCGAAGAGGCAATAATAAGCTTCCAGAGCACAGCTGTCTGATCGTAGAGCAGAAAAGCACTTTCAACCTCAACTTGACATCATTTGGCATCTCCTTAACTGGCAGGGTGAAGAACACGCTGTTATTTTACACGGCTATGAAGTACATGCCACAAGAGATTTTAGCTGCAGCGAGGGCCAAGTACAAACATCAAAGGCTAGCATTTGGATGCAGGGAAGTGAGAAGCGCACTTTATTTCTCTTAATGAGAAACGCGACTTATGCTTTATCAAACCCCAACTTCTAATAGGAGTTACATAACGAAAAGCTCGGCTCCTCTTCTCTCTGCTGAGTGCCAAATAGCTATCAAATATTAAAGAGAAGAGCAAGGGCTCAGAAAGGGGGTTTGTACGGTCACAGCGCGGCAGCCTCCACGTGCACGTGTGCGTGCGTGTGCCTCTGCCTACATGAGCAAGAGTTTCTTCATAGCGCGGTGGATCCTGAAGGCCAGCAAATAAACCCACAAAGCTCCCCCCTCTCTGTTACACTCCCACCATTCCCAGTTGCTCTAGGAGGCAGGCATCCCAGAGAAGCCGGGCGGGAAGGAATCGGAAAGAATTGGGTCAGGTGCTGTTTGCAGCCACTCTGCCCATGAAGTTAATGGGCTGCCAGTGATGGGCTGTTAATAAGCCCAAGCCCCTGCATCCCACAGACAACATGGCCTGTTGGAGATAGCAGCAATACCAATCCTCTCAATAGCGAGCCCTTTCTGAGATCCAGTCATGGAATAACACAAAAAATCTCAGCTGCAATTAAAGTAAATCTTGCAGATCTAAAGTAACCCCTGCTTTTTTTCGTAGAGAGAGGAGAAAGGAAAAAGGAGGTTGCCTCTTGGATTCTCCATTTTTGGAGTTGGCAATATTGAGGCTGTGTCTAGAAGACCCAAATCAAGCATTGGGAAGAAGATGAAACACAGGGGAAAAACTCTGTTGGGCATCTTCGAGACTAACCTTCAGTTTAAATATACTTTCTTGTAGTGCTGAGTTAGCAGGGAGGTAAGCCCTCCTGACAGTGGCTGAGGCTTTTCAAGTGGATCAAAGACCTGGAAGGCAAAGAGGAGTGGAATTGTTTCCACTGACTTCCAGGTGGTTTTGTAATGAGATGAAGTATAATTTGATTCCTTTTGTAGTCTTTGCTGACATAGCCGTTTTTACAGAGGGAACAGAAACAACTTCAGGACTTGTGGGGAGCATGACAGAACTGCTGACTGCTGGATTTCAAGTAGTTCACCAATCAGTATAGCCCAGTCAAAAACCACACTGGACAGGTATATAAAGAAATGCACCACAATCTATTATACTTTTGAATTTTTTTGATCCTGGAGACAAGGAAAGAAATAAGAGGGAAAAAAGTGAAACTGAAGAGTATAAAAAATGGTACTCCAATATAAACAATGTAGCAAATCATTTTTAGGGAGTGCCCCAAACAATTAAAATTAAATTCAGATCTGAACGTAAACAATGTCACTGTTGGGTAAGTTGAGATTTGAGTGTGAGACTGCCTAGTAAAAATATATTCGAATACTATGAAGAAAAAGAGATTAGTCTGTTAGTGGTTAATGTCACCAATGATTTGGTGGGGAGCACTTCATGAACAAGAAAAAGAAGGTAGTCCCATATTCACATTTTAAAGATAATTAAAAATGAGATCTAAACCAGTTGTTTACATGACTCCCAAGAACCACGGCCAGTGAGAAAAAGTATGCTAATGTGTCCTCCTCCAGAAGGTAATTAATGAATTAAAAAACTCCAGTCAATTGAAGGCAGCAATGTTTTTGGTACAAGGTGAAATTATCCCATGAAATTCTTTCCAACGTGCTTAGCAATGATGTCTTGCACAGGTTTTGGCCATTCAGACAAAGCTGCTCTTTAACTGCCCATTTTTGCCATGTTGTCTAAAACCCAAAGGCAGGAATTGAAAACTGCCCATTGTATGGTCTTCCTTTTGAGGCAACCAGGTTCCAGAATACAGTCTCCTTAGGTAAAAATTAGTTTCTTCCCAGTCTCTTTGCTACAGCCGTACATCAGGACCTACCAAGAGAGACCTCAGCTAGACTGATGGGATGAGGGGACCCCGCGGGACAGGGAGCAGCATGGCCCACAGACAAGGCCATGCTAGGCACGACGGCTCCCACTTCCACAGCCCGCTCCTTGCAGATCCACACCTGATCCCAGCCGATGCCCAGCACCCACTCTGGAGCACACCACGCAGCGTGTGCAGCAACATGTTCCTCCTTAAACTCGCCTCTTCGGTGTTATTAGTTCAACATATATTAAACTAATACTCCAAAGATGTAAGTTCAAGGATTAATGCCACATTTATGTAAACAATAACAAGCCTTTTGCAGTAAATGAAAGCCCACCAACCTACAGGTAGGTTTAATTTGTCAGTGCTTGCCATGAATAAATGCATTTTAATACTAACTGCTGGCATCACAGCTATGCTCACTCAGTTTTATAATTCAGCTGGTGTTAGTCCTTTCACCAAGCACTTCAGTATACTAATGCTTTTTTTCCCCAAAAAATCAACTGTGTCCTTGGGATTTCTTTGTATTAGTTTTCAATAGAAATAAGCCGTTCTATGAATGGGGTATTAAAGGACAGACTGGTGACAGAGTGAACTCTCCCTTGTAGGTTTATGGTCAACAGGCACCAATAAAAAGAGTACAAAGAAAAGTGGTTTTTTTTAACTACCAGTTAAAAGCACCAACTATTCCCTGAAGCTCAGGTACTGGTCTTAAATGAGCCAAATAAAAAGAAAACTCAAATGATAACAGTGCAGTCACTGACAGCAGGCAACTCCACATGAAGTGACACAACAGGGCTCGGATTTTCTGCAAAGGTCCGCAGAGGATTCCCACATTGCTTTGACCTTCATGTGTTCGAGGGTGCCCTGCTCAACAGCAAGACATACTACTGCTGTAGTTTCTTATGCCTTCCTGGAATATGATCAAAGACCCAACAAGTAATTTTTGTAGTCCCACACAACTGCAGTCTGAATATCAGCTTTTCTTTCAAGCACAACTGTTTGTACTTGATTGTTTTCAACAGTGCATTAAAAGCCAGCTGGAGCAGGAAGGAAGGATAGTGCAGAGGATATACATATTTTTTACTCCAGACATGTTGAACCCACAGCCCTATCATGCCTAGCACTTCAGAGACATTAAGTAAACCTTTGTTGAACATCTATCTTAAAAACTGTCAGTTATGCTTCATTTGTACTATCCCCCTTTAGTTCCATGTGGTAAGGTATGTCTTTTCCTGTAACAATGTTGCAAAAAAATTAGTAGACCCCCTAATTACTCATCATGGCCGCAGGGCACAGAGCACAGGTCAGGCTGCAGCACTGGCGGTCACCGTCCAATTGCTCTCCTGCCATCGGTGCTGCCTCCAATGGTCCCCATTCCCTCCCTCTCTTTTTTTGTTTTCTTTTTCTTTAGAACATATATTTTTTTCCCTAACTCATTGCTTCTCCTTTCCCCCCACACAGCTATTGTATGAGCTTGGGATGATATCTGGGTTTAATTAACCATACTTGTATAATGTAGCAATACAATTTCGATATGACTGCTATGTTAGGAATAGTGGAGTAATATAATGGTCTAGTGAAGCGTAGCATTGTCTGTTAAATTGAAGGTGCAGCATCTCCTAAAACACAGCAAGCAAAGCCACCCACATACTTCATGTACTGTTAAAACACCCTTATTCAATTTCACTCTCAAATAGTTTTCTGAAAAGAAAAACTGTATCTTGTAAAAACATAAGGTGGCCTGAAACTAAATGCATATTGGTTTATGATGAAAAAATGCCCTCCTGTCACCATCTGGAAACATTATCCACTCAGCGCAGAAAATGTGTTGGGAGAAAAGACTGCAGCAAGGAAATCCGTGTCATGAGATTGGTGTGAGAAACGTTGCAGCTCATGTACGTGGTCACCCGTTGCTTGTTAACTCTGAATGCTTTCTCATTTTCTTTATTTTCATGATCACTAATGTGTCACACAACAGGGAAAAAGTACTGCAGATGTTTCAACTACTCTGTGTTGATCAACACGTTTCCACACGTTTCTCTGTCCAAGTACACAGGTAACATTTTTGCTGCCATAGCCAAGAGAAAAGTCACACCACTAAAGCTGCATGCATAGATGAAGTCAGGATGACAAAGGAAGGATTATATTTAGGCAAATTTTGTTTAGACATAGTTAGGGATGTTTAAAATCTTCAGGGATCTGAGTGCTGGAGCCAACTTGGAAACAAAAGCCGTTGCCTGCAGTAATATCAGCACCGTGCTGTTAGGAAAACTCTGCCTCTTCATGAAAACAGGCAGCGTCCACCTTTTCCCCCATCCTGTTCTAAAGCAAAACTGGGGGGGTTCGGTGTTTTCCACAACAGCTCAGTAGTTAGGGTGTTAAGTCAGAACAGGATCAGCCAGGCACAGCTGCCTGCTCTGATCAATTCAACCCAGGCATCTGAGCATCAGTCCTTCAGGTCTGAGGGAAGGATCCTAAACGTTATGTTCTGCCGGCAATTTCCCAAACCGGTTCTGTCCAAACCATTCAGTTTCCTATGAAACACAATATTGGCTGTGCCAAGGTGAGTCCAGCATTGCAGTGTCTCTATAGGACCCACGCAGGAGCCTGGGAGACCAAGGCTCATGGCCTAGGCCAGGAGAATACAATACTCCACGGAAAGGTGTGGGAGAGCTGTAGCAGGAGATATTGAAAGACACAGGAAGAGGAATAACATGTTGATCGTGGGGAGTGGGTGGGAGAGGCTTGTATCTCTAGTCCAAATCAACACAGGTCTCCTGATCACGATAATCCTACATGGTCTTCCAATCTCCTTAACCATTTTCTCAGAATAGCCAAATATGTTGTCTCCTTTAACCACGCCGTTACACCAGTGGCAGGTCTCAGGACCCGCCTGGCCATATCAGCCAGCAACCTTCATTATAAGCATGCATGTTGTACCCTGTCACATAAACAAACACTGACGGAGACCTTCAAGACTCCACACCACGCATCCCCAAAGAGTTTTAATATCTAGCAGTGCTCAGTCTGGGATGCCAATCAAAGGAAATCTAGAGACACAGATTAAGGAATGAAAACTTTAAAAAGAGGGTGAAAAGTGATGTCTTTCTAATCTCATCCATCAGGCTATGGCATGTTTTTTCCACCTTCCAACAGGTGGTCCCCAACACTGTTGCCTTTCTTTGCAACTGCTCCCTTAGCATCGTTTCTGTGAAGCTCCCTCTCTATTTGCAGTAAGATCTTTCAGTGGCTAGTAACACTCTTCCAGCTACAGGACTTCAAATTGGGAAATCAAAGACTGCACTGGCCATTCTGGACATGGCCAGGGTGGACAACAGGGCCTACCAGTACTTGCCTCTCTGTTTTATCCAGGAGCAGAACATGCCAGCCTGGCTGCAAGGCAATCCTAAAAAAAAGTTTGATGCAGCATTGCGAGGCCGGGTGGAAAACGTTCCGCTTTTCCCTTGCTGATCTGTATAATGGTAATGATGGGATATGCAACATTTAAGCCAACTTGGTCAAATGGTCATCAGGATTACAGAATATCCCAGAAAGAACCTGGATGGCGTGGGTCCGGGTCCTCCGACACGGATCATGAAGCATTTTGTGAAGCGCTTAACAAGGAGCAGGACTGCAGTGCAGCTGGGCTGGCACTCACGTTTCGAACATCGAGCAACCCATAAAGGCCCTTTGGTTTTATATCCAAAATATTTAAATTCAGGGATGCCGGGGCTGCTGCTGTCATGTTTTTATGGCCCATCAGCAGGTGTGCCACAGACTCCTGTACGGCACAGCCTGTGAGAGAGGGGCCGCACTGGCAAGGCTGGCTGGCGGCACGGCCTTCCTTTGGAAAGCTGGGACTTCTCCCAGTGCCAAGGGTGGCATATACGGGATCATGCAGTAAGGACAAGACATGAGTGATCACCCAGTACAGTCAACCAAAAAGCACTTAATAAAGCCTAAGAGCCATCTAAATCCAGCCTGCTGCGGTTTGCCACTTTAAAGTCAACACTCCAAGGCAAAACCTCCCCGAACACAGGACTCTCCACGTTGCAGATGAACCTTCCATTAGTTTCATTAGGGCAGCTGGCAGCCAGGGTGGGATTTGCTAAGCCACAAACCCTGCAGCTGGCAGCACAGCTTTATCTGTTCAGGAAGCAGGCACCTTTGCTCTGAGACGTTACTAGAATATGATGGAAGAGCAAAATCCAGCATTGAAGTGCCCCGGGACTTCTCCTGTCATCGGAAAACTGTGCCTGCAAACCAGTTTCCCTTTTTTTGCCCAGCACAGATGCTGGGAAGGTTTTAGAAAGACATGAGCAAAGTCTTTCATCAGCCTTATGTTTTTCTGATTTGAGGTTTTGTCCGTCAAGCAATCCCTACTATTAAGAATCTGTGTTCCTCTATTCTACTTCTCCACAAGCTACTACACAGCAGTAGCCTTTATTATAGATAAGAGACCAGACCATGACTAGAGTTGAACCGGCATAAGTACAGTGGATTATTTCTGCTCCAGCAAATGAAGTTTGCCTGGATTTACAGTGATGCAGGAGAACAGACTCTTGCCTGCTTCTGCTCTTCCACTGAGGGAATTACATAGGGAAGCATGACCATTAGGTGCCCGGGGAAAAAATATATGTTAGCACCCCATTCAGAAATAATCATCATCATTGCAATATGGCTCAATAAAAGAGTAATTTGGGGAACATAAGACATTCCATTTTGTATTTTGTGGACAATAACACCCAGTTTTCACTTTCTGATTTATGGGTTTGCTTCAAGGTATTCAGTGCTAGCTCTACAGCCCAGTTAAACATGATTTATACTATTCTGGAAGCCCAGAAAGGATTCAAAATAGACAACTGAGGATTCTTTTCACACCAGGAAATTCTCATTTGGCACAGGACCAACACGGCCAGCTGTACGCTGTGTATGGGACCTGTCAGGGATACTGCTGAGCGGAAAAGGCATGATCAGACTGCAAATTACAGCAACCAAGTTGTTGTTTTTAAGGTTCCTGCCTCCATCTCGGGTATCTTTGGGTCTTGCACTGGCAGGTGCTGGTGATGTCTAGTACAGCTGCCTTGGAAGGGAATATGATGAAGGAGGCAACCGCAGCCCACGATTTGATGCGATAAATTAAATACGGCAGAACATGCTCTCCACAGTGGCGGGTGGAAAGCTGGGTGCAGAAAGTGCTGCTCTACCAAATTAACGAGCTTCTGCCCGGGATGTGGTCGGCACCGGGGCCAAGCTGCCCTGGTGCCAGGCGAGCTTCCTCCAGCAGCAGGTTTGGCAGCGTAGCCATGCCCGCGCCGGGAACTCTGGCTGGCAGAGCCCTGCCAGCCACAAATCATACCTTATCATGGCTCAGCTCAACAAAGTTATGCTGGCAAGAGGTCCCAGGGTAGGCTGGGGCCAAGTCTCATTAGAGAGCTGTGCTATTAGACTGTACATCTCAGGTGATTAAAACTGTTAAAACTTGTGAGCTGACTACACCTTGCGGACTGTGAGCACCGAAATACACCTCACACCATCACTATCAACTGATACTGAAACTTAGCCTATCCTTAAAAGAAGCGTAATCCCGCACATCATGGCAAAGAGTTGTGCTACCCTGTGGGAAATACAGCCCCGATGCGTTGGGGATATGAAGCACCCAAGCTACTGCTGCTCTGCAGCACCATGGGATGGCTTTGGAGCAAGAGGCTCCAATTTTCAGGTATTTCTGTCTTCATTTTCTTCTTTCATTTTCATTTTTTGTTTTGGCCAAAATCCCAACGTTTTCACAAAAACTGCTTTGAAGGAAATTTTTCAGCCTTTTTCATTAAGCGCACTCATTCAACTTGCAACACAAGACTGTAAAGCGATGCCCAACTGTCAACAATGTGCTTCCTTAGATTAGACATCATTTTGACCAGAGACAAAAATGAAAGAACTAGCCTGGTTAGCGATGCAGTTTTTACCAGACGTGTCGATAAAAGAAACCTAAATTAATTTAACCTGTTACACATTTACTCCAATCTTTCCACTACCTGAACATAGAGATGTCAAATGTCCTCTGTTCCTTGCGCTCTCCTGTGACTTTCTTTGCAGTGAGCAGATGTTCTGTAGGTTTGCTTTGCTGTAATTCAGTACCGCTCGGCTATGCTGTTAAATAAAAGCAGGCCAGGGAGCGAGGCCAAGGGCTGTCTCCTGATGGCTCAGCCCCTCCTTGCTGTTTGCCCACTGCCTGCTCTGTTTCGGTGTCCTCAAGACAGTCTGTGGTTGTGGTCCTGGGATATGTCACTGCATCTCCCAGGATAGCATGGTGAAGACTGCCCCAGATTTGTCTGTGTCCTCCTTACAGCATTCCCCCTTTAATGCTGTATCAGCACGTCATCGTGAGCATCCTCAAACGCTACACATGCTCTCCTCCCATGGTCCCAAGGCACTGAACACAGGTGAGAAGGAACATGGAGGACCTGTCCTCATGTTACCAAAACACCACTCTGGTGCTCCCACAAACCTGGAACTAAAAAGATGCACAAGTATGCACCTGTAACTAAAAGATGCACAATCATGTCCTAGGACCACCAAAGACCATGTGGGGCTCCACGGAGATTGGGGGCTGAGGGCTGTGTGGTATGGATGTAGCCAGTCTGCTCCTGAAGGGTCTCTCTGGTTTGGGGCTGGGTGGCAGCGAGCATGTTCTAAAATGGAGGCATTTAGCTTATACAGATGTTGCCACTGGTCTATAGAGCTAAGCATCCCCAAGTCACTGCCCCAGCACTGCCTCGCCTGGATGAACACTTGCGTATGGGCAGACCTGCATGTCTCGCAGTATTTATGTCAATGGAGATGGCTCTTCTGCGAGCACAGAGGTGTCGCGGTTCAAGAACACACCTCAGCTTGTGCGTAAATCCTTCCAAAAACCTACCCCTTCGTATCCACGTTTGCTTTTCCAAGCCTGGATTTTTAAACTTGTTAAAGACTACCTTACAGTTAGAAATCACACGTGAAAGGCAGCATGCAGTATCATGAACAAATAATTACACGTTCTAGAACTTGTATTAGCTTTAATTCAAAAAGGTTCTGTGGGTAATTGTGTGCGTTCAACAAAAATAACAACATCATATACAAATGACATTCTGGGAAACAAAACTGCATTAAGCAACTTAAGAAGAACAGCTCTACAGGAAATATATAGTTAGAGCCTGCCATCTCCTAATTGTATTTTCAAAACAGCCTTCTTTTTTAACAAACATGTTTAATTTTAATCTTGTGTTGTTGTTAGTGTTGTCTGCTATTCCCATAGCAATAAAAAACCATTGTAACCAGTGCATTTGTGCGTTAAAAATAACCAGCTACTTCAGCGAGTTATTCTTGTTTCAGTTTTTTTTTAAATGTCTACATTAATGTCCATTAAGATATCAACTAGCTCAAACAGATAGACATGGTCAAGAAATGTCCTTAAAATTAAGTTTCTTATTGATCTCCAATTTATTTTTAAAAAGCTATATATTAATGGGTGACAGCTTAAAAGACTATTTAATACCCATATTTCTGTAGTTTTTGTGCATGACTGAGGAATGGAAGAGACAACAAAGACTCAATATTTTTCTCTTCAAAACTAAAAATAATCTCCATTAGACAATCTTAACATTTTGTCAAATTAGGAGATTCAACTATTCAAAACCAACAGTTCAGCTAAAGGGCTGTCAAAATACAGTCTTTTGGATGCAGATATTTCTAGGTCATTACTTTCTTAAAGCACTTGAATAGTACAGGATTCAAAAACTTTAAGCAGTCCAATTAATGCACTCTCTATTTGAAAAGACCAACTATGGTAAATAAGCTTCAGTGTGGACACTGGGACACACATGACTTTTTGAAGACTTGCAGAAAACTTATATTTACAGCACATCCAACTTTGTGCTTTATTAGTGTGACCTCAGTTTTCATAAAGTGTGAAAATGGACCTCCAACGTGAAATCTATTTGGCATTTCAGCCTTCCAGCTGCAATGTTACTACTGAATAAAGAATGTAAATTGCTTCCCCCCCTTTCATTCTCCTAATGATCAGCATGCAGCTCAGTACTGCTAGCTTATTATTAATACTCATTTGAACTAATGTTTTTATCTATGCATAAATACCAGAATATACTTTTTTTTTTTTTTCTCCATCATGCAAAGGCAGGTTGAAGTCATCTGCTGAAACTTGGATTCAAAATGCCTCCATGGAGGAAGATCCACACACAGACCATGCTTGAAGCAGACACCTGAGTGGGTGAAAACTACTCCTGTGGGCTTTCGCCTTCCATCAGCAGCCTCTATGAAAGAAGTTAAATAAAATGGCATGAGGAGAAGAAGACTGGAGGTCAACAGCAGTGCTGATGGGAACCAATAGCCAAAACCTGTTTGGGGGATGAGACTAGCATCTGCGGAGGTTTGTGCTGGAAAGGAGGCAGCAAGGAGGGAAGGATCCAGGCTCCTGCAGCATGGCTCAAAGCCTCGGGAACTTCACCAACTTCAGAGGGCTGCGAGCCAGCTCCTCATGAGGAAGCAGGGAGGACTGGTATGGCAGTGTTGTCACCACTTAAAAGAATGCACAACCCACTATTACTACTTTTTAGTGGGGCCTGTAGTGATAGGACAGCAGGTAATGGTTATAAACTAAAGCAGGCTAGATATAAGGAAGAATTTTTTCATAATGAGGGTGGTGAAACACTGGCACAGGTTGCCCAGAGAGGTGGTAGATGCCCCATCCTTGGAAACCTTCAAGGTCAGGCTGGACAGGGCTCTGAGCAGCCTGATCCAGTTGAAGATGTCCCTGCTCATTGCAGGGAGCGTTGGAGTAGATGACCTTTAAAGGTCCCTTCCAACCCAAACCATTCTATCATTCTGTGAAAGGCCATTGCTGCTGAAAAAGGGTCACATTCAGCAAGTGGAGCTGCACTACGGCGTCATGTGAAGCACGCTGCACCGTCTTCTCCATCCTGGCAAAGAAAGTATCCACCAAAGTGGGTTTCAAGCACAAAGTCCTCTCAGAAAGCAGCTTTAATTGTGTGCATTCAGATAAGCAATTATACTTAAGGCTATTATGCCAGTTACCCAAAAACAATATAAATAGCCATCTCGCTGACAGATAAAACACACGGTGCCAAACTTCTTATAACAACAGGACAGGCTATTAATCCCATTCAGTTTTGATGATATAATGCCATGGAATATATTTCTGTCCACATTACTGACAATTAATGCAGCCTGCACATTGAGAAGGAAAGCTTTGTGTTCAAGAGGAGTAAAATTTCCATGTAAATGTGGGACAAAGGTTCCAAATGGATGGCAAGCCTGAAAAGGAAAGATTTACTACTCAACGTGCATTTTGCCAAAGAGACTTTTTTTTAAATAGTAGTAATAGCAGAGAAATGTCCTGCCTGTTAACTAATTGGATTTGTGCAATTCAGGCACCCTAATTTATACTGAAATGGTTTGCCTGCCTTCCCTCTTTTCAGCCTGGCAGATGGACTGGGCAAAAATGTGAAATTCATGCAGTCATTGCTACTCGTAGCCCACTTAATTCACAGGCCTTTGTCAAAACTTCTTTAGTCAAGATTAAATGAGAGGGTACCATATCTATCATAACCATCTGGACTGAAATTTGCCAATCTGGACTGATTGGACAGAAGCCTGAGCTCTACTAAAGAGCAAAACCCCACTTGGGCTTAGTGGAAGGAATTCAAGCACAATGGAGACGAGGTGCTCCAGGAGCTGGGCACATCAAGCCCTGCTCTCCACTACTCGTCTCCTCTGCCATTGATGCAACTAGAGATGGGCAAGTGAAAAATGCTAATCAAGAGGTTAGCATTTTATATCCTTTTTTTTTTTTTTTTGACAACTGGCAGTATTTATACAAAGTGAAAAGGAATTAAGAGCATAGCCAGCGCGCTTTACTTTTAAAAATGAGAAATTGATTAGGTGATGTATTGTCAAACCATCGCGCTTGCAGCTAAGAAAACTCCTTCTAATGAAAGCATACTGCCGGCTGCTGAGCACAGTTAGCGTATTGACTACGTATTTAGGATTCATCAAAGCTCTGATGTGCTCAAACTGACTCTAGCACAGGGTAGAGGAGCCAGCCTGGAGAGACGAGGGGCAGGAGATCAGCCCAGGTTGGCCGGTGGGCAAGTTTCTCTCTGATTTCAACTGCTGATAAGAAGGAGTCTCCACGGACCTCCAGACTCCTCATGAAAATGAGCAGCAACCATCCAGAGGGTATTTGTTAACATCTGTGTTTGCAATAAGTAGGCTTTTTTCATCTACATGGACCTCCCCACAGCTATACCCAGATTTTTAACCTCCAGAGTGAATTATCACGGCAATCTCCACAGGGAGCGGCACTCACGTCATCTGCGAATAGTACCGGGGAGAGTATCAGGTCCGCACTCTACTCATCTCCACTCTGTGCAGATGCTCCCCCCTTGAATTTGCCCCTCTGCGACCCTGCAACTGAAGCGATCATCCTAAGCACTACAGCTGGTTGACAAATAAAGCATGGTACTTTCAGTCATGGGCTATGGATTTTACTCTCTGGCTTCCCCCAGAGAGAGAAAGGATGAGTCAGCTTTGGATTATACTCTAAATTTACCAGTTCTCCCGAGCTTTTCCTGAAGGTTTGGGTGGGAGCTGGAGGGTGGGTATGTTGAAGACTATGATGAGGACTGTCTGTTTTAAATAATATATATAAAGTGGGTTTTTTTAATTATACAAAACATGTGTGGATTTTAGATGGGCAAAAATAGAATACAAGTAAATAAATAATGAGGTTCCTAGGGGTAAAATAGCTATGAAAAATTTTCCTTGGTAACGTTTCGCTGAAAAGAAGTCGTCTATCAAGGTCAGACACCTGATTGGAAAAGTGAGGGCAAGCGAAGCTGCCGGGGGAACACACTTCCCTTGCAGATACTCTGTTTTCAGTTGACCAGTGCTAAGCTGTTGGCAGCACACCAAGAGGTAACACATCCACAGCGGCCCTTTCCCACAAAGTGGCCGGCTCTTGGGAACCCAGCTGAGCCGTAACGCTTCCCTTCCCGTCCCCACACAGCTCACGGGAAAGCCACACCAACACGGCCGTACACAGCTTTATTACAAAGTTTTTTCAGCCATGTTCCTCTTCCATTTCATACCAATCTTAGATCGTGTTGCAATTCAAAAGAGAGCGAGCGGGAGATGAAAAGAAGCAATTTAAGTATCGTTAAAAAGGCCACCCCATCTCTCACGGGCGCAGTCATCCCCGTAGGGCTGTGTGAATAAGCAGCATCCAGCTTTCCATCCTAGTAAATCTACACCATCTACATTTTGAAGGCCAGCGGGTAAGAAAGCAGCGAGGCAGCCAGGGACAAGTTCTCTGGAGAATGTTTTATTTGCCGACTACAAGCAAACACAGCTGGCTAGCTGTGCCAAAGCCCTGACCCTCTCTGAGGACGTCGATGCTACATCAAATGTCTGGCATCCATGCACACATCAGCGCAATGATGCCCTGGCATAGGGTCCTCACGATTAGATGGGCCAGAAAACGTCTCTTCTCCATCCGCTGGGAGTTGTGCAGGGATGCTCCCTGGCACGGCGGTGCTGCCTGGCACCCAGGCTGCCAGCAGAAGGTGCCACCGAAGGGGTCAATTCAGAAAATGGCTCATTACTGAAATGCAAGATGAGGCTTCTCCTCTGACATGGGGTCTGACACAGCACTGATGGCAAAGAGAGGGGGGGGAATGACCACAAAACTGTTAAAACATGAATTTGGGTTTTTTTTTAAAAGAGTGTCCCACCTGCAGGCAAGTTGTCAGGAAGTCGGCAAGGCTTATCTCACTTCTTAGTGAGTGAAATTCCTTCAGGTTCAACACTTCCAGCTTAGTCTCAGTGCCACCTTTCACTGCCAAGCCAAATACTGAGCATAAAAGTCTTCTGCTGTGTAAGAGCCGGGCTTTGAGAAGTGAGCAGCATGGCGGTGAAGCAGCACAGGAGTAGGTATTACCTCAATGAAAGTTGTATTTATAAAAATACACTCTTCCAGTAAATAAACTTTAGTACAAAACATGATTTGCATTATATATATATCTAATATACATGCTTTTGAAAATTTGGGTTGCATATCTTATCAGATATTCAGGGTCAAATCTGTAGGTGGCTCCATTGACTTGAATAAATGGACTTAAAGTTTCTGAGGATCTTAAGTCTGATTTTGATACATTTTACTTTAAATGGAATTGACTGAGAGCAGACTGACTCTGTTAAACTAATATGTTTTTATTTACTTAACAAGACTGATAGTAGCTTATTTTATGAACTAGTACATTAAGTTTTCACTCATCTGGCATGATTCTGTTATCAAATTTTTTTTAAAGATACTATTGTATACAGTTTGGATTGCAGTAAATTAAATTTTTGTCCAGTCTTTGTTTCTGTGAGTTTCAAAGGAACAGAAATAAAAAGTTCCATATTTAAACAATACTGATTTTTCTTCCCTTACAATACTTTGTAATAGTTATTTTTTTAACATCATCAAGATAGTGATGACAAATCAGAGGACAAAACACCTGGAGGTATAGATAAAACTGACAGCATTAGGAGAAACAGAAACATCCTCATAATATTTACATGTAAGTATTTTATTTTGGCTTATTTCTAGCTAAATTCATAAGCTAAAATGCTTATGAACTTTGTATATACTTTCACATTATCTATAAATCAGATTAGCAACCATTGTTTTTTTCCAGAGAGATTACAAATCGCATATAAACACAAACCTAAGAAATAACTCGGTGTGTTAAGTACGTGTAAAAGAAAACATTGCAAGATATTTTTACGGGAGACAAATGGAGAGCGATGGGGATAACAATATAGGCAAAAGAGGTACCCATACAGAGTTGTGGTCCCAGAAGCCAGAAGTGACCACCCGTCCTGAAGGAGAAGCCAGCAGTAATGATTTGCAGGTCTCACTCCCCCAAAAGGACTTACAAGGGAACAAGATGCTATCTTTCACAGGGTTGGGTTTTTTTTTTCCCAAGTAAAAGGGGCTGCATAGATGGAAAGCGTTAGGTATTTATGGGGAAAGCAGAGAAGCAGTTATTAAGAGCAGTGCAAAGATAAGGTTAGACTTGGATGATATAATGTGCTGATAAAGCTGGGGGAGATGTCTCCTACCCAGAGTGTTTTAAAGCCCTTGATCGCTGTTCCAATACTAACCAGTTAATTAGAGTTGGGACACATGTAGCAATTTACCGGGAAATGAAGTTTCAAGGTGCCTTAAAGGAAAATGGCAAAAAAAACCCCTCAGCACCATTTCCAGAATGCTTTGATGTCCAGGTATATTTAATAAAAATGAAGAAAGCAAAGGTACAGATTCCTGAAATGCAGTGGGAAAAGGGCAGAGAAGGAAATGCACTTCCTTGTACAAGAGCTGGGTCTCTCAGCTGCCATGCCCAACTTTGTGCCCCTGAGCGGGGACTCGGTGGGAACCCGACATCCCTTGGCTGAAGACCCCATGGCCAGGCAGCACCAGCCTGGGGAGGGAGCCGACATCAGCCTCCTCCATCTGCCCAGCCTGCTGCAGGCAGCTGCGCCGGACCTGCCCCTCTGGAACACGCAGCCATTGCTCTTACAGCATCCGCGCGCAGTAACAACGCCGTCATGCATTATGGATCCCAAACTATCTGGGAAGAAAGAGAGAAGCCTGCAGGCATGGGGAACTGCATTACCTCCAGTCTCCAAAGCGGGACAACTCGGGGTCTGGGTGATGCTGCAGCCCCCCAGCGATGGTGGTGGGTGTTGAGCAGGGGGGCGATGCGCCGAGGACCACGGCTCCCCGGGCACCGCTCTACATCCGGCTCCACTGCGGAGAGCTGGCTTTTTTCCTCACTTAATGAATATTTAAGTAAGCTGTGCAAAGTGGGAACACCATCGGCAGAGCAAAAAGGGTATTCTGGGATCAGCCGCTCCCATTGACATTTACAGGAACTGTTCCTGGAAATGGGTTCAAGTACCCCCAGGCAGTAAAGGGAATTGAGCCTCTCGCATCTTGGGTTAGTGGTGTAATTATCTGCAACTGAGTAAAAAGGCAATGGGTTCACCCTTCCTCTTTGGTTTTCTAACCCGGGCTTTTATCTCATTTGCTTTTATTGCAGTGCTTGAAGATGAAATGTGACACAGAGAAAGACAAAACACTGGAACAAGATGTATGGGGTTTTTTCCTCTCTTTTTGGGCAAGAAAGAATTAGTTTGGGTTGATTTAAACCACTTTTTTCCCAACTGCTTGCTCTTGGTCAGAGAACTAAAGAACAAATAAGAGCGCTATTAATTGCAGTTTGGGATTTTATATCAAACTCTCCTTGCTTTTTTCTACAAAACAAGCAACACGCGCGCACACACACACGCACAAAGCTCTTACTATATTAACAAATAAATGTCACATAAAATAATTAGGATCTATTAAGGGCAGAAGCTAAAAAATCCTCAATATCTTCTTTTTAATGTCACTGTTTTTAAAGTAGAAACCATATATCCGTACATCTATACATCCATATATCACAGTTCAAATTGTATTTAAGGATATTACATTTCTTTTGGGGAACAAATAAACAGTTCTAGATGACCTCAAGTTGTTTTTGAAATTCATTTAAGTTAAAGCATAAAGGGAAAAAGAATCCTTGAGAAAGAAGTTTCTGCTTCTCCTTGGGCATCCTTCTCTCTTGCCAAGTAGTATTTGGCAAATGTCATTAAAGAGAGTTAATGTGGCCTTATCTGTCTCAGCGAGACCTGGCAAACTGCACTAGCAGAAAGCTGAAACCACTGCTTCTAATTTGTCTCTGTATTACAGTCACGTTGCTGGTCTTGGCTAGTTACACCGGACTATTAAAATAAAGCAGCAGATAGGAAAGAGGAGGAAAAAAAAAAAGAGGCGGAGGAGAGAGCGGAGGACGGGGTCAGATGCAGCAGCCACCTGAGAGGCAGAAAGGGAGGAGAGTGCCTGCATGGCCCCCGCCACTGCCTGCAAAAGTAAAAATCACTCTTCACCCTCCAGGAAATCCTTCCCTGAGAAAAAGGGAACTAAAACAAACAGCAGACAAAAAAAATTGGCAACTGACATTTTTGCTATTTGGTTGTCCAAACATGGAAGTGGTTTGATGATGGTTAAATGTGTCACAAATGAGCAGATCACCAGTGTATTTGACCCAGATTAACAGTCTCCATCTTGCTAGCACTGATGTGAAGGTGCAACAGTGGTAATGTTGGGAGAGCAACTGCAGGAAAAAGGTTTCTACAGACAGAGCCTCGGGTAGCTGGGAAGGAACAAGGTACCCTGCACATGCAGCGAGTCTGCCCACACACATATTAGTCATTTCAAAGTCTGAAATCTCCAGTTCTCACTGCCTTTCCCATAATCAATGCACAAACAAGAGATGTTCATCAAGGTCTAAAATACATCTCTCCCCCTACCTCCTTCACTCTGGGGGCTGACAACAACAGCGTGCAAGAATAACTGGCAGGAAAACACTCTCGCCTTGATTAGTAATAGCCGTATCTTGGCTTACTCTTACGGGTTCTCCAAAATGTGGAAATTCCCCGAACCTCCCATCCTGTTAATTACCTTTGTCAGAGGACAATGGGATTATACTTCACAGGTCAGGCTACTGTCACTATTCCTATAAAACAACCGTTCCCATACAGCTGATGGCTGGGATAGCACAGGATAGACAATACACACCAGAGTACTTTGCTCTGTGGGCATTGTGGCTTCCTTGCCTATTTCAGCATTATTTCCCAAAACATGTGGCTCTAGTATCTTCAAAACCACTATACAAGCATGGCTGGGAAGTGCTTACTTTTAAAAACAGTGGTCATTTTGCAGAGTGTCTATAACCTGAGAACTTAAAAATCGTGGGACACAAATGTCACAACATCTCTGCAAATCGAGCATTTAATGCGTTTTGCAGAGGGGTAAATTTTGGACCAGACATGCCCACATCAGATCGTAAATTACTGGCAAAAATTCTTGATCCTACTGTACCAGCAATTAACCAGAAAGACAAGGTGCTGATGCTGTGGTGCATTCCCACCGGTTCAAACATTTCATCCTAACTCTTTCCATACATGCCCTGCTCAACATCCTAAACTAAAATGTTTAGGTGACAGAGGAGCTAAGTCAGGAGACTCAGCAAGATATCTTGAAAGTGACTTTTTTTTTTGTCATCATACAGTGCTAGCGTTGAACTCCGTGTTGTCATGGAAATCCTCTCTTTCCCCAAGATGTTTAAAGCAAACAGCCATCCCTCTGCCTTTGCTCAGTTTTCATGAATGACAGCTTAACTACCACAGCCACCACTTATCCACAGGTGGTTTTGGCAGTTTAGGGGGTATTTCTCATATTTTTTCACTTAAGTCTGTAATAGAGGTCAAGGCATTCCTCTCTAATCGCTGACCTTCCTTCCCCTCCATTTCTTTTCTATCCCAGCTGCTAGAAAAAAAAAATGCAGTGTTATCCGTTCATTGATATGCACAGATGAGAAGGTATCAGTTTGAAATCTCACACCTTTTAAAACCACGTGAAAGTTTGCATTTAAAACTCTCCCAAGTGGTATTTTATGCTCTTCTACTTCTGGTGAAGGGGAGGGGAGGAGAGGAGAATCATCCCCGCGTAAATGAGTAATATCAGCTTCTTCCTTCATCAAGACTGGTTTTAATAACATTGCTGCATTTGCAGAAAACATGAAAAACACTGAAATCACTTAGAAAAACATCATGTTAGTAAGTGGGAGCAACCATCCTTAACACAAAAATGATTTTCTCTTCAGCGTCTCCACTGAGACAGACAGCAATGCAGATGACACTGCAAGTCATCTCTTCTTTGGGCAAGTATTGTCCAAGATGAAATACCTTGAAATTCTGCCTGGAATGGATAAGTTACTTGATTTTAAGCGGAAATCATATTTTTTCTTAATGTTTTACAAAGGAGATCTGCTCAGGATGATTTCTGTTGACACAAATCTACCTCACGCTCTCCTTATTTTAGAATGAGAGGAAATAACCTACACGGAAACTAGTGTCACCATACTTGCTGTTTTCCCTCTTTTCCAGTAGCAAAGAAGAATCTGGACAAGTGAACTAGTCAGCACTGCACATGCTCAGAGAAAATGCTTCCCACCTTCCTGTGCTATCCGCTAATTACCACCAAAAACCAAGGGTGTCCCTAAGGCACCGCAAAATGCTTCCAGCAGGCATCCCTGGGGAGGATGCTTCCGCAGGGAGAAAGGGTGTGCAGCCACGTGTGTAGCAAAATGAAACCATAGTGCTCAGCGGGGAAAGGCGCAGAGCTGGCAAAAGTACTTCTGTACTCATACCAGAGCTACGTTTCTCACATCACAGGTCTCTTCCCTCTGTTTCTGGGTCACGTTAAGGAACAAGAGAGAGACAGTGAAACTTTGCACAGAGACTGAGTCTCAGCAGCACTGGCTGTAGGAACATGACTCTGCTTCATCATAGAAGCATACAGAATCACAGAATGGTTTGGGTTGGAAGGGACCTTAACGATCACCCAGTTCCAAGCCCCTGCTACTGGCAGGGACACCTCCCACTAGACCAGTCCTGGCACAAGCCACGCCACCCAAATGCATCCTCCCCAGTCCCCTGTCTTAAGCCAGAAGCTTTCCAGTATTTTCGGCATTCCAATAGCTGAAGGGGGCCTACAAAAAAGCTGGGGAGGGGCTGTTTGCAAGGGCATGTAGCGATAGGACGAGGGGCAATGGTCTTAAACTAGAGCAGGGCAGGTTTAGATTAGACGTTAGGATGAAGTTCTTTACAATGAGGGTGGTGAGACACTGGAAGAGGTTGCCCAGAGAGGTGGTGGAGGCCCCATCCCTGGAGACATTCAAGGCCAGGCTTGATGAGGCTCTGAGCAACCTGATCTAGTTGAAGATGTCTCTGCTTACTGCAGGGGGGTGGGACTAGATGACCTTTAGATGTCCCTTCCAACCTAACACATTCTATGACTCTATGATTCTATGATTCTTTGAAGGAAACTCACTCATTGTGAGCATATAGCACCCAAAAAATTAGTTTTAAGGTTGTTTTGCGCAAACAGGTCAAGCGACCTTCCCAAAATCCAGGCTTCATCCCAGACACAAAACACCACATTACCATCAGGCTCACAGTTTCATTTCTCTGCTCTGAGAGGACTAAATCACACCATTCATGTCCTGGGTTGGTGGAGCGCTTTGCTACTGTAAGTTAAATAAAAATATTTAATTGCTTCACTATTCAGGTTTTTTGCTGTCACCTGAATATGAGCTGTCAGAGTCTTCTCTGCTAAATGCCACTGACTGCCCCTCTCAGCCTGCTTGTGCCCACGCAGTCCATTTCCCGAAACAGCCCATGCAAACTCGGGGAGAGAAGGGTGGCCGCCTTCTTAATGTGCCCACAGCTTGCTTTGTCAAATCCTCTGTTCTTCAAACTCTGTGAATACAAACTTGGAACATTTCAAATATAAAATTGTTCTTTTTACTGTGCTTTACTCTCAGCTGAAGTCCACACACCACTCAACAACTAAAACACCGTTTCAGCCTGCAGCAATCTCCTTGATTCATTTTGGCCCAGGGAGTTACAGAAATTTCAACTGTTTAAAACTTCGCTGTGCCAAAACAAACAAACAAACAAAAAAAATATCTGACACGAGAGTGATGCAAGTTGTCTAATGACACAGAAGAGGTCTGTTCTTGCCAGCTCCCAACTGCCCTCCTCACCTATCCTCTAATCTTTGGCAGATGCTGATAACAACACCTGCGGGCTGCTCCATGTGTGAATCCCAAATCACTGGGCACGAACGAGGAGGGGTCTCAGGTCTGATCTAATAGCCAGACTGTGCAGCTTTTTGGTACTCAAGGCTGCCAGTGAGATCAGCAGACCAGGCATCACAACTTTCTGATGAGACCGAAGCCTTTGGAAACCCTGGACCTGGAAGCTGGTGATGGTTTCATTTCTTCAGGGCTCCTCCTATGCATGTGAATGGATGACTTTCGGTAGTGCTCTGGCTAGGTCACAGGCTTGGACAGTAAGGTAAAAGTGAGGGTAATGAACCCCTTTCCTCTGCTGCTGAGTCCCATACCTATCCTCTCTGTGGCTAATTTTCGCCTTTGCTAGGATGAGAATAACAATGCCTCCTCCGTCCTCAGGAAAGTACTTCCAGAGCAATGGATGGAAAGTGCCACAGAAATGCACTTTCTTAGTCTGTTGAACAGAGTATGTCATTGGTAACCATGTAACTAGACAAAGAAATGGAAATAATAAATGTCTCAATCAATAAAACAAAATAGTCTGGAGCAGTATCAAACCCAGAGCTGCTTATTATCACCATGTAAATTTTGTTTTCATTCAAGGTTTAATACAGCAGAAAGAAGATAACAAAAATGGAAATTGTAAGGAATGGAATGGCATCCTCAATTGTTTATGAATTATAACACTAACCAAAAAAAAAAGAAAAGAAGAAACAAGTGTGTTGGAAAACAACTGTTGAGTACATTATACATCAAAACCAATTTTACTTCTGGGTTCTCCGAATGGAGTGTTTCAATTTTCACACTCTAAAACAAACCATACGAGAGCTTTAGATGCTCCAGATGGGACGCCTTTTGTTAAAGCTTTTGAAATCAGCACTATAGTTGTGTTTCATAGATGAATTTTGGTTGGTGTGTTATTGCAATCAGTAATGCTAAAACAGTCTGTCAAGCTCTCTAGTAGAGAGAAGGCAGAAGAGAGAACTAAGGGGAAAGAACACACACAAACACCCTTTTAAAACCCATAATACGTCATGTCATTTTTTTTTTTTTGAGGATGTGAATTGAGAAATAAAGAAAAGGCAGACACTCAGGAATAGCTCAGCCGATAAATCGCAGCTCATCATTCCACACACTCCTGAATTTATGGATGAAAACTTGTGGAAAACAAAGAAATAGTATTTTCTATATGTTATAAACTGCAGTCTGGACTCATCCTAAGTATGAAATAAAATAAATGAAATAGACTTCTCTTAATTTCTAAACACAGTAGTCCAAGTTATGCTCTTAATGAAAATATGATAACATAATTAATTCTAATCAACATGGTTTTACAGGATATAGGTCTGGTCAAGCAAACTTGTTTCTGTTTTTTGATGGAACCGTAAGCTTGATGGGTTGAAGCCATCTACAGCTCCAGGACAGACCTCCGTACGGCACCCAGCCGCACACAGCTAGCAACCCTGACTTTTTAAAAGCACTTACTTACACAAAATCAATGCAGCTGATGCTAAATGGATTAAAAAGCAGCTGACAGCGAGTTCACACACATGAATGAAAACACTCTAATCATAAATGGGATTCATCATCTGACAGCAACTTTTTTAATGGGGCCTACGGGGATCTGGTTTCTGACACAAAACTGCTCAGTATTTTCATCAATGATCTGAAACAAAACACCGATCAGTTCTTGGTAACGGTTGGAGAAGGGCGAGAATTGGGGGATAAACACAACTGTGGATGTGTCAATTATTTAAGTAGTCTTGAGTCGCCTGATAAGGAGGGCTCTTCTGAATTACATTAAACCCACGCAGCCAGGTGAAAAATCTCGGGCGTACCAGCAAAGTCTAAGGAAAAAAGGAGGAAGCTGTTGTGGGAGCACCATGTCCTGTCCTTACGGCCACCTGTCCATCAGGGAAAAACACTGACAGATTGGAACAGGATTGGATTGAAGAAAATGCTACAAACTTTATCTGAGTTTGAGGAAATGAAGCAATACCAAAAGACTTTCTTATTTACCCAAGAGAGCTCAGAGGTGACTCATTAGCAACACTCAGGTTGTTACAGAGGAAAGAGGTTTCCAGTCATAAAGCACACTTTAACCTAGCGGGGAAAGACACAGAAGTATCTAATGGCAAGCCTAAATTCAGACTAAAAAGCAGAATTCAACAATAAAAAGCCATATTTAACATATCAAGACATTTTCTTAGGTAAAAGAGTTTCTTACTTGCTTTGCTCTTTTGACCAAAAATGAGGGGCTGCACCAAAGCAGGGGGCACAGATCTGCTAGAGGTGAAAACAACCGACTTTAAAATAAAAAAAAAAAAAAAACAACCAAAAAACCAACCCCTTCCATACAAACTTCTTCAGGGCTTCACTGAAAAGGCAACGCTGACGGAACCATCACGCTGAAAGATCAGTTTCCTAAGGAAAAGCAAGCACCATCTAATAAGGCCTTGAAGGGGCACAGCAGGGATAAAGAAAGTGTGGGGGAAGACTCACCTACTGCTCCCTCCACGCTGGGAAATCTCATCAGGGAAAACGCAAGTAGTTTAGGTGGATTAAGTGTTGGGTTTTTTTTTTTTTTAGTAGTTATACCATGACCATCTAAGAATCCAGGGCTGGCAGGATTTGTACAGAGGCGTAATACCTTTTACTAGTGTCTCTGGCAAAAAACCACACACACTTTTGGGCACAGAACCTGCTTTTCCAGGTGCAAGGTAAGCCATGGAGCAGAACGGGGCTGTAACCAGAGGAACGATGATGAAAAAGGAGGTGCAGGGGGCAAACGGCGACGGATGCTGGGGAACGGTCCTGGCTGGCCTTGGTGTGGCATCCCTGTGCCCCACACCTGCCCCTGCAGCCCTGGCACCGGCTCCCCCTGCCCCTCGCATGGGCACGGCGGCTGCAGGGCTCTCTGCAACACCAGCCGCTTTAATAAGTAACTGCACTTAACTCATTAACTCTCCAGGATTAGCAGAAGACGCGCACCGCAGCCAAGACCGACAGAGCCAAATAAACGCGGAGTTTTCAGGCCAAGTCACAGCGTAATGACAAGCCAAAAATATTTTCTAAATGAGAAAAACATTCACTAAGTACTTTTCATTCTTCAGACCTTTGCAAAACCCATTGTAGGATTTGCTTCAAACAAGGCTGCTCCTAGAGCAAGCGCCGACGCAAAACTTCAGGAAGACTTTTTTATTTTGGTGCCATTATTTTTAAGTACATAAAAAAAAAGTGGATTCACAGCAAAAGGTCAGCTTCAAACTCACCTATGGAAAAGCACAGCCTACATCTGAAACAGATCACAGCAAAGAGCCGCCAGACCTAGTGAAAAACTGTCAGCGTGGATGCGGGTGGAAAGGAGATTCTCCAGGAAAACAGCCTGGGGAGAGCGAGGAAGTTTCTGCAGCCTCTGATATGAACAGCCCTGGTCTGATGGACCGGCCCCGCTTGCACGGGGCACTGCACGCAACCGAAAATGTCGTGCCAGCGAGAGCTTGCAAGCCAGCAACCTTTTTACATCCATTAATATTATGCTCACCTCAAGCTTTTGCAGTTACACCGTGAGTCCGAACAAATCATTAACACAGTCCTGTGTTAATGACTTCATGCTCGCTTAAGTTGACTGCCAGGCATTAGGCAGGTCAGGAGCCTTCTGCGTTTCCATGCATGCCCTTCGCATTAATGTGATGCCGCCCGAGGAAATAATATGTTAGAGGGTTTGTGTAAAGCTAGTCTGGCCTTAAGATATGGGCGTACACAAACCCCTGAGGGGGTATCATGCACCCAGGTTGTAGGAGGACCTGCAGAGATACACCCTCCATTTTAAGCAACAGGAGGTGGCCAGCAGGCGCCTTCCCTTCGGGGTCCCCCTTCCCCTCCAGCCCTGTTCACCAAGTCACTCCACAAGCTCATCCCAGCCCCAGTCCCAACACCTGGTTCAATGGGAGTGGGATCACAGCGAGCCCTCCGATGTCCCCCACGTGTCCCAGGGCTGGGGCCGGCACCCAGTCGAAACTGATGAGCGCTTTGGGGGGGACCCCGCACCTCGGAGCGCTGGGTCCAGGCACACACTTGAGGCACACCACCTCTGGGCATAGCATCCCTGATGCTGAAACAAAAAAACCTGCAAATTCCCTTTGATGGGAATAATATGCAAATCCCAATAACTCAATATTGTAATTGTTTATTGAGAAACTCCCTCAAAGTCTGTGCTTTCCAAGTAATACCATTTACGTATTATTTACCTAGAAAAATGCCATTACTGTTACATACCCAATATATGTTGGCATAAGCTTTGTATGAAATTTGTATGAATGCGTTTCTATACCTGAGCTTAGAAATTAAGATGTCAATACTGCCTTCAAATAAAAAGGCAGAGATATGGAGGCTGACAGCAAGCTCATCTTTTAAACACTCCAAAAGTCCCCAGGGAACCATAAAACTCAAGAACTACTGTGCATTATTTCACAAAAATGTAAGAAAAAGTAGAATTTCTTATAAAAGGTGACACATAGTAAAGTGTAATTCACACAGTATAAGAACATAAAAGCATTAATAATAACCTAGTATTAAGTATATATAGAAGTTATTATTAAGGGAAATCACAGATTTTCTTTTTATTATGAATTTGGAGAATTCTAAAAAGAATTTGAAAAGTGTTATTCAGAGTTTTTTCAGAGAAGCATCTCCCAAGTGGACCTTCTTTTAAAAGTCCTTGAGAATAAAAGTTTATCTACACTTTCTATTGCTCAAAAAACTTCGGAAGAAAGGCTCTGGTAGGTGAACTCTGGCAACGCTCGGCCAGGGGAGCTAGGATGGCACCAGCCTCCTGCGAGCAGCTGCAACCACTGTGGCAGTGCTGTGTGGCCGTGCTTTGGCCACCCCAGCTCCTGCTGCAAGGTCTTAATGACAAACCCACCTCCGCCCATAGCTTGATCTAACGTGCTAGGATGGAGGCGCATAAAGCCAGTATAAACCAGTGCTGCTGCTGAAGAGGATGCTCTGGCCCCCCCCTCGCCACCTGCAGCTACTCTTTCCTCTCCCGTCTCCTCCTGCCAGCATAAATATTTGGACGCTGCGCAGTGAGGGAACTAACCCAGCTGAAAATAAACCCAACATGAAATGGAATTAATTTGCTTTTGGTTTCGCTCCCTTGTGCAGCTGGGCAAACCCCAATGGTGGCAGGAGGGGGAAAGGAAAGGGATAAAAAGCAGTGAGGGCAACACGCCGGGGGTTGATCTGGACCCCCTGCCTAGCTGCAGCCTGGCAGGACCAGCATAAAAATGTTTATGTCTCCGAGGCAGAACGAGCTTCAGGTCCTATGCCTCTAAATCCTTAGATGGAAAAAATGTGGGTGGGAAGTTTATATTCAAACCCAGCGAAAGCAAACTTCAGAGGGGTGGCAGGCGGGGAGGAGGAAGGCTGGTGGTGAGTGGGACCATACCAGCCGTCCCTGTGGGTCCGACTAATGCCCACTGGCACAGCAGCACACTGCCACGGCACGGGGGACAGCCAGTGGCACGTGTCAACACTCAGAGGGACCCCAGAAGTTCAGCTGCGGTTCTTCATCCCAAATGCTCAGCCCACACTTGCTCCACCTCGCTTGGGCGATGCTGAATTCATTGTGAGATAGCCCATCCTGTAACAAGGACCACCAAAACCTCAATGTTACGCCTGGCCAAAGTCCCCCAGCACACTGCACATCAAGCTTTTTTCTTCTCTCTCTTTTGCTTTTCAGTCACTTTCCACCACACGCCTTTTCCAACCGCCTCCCTTGTGTGACAACACAATGTTTTGGTTTGTCAGCTTTTAGGTGTCAAAGTATATTGACACCTTGGCAAACAAGACACTCCTGCAAGCTGACAAGCATGACTTCTCCTCAGAAATGATAACTCTGCACCCTTTGCCACCTATGCCTCACGTACGACTTTAAAAGCAAACTTTACAGCAAGCCTTGAAAACGGAATCCTTCCATTTGTGCAACTTCTTAAAATAAATGGAGACCATTTGCTATCTTTTAGGAATACATATGCTAAAATCCACATCTATCCCTTTCTTTCTTCGATTGCTCAAAACTGCTATTCCTTGCTTCTTAAAACCTCTGCATAAAAACTCTCTAATGTTTGCAACCCATAATGTTTGTATTATGCATAAAGAAAGGGTGGTGATAAAACACCGATACATTTGGGACAGAATTAGAGAGGGGTGGATTTTCATAACCCATTTCCATATCGCAGAGAATGCAGCTCCCCTGATTTTGTGTTTGCCACTGAGCGACGCAAGCTGCTGTCAGGTGTGTAGACTGATGGGGATTACAGTGTTGGAGTGGAGGCTCATTATAAACATACTAATTAGTACCGTGAAGGTGGCAAATGCAGCACTTTAGACAATGTGAGTACTAGGTCGCAAAAGTCAGAGAGCTGCTACTTTAGAGTCTGTAATTAATAACACTGCTTACAATGGCCAAACCAGTGAAGTAGAAAAAAGATTAAATTTTTTCACTGGATCACTGAACACTTGCCAGAAAGATCGCACTAAAATCCAGGCAGTTAAGTTTCTAATTCACAGCCACGAAGTTTGACCCTAGTTCGTAAACCAATACAATATAAAATAGCAGCATTATATCAAATAGGCTATTTCATATTCAAGAAGCCCTTTCACTAACAAGTGTCTTCCCAAAACTCACTAACTCCTTTTCCCCTTTTCCGCAGTAATTTAGAGTCACTCCAATGAAAGAAAAGTTGTGATTCAAACCCAGAAAAAGTTGCATTTTAGGAACTGGCTACAAAGCAGTGAGCAGCTACATTAATCCAGGAACATTTCCTAACGTCTCTAGCATGCAAAGAAGCCTTTTGTGTATTTCTTCTCCTACAGGAGACAACAGAAAGGAAGAAATGAAAGAGCTGGACTCTGGAGGGTCAAATTTTGTAGGAGGTACTAAACAGTCTCTCAGTTTGCAGACCCTAAAATGGTGCAAAAATCAGTTTTTGTGAATATTTTTAAGCTACTGTGTTTACATAAAATAATTGAAAAACACATCAACATCAAAACGCAAAATAAGATTATGTCTTCAGTTTCATATTGGATCTTAAAAGCAAGAAAATCACTCTTCTTTAACCTACTTTCTGTCCAGTCTACCATATAATACAGATAAAGAATGGTAAGATTGTGTGCAGAGGCCCACATGCAAATAGGGAGCCAAAAACTAATCTGAACCCAAGGTGAAATTCAGAGAATTGAGAGTATCTTCTGCTTTCAGCTACAATTAGCTGTTCCGCCTTTACAACAATGACTGTGGAGAATTTGGCCTATATTTTCTAAGACAAAGTTGTGCTGCTAATGAAGTGTATGTATTTTTAGATTTCATTCAATCTCTTTGAGCAGCCTAATAGTTTTGAGATAAAAATACTACAGAGGAACTCCCCCCCCACCCCCCTCCACTGCCCGTATCAATGAAAAGCCCTCGGGAAACGACAGAGCGTTAACCTGCCCAATAACTGCATTAACCTTTCCCCCAAGGACTTTTTCTCTGAAACTGTGGAAACCTGCCAAGAATATTAGGATGCATCTTCCACCATATCGCTCCATGCTCTTTTGTTGTCAAAGGGCACTGATTACCGGAAAACAACAGTTTAAGGCAGAGACTTCAATACTGACGATTTAATCAGGGAATTTCCTTGTAGGCTCTCCCATTAAAAAAGACTTACAAACATTGCTATCCAGAGTCTTTTCAAAGTCGGGAATAACAAGTATTATCTTCCATGAACTACATCCATGGCTGCCTCTGTAAACTGACATTCAGGAACCTTGAGGATTAATTGCAGGTAATGAAGCTCACTTCTGCATCGCACAGTTAAACACAACTCCCTGCAAATGAGTTTGACCTTTCCTGCACCGCGTGCTCTGGAATTTCTTACCCAGAAGGGGATTACCTACAGCCAGCATCTTCACATGAGGACCAGCATCATGTATGAGCCACGCTAAGAATCTGGTTCAACAGCCAGGCTTTAAAAACAAAATAGGTATTTGACAGGAAACTGTCTTTTGGTAGATGACACCGTGTGAGCCACTGGCAATTAAACAGGCTTCCTGTGGAAAACACTTGACGACACTTGCGCAGTCTTGTGAATACACGCGGAAAGTATATCTGCACAAACACGCAGCTCAGTACAGAGAGGCCTGGGCTGTGAAGCATGAAGCTACCCCAAAATCGGAGCGCTACAAGGTCAAGATTACTGCGAGACTGAGCTAAAGAGCTGATGCATTATTGACAAACTATTCAGTCCTAGTGGCACGCTGAGAAACGTTCCCACGCTCTCAAGCGATGCTATTAAATAAGAAATAGGATGAAATTTTATCATAAATTCCATGTTGAGATATTTTTTTGGAAAAGGAGCAAGATAATAAGATTATATAGCAATGTTTTGCAAAATGAGCATGAAAATTTGTATCTAATGTAATTGTTCGATGTAACAGGATTTCTGTTAATCATGTCAAAACACACCTTCTGCATTTTTGCTTGAATCTCAGATGCGGGAGCCAGGAGCTCCGGAGTTGTGGACACACAGAAGACAAAAGACAGTGTTGATCAAAAGATCTCATTGACTTCAAACATGTTATGTTGTGTCATTGTTTGAAAAAAAAAATAGTGTCAAAACACACTTTCTGCACTTCTGCTTGAATCTCAGAGGCAGAAGCCAGAAGCTCAGGTGTTATGGATGCACAGAAGACCAAAAAAAAAAGAGTTAATCAAAAGACCTCATTGGCTTCAAACATGTTATATTGTGTCATTGTTTGAAAAAAAGATAATTAGTAGTGGTATGAAAGAAAACTAGAAAAACCTCATTCTCCAAAGTTTCTCTGCAGACATGCAGACTCAAGAAGTCATGTCTTAAAAGTCACATTTGACATCAGAATTTACCGACCCTGATGGATTTGATCCTCACTAGCAGGGAGAGCCAAGTCCTTGCCCTGGATAAAGGGGAGACGCCTCCTGCTTTAACGTGCTCACTTCCAAGGCTGGGAACTGCCTGGTGGCTGACAAGCGTTTGCAGGTCCATTTGCATTTTTTTAGTTGCTGCATTCAGTCATTGCTCCCAGTGGAGAAGAAACAGTTTTGAAATGCCAGAAAATTGACAATCTCCACTCTTGCAGAGGAAAGCCACTAAATCTAACATCACTTCTCATCACCTACCCTTTATAGGTCAGATGTGCCCAACTGCAAGTTAAGATTAAAAATGGCTTGCTACTAATCTTAGCAGAAACATTAGTGCCGCTCTAATACGCCGCGCCGTGCACCGGGGAGGGAGATGAAATAATCAGCTATCTGGCTGGCCTCTGACCTTGGCTTTGAAGTACCTGGGGGCGGGGGCAACATTAAAAATGTGTTTCATGATCTCTGCCTGTCTGGGTCAAGTTCGGTGATAATTATAACAATAAATACGAGTAGCCTGACTTCCAGATCCTTCAGAAGATGCTGACAACAACTTTGACTTATGTTATTCTCAGACAAACAAACACCATTTAGACAGTACCTCTCAAAACTACGGTGTTTCCTGCTTTGTCTTACAGCCACTAGCACGAGTTGCGATTCAAAGCTCACGCAAGCTTTAACAATTTTTAATGAATAATTACACCAGCCAATTTTCCATATGACTTTAACTTCATCAATGTGATTATCTTTGGAGATATTAATGTACAGATCCCACTGGAGTATTTCAAGCAAGGCCAAGGATAACATGTTTGGATCTATAAATTCAACAGGCAACTGTTTCCGGTGATTTCCCTAAGGATCTGTTCCCTCGGTGCATTTATTTTTTTTAAAACAAAACCATAACAAGATGAAATCGTCTTTTTCCTTCTGTGCATCTAAATGAATCTAGATGTCTGCAAATTATTAAGATTTCTTGGAAAATCAGTGACCGTAACAAGAACCTTCTGCACCCTTCAATGAACAGAAAAAACATCACTGAGTTGTGCGAAATTTACAGAGCAGAAATACTTGTCAACTTCATTTGGGGAAAAACATCTGAGGTGTAAGAAAAGCCTGAAGATAATGATTTACATCATATGGAACCTCTCAGCCTCATTTTCTTTTAATTACCTTCATCACTACAGAGACAATGGGGTTTTTGTTCTGTCCTTTCAACTTCTTGGAGTGAGTTCTGTTGCCCCATTAACCACAGTACCGCAAATAACAGCGAAGGGATAACTAGCCTTATAAAGAATTAGCTCCTCTCACTTACGATTTCTCTGCTCAAAGCACTGAATCCTAACCATCCTAAGCTGCCCGCTGATAATAAACATGGAAAGCTGTGTTAGTGGCAAAAGAAAAAAACATCAGACATGCTTCCACCATCCCAAACAACCACGGGAGAGGCACTGGGTGCTCCTTGCTGCTGCTGCTGCAGGGGGAAATGCTGCCGGGAGTCAGCTGTAGGTCGGCCTCTCCTCCTCCTCCTCCTCCTCCTCCTCCTCTTTCTTCTTCTTCTTCTTCTTCTTCTTCTTCTTCTTCTTCTTCCTCTTCTTCTTCTCCTCCTCCTCCTCCTCCTCCTCCTCCTCCTCTTTCTTCTTCTTCTTCTTCTTCTTCTTCTTCTTCTTCTTCTTCTTCTTCTTCTTCTCCTCCTCCTCCTCCTCCTTCTCCTCCTTCTTAAAATGCACAGCTAGTTTAAGGACAGATGCGATTAGAAAAACCTGCACAGATGGGTTGTGCCAGAGCCTCTTTGATAAGTTACATTTATATTCACTTAAGCTTGGAGTAAAACAGCAACATTATCGTTAAAATTAATGAATTCATGCTTTGGTTTGCGGTAATAGTTATTTTGTTGTAGATTCACTTGCCGCCTTCTGTACAGTCTAGCAGACAACAGAAGGTAAATTTTGACCATCCAGAGTATTCTCTGTTATATGAAACTGTTCACCAATGGAATGTTTATTACCATGAAGGAGCCGTGGTTAAAATAAAACAAACCCAGGTTTCCTGGGAGAAAGATGGCCAAAGTCTGAAGTACAAGCAGAGATACAATCCTAATAAGGCCATGTTTGTTTCAAACCATTGGCTCTAACCTTCACATGAACAAAACAGGCTAATCCCATGCTTGATGCCAGTGCAGGCCTGGTAATATAAATAATTTAGATATTCAGCTTCAGGTAACCTAGAGCTCAGTTTGGCATGGAAAACGTCACTATCTCCTGCCTGAAGTCATTCAGCTAAAAAAAAAATAAAAGGTTAATTTTCTCAAGAGAGGCAGCGCTGAAGGTATCTGGCTCGGCCACGTGCCACTTGTTTTCTGCTTCCCAGAGCTGGCAGGTGACGAAGGCGGCAGCGCAGCCTGGAGAGTCTTTTCCTGTCCCCCAGCCCTGGCTGGGAACCCCACCTTGCGCCCGGCAGCACCCCCTGTAAGCTGGGGGGATCTCAGCCTGGAAAAAGGCTCACAGACCACCTTCCCTTCTTCTGATAAATCATGCTGACAGGTTACCAGAGGAGCCAGGGGAGTGTTAAATCACTCCTGGTAATGGCAGCCACAGCAGCGTACACTCACAGCCCTGCGGCTGCCCCTTCCCCTCATCCCCCCGGCCCCACATTTGGACTATACCCATCCCTGAACACGTAGCCTTTATGCTGCCAGGTTATCTAGGGATTTTTTCCTTGAATATTTCTTGAATATTTTATATTCCTTGAGCACCGTTCACAGTAATTGAATAATCCAATAATTCTCAGCAGCCACATACAGCTTAGTCTCTTTCTAATTTGAGCATGATGATGCCTCGTAAATGAATTGGGGCAGGCCAAAAAGTAAAGGCGTTTCAGGCGGTAATGAAATCTAAAATGCTTGCCTGCATCAATTTATTAGTGTCACCGCAGAGCAAAAAAGCAATACAGCATCAAAATGAAACACGCTGCATCTGCGGCGTGCCTATCGCCTATCACTTACACGCACACGCACGTAGCGTTAATTAAAGACTGTAAGGCCACAGTACAGGTTTCTCTTTATCGAGCCTTTCTGCATTATTTCATGTATAACCCAGACTAAGATGCTCTGATAAAAGCTCAGTAGAAAAATGTCCGAGCAGCCTGCCAAGAACCACACAGACTTGGCCAGCAGACAAAACACAAATCCACAACTGTGGAAAGGAAAACAAAAACGAGGACAGAAACCCAACCACTCTTTCATTTTGGATATGGAAAATAGGAGCATGTTTTTCAGCAGCTGATTGCCGACGTGAAATATTTAAAACTTGCTCTCTGCAGCCCAGCCAGTTGCTGTTCAGAACCAGAACCATGGCGGAGGTCGCGGGGCTCCTGACCGCCAGCATCGCTCGAGCAGAGGACAGGGATTACAAGAACCTCCAAAGTCGCCCCAGTGGAACTGTTAACCTTCGGGGAGCAAAGGTGCTCCCAGGGTAAAGCCTCCGAGAGATTGTCACAGACTTGTGCTACACCTGTTTGAGCTCCTATTACCGAAAAAAAGCAGGAAGTTATTTTGAAACAGAGCCATATTTTTGAGAAAAATGCATATAAAGTACCTCTCTGCACAGCAAAACTACCACATTGCTGTATCTGAGGGTTAGCTATTTGGTAACAATTTTTTTTCTGATAACATACTGTGCTGACAGCTGTGTCCTCAGCCTAGCACGATGTCCCTGCTCTAGTTTGCACAGTCCTGAAGAAATTTTATGGCACTTTACAGCACTCCACTGTGACAGTACAGTATTTTCCAGGAATTCATATACAACTACTTAAGGCTAGATTTATACAAGAGCATTTCATGTTGATCAGCTGACAGCACTATGTATACGTGAGCAAGAGAATGTCTCAATTTTGACATTAGTGTGATTTGAGAAATGCTATTTCAACTGAGAGAGAAAAGCTGGAAGACAGGCAGAAAGAATGAGATCATAAGCCCTTCCCTTAAGAATACTGAACTGCAAGAGTGGAATTAGGCTGATGTATTTGGGTACGAGATATTTCTATACATTGGTGTGTCCAGGTAGACATATTACCGAGCCTTCTCCTGAAAGACTGGAATACATTGGGGAAAAAAATTAAAAAACAGCTAAACAGAGCTTTACTGACTTCTTCTTTTCTGGCCAATCCCTCCTCCCCTCCAACCCCACCCCCACCCCCCCCAAACAAAAAAAAAAAGAAAAAGAAAATTTCCATTCTGTGGCGTAGTGTTTCATTTGAATAAAACCTGTTAGTTTATATCAACATAAACAGTTTTGAAAACTGTGAACAAATTCATCAGTAGCTCTGTTTTATGTTGATCTGCAGCTTTTGGTAAATAACAGACCAAACCGATTTACTCACTTTTATGTCTAAATTGCTGGACGGTCATTGCAAACTAGACACATTTGAAAAATCCCCCACAGCAGAAAGGCTAGCCGCCCCCTTTCCTGGGGGTCATCTCTCCTGTTTCTTGAAATGCCCTTTTTTGCCAACTCCCTTCTCCCTGGCAGGTTGTTGCTGTGGCTTCCCAGAGAACACACCAGCCTCGGGAACTCTTTAATTCCATGGGAACACAGATGTAATACAACTTCTTCTGTATCCTTACTGCATACAGGGTTCATGCACCTTGCATCACGATGACCCAAAACACATTTATAATATCATAGAGGTTTATTAAAATACACCAACTACACAGGGAATGAATAGTAAAAAAACATGACAAGTTGAAATTAAACGAGAGTAATTAAGTAGCTTTCCTACTCCTGATTGTTGTAACGCCTGACACTGCCTACTGCAAGAAGAGAGTCAGAAACCTCACACAAGGAACCACAAGAAAATTGGACCTTTTGTCATTCTCTATGAAAAAAAACCATACCCACAGAAAAGTAGTTCTGTCATATGAGGACAGCCAGGATGTGTGATTACACAGCTATTCAGATAATTAGTACATACTTTACTAGTAGATCCTCTTTTGTTTCTAGAGTGGAATTACAAAGGTGGCAGGCGACTTGCGAAGTCTCCAAAGCCCTCAGAAAAGGGTCAAATGGGAGGGTAGAAACCACTCAAGCAAGATCCGCAAGGCAGAACAATAATGCTGTTGAACTCTGAAAATCACTGCCAACCCAAAAGGTATCATTGGGCCCACGGCGCAAATAGAATCATAGAATCATTTATGTTGGAAAAGACCTTTAAGATCATCAAGTCCAACCGTAAACCTAACACTGCCGAGTCCCACTAAACCATGTCCCTAAGCATCACTTCTATGCCTTCTTTAAGAGTCAGTATGTATAGTCCACTTTCAGATTGTCTCTGAACCAAAATGTGCCCAATATCAAACCTTGCTGTAATCCCAGTCACCTCTCTTGCAGCCTGTACATGGATGTTTCTGTTCACCATTTCTGGTGTTTCCGTACATTTCCGACCCATGTAATAACAGTCACATCCATCCCATGCAAATATCTTTTCATGTGAGCTTTCAGGAAACATTATGTCAAATGTCCAGCCACTTAACCAGCTGAAGATCTGTTATTTGTAAAGGGCCATTCAGTAATAAAAAGAAAGAGAACCTCCAGCAATATAAATATATATGCAAAATGGCCAGTCATCTTTACTGCAACAGCTGCTGAGGAAACACAGGATTTCCTTGACTTAAAATAGCTGAAGTGTTTCCATCAGGTGAAAAACAGTTTTTGAAAAAGCTCTGTATTTTGCTTTGTTTCACTGCATTAACCCCAATATGATGAACACAACCGGGAATCTTTTTGTTGCCTTTTTTTTTTTTTTTTAAATTTCTGTGCATGCCACGAATGAAAAAAAACGACCTGTTCCTCTTGGCCACACAGCCGTTTCATTCACAATTCTCCATTCCCATCAAAATAGCATCAGGGCTATGGCATGCCTTAAGAAAACAGAGCTTCAGCTGCAGGCTGCCATCACTCTCGCGAGCCTTGCCAGGCTCAGAAAAAATCCCAGGGAGCCGCCGAGGCCAGGCACCTGAACCCCGCTGCTCACAAATCACCTCCGGGCTCTGCCAAGCACCTCTGCCTTCTGCAAGAGCAAAAATCAGCACAACTAACAGTGTCATAAATACAGCACGCCAGGTGCTTCGCCAAAATGCGGTCCGCAGGCTGTTGGCTGCTCGTAAAGCGCGAGTTTTCCTCTTTGTTTCCAAATATTAAGATGACTACTAAGTGGGGCATCCCTCAGGGCAGCCCCACTATTAACATGAAATCAGAAGAAGTAACGCCTGAAGTTGTCACTTTGCACTCCCAGTGACGTCCTGCGATCACACGTGGAGTCCCAGTAAAAATACTCCACAGTCTGCTCCTTCCCTGGCCGATCTGTGAGCCACCAAGAGTGCACCCTTGTCTGTAAATAGCTGATCTCAAAGTTTTGCCGGGACCAAATGCAGTTATCCAGTACAGCTGAGGGTCACCTTGCAAAGACTTCTTTCAGATATATTCTGAAGAAAGGAAAATAAACTGGCATTATTTCATCCTACTGTATTTTATCCCAGAGCTGGTCTGGTTACCCACCCGCTCTGAGCCCAAGAGGTTGGTTAGACCAGTGTACGTGCCCGTTTCCATCCTCAGCCCATCCTGGCTACTCATTCAAGGCTTGAGGTGTGCGAGTGTTTCAGGGAATCCCGTAACCACAGTACAACTTTTGCCTGCCTAAAACAGCCGTGGTACCGGTTTTGCATTTTATTTTCTTCCTGATTATCATTACAAAAGGGGAAAAAAACACCCAAACCTGACTGGTTTGTGAGTCTGCACCGATACAGGGATCTCCTCCAGGCCGTCTGGGTGGTCACAGCTCAGCTTTACTGTTATTGTTCACTAGTGGTGTAATCTCTTTCATAGAGAGATGATACAATAACACATGGTGAGAACATCTCAAATGAAGCAAACAACACATTCCAGGCGGAGAAGCATTCAACATATACTAAGTTATCCGTCGGCGTTTTATACCCATTGGCTTTTTATACCCATTGGCTTGCTATGACTGTCACATTTTTGTAGTGTACTGGCCACACACACAAAAAAAGAGAAAATGTTTCAGCAACTATTTTTAGAGTATCATTTATTTATCTTGCTGTTAACTCTCAACTTGCTGTTTCAAACTGCATACACATGAATAAATCTGCTTCCTCTGACTTGACCTAAAAATGCAACCTAAGGCTCACACAATTCAAATAAATTAAAATTCATTAATATCTAGGTGGAAACTCAGAGTTTACTAAGCTGCAAATTAACCACAGGGCACGGTGGAACAAGAAAAGAGCTGAGGAGGAAAGGGACAGGCAGGGGCTTGGAGAGCCTTCCATGTGAGAAAACAAAACAGACTCAGCCTGGGCAGCGTGAAGAAAGAGATGACGAAGGAGCTGAGTAAAATCATGTATTGTAAGGAGAAGCTGATTATCTAATGACTATTCATAGTTGCTTATCACACAAGAACTAGGGTCCATTCAGACCCTATCAAAAGTTATCAGTCAACAGGCCTGAAATAAACCAAAGGATTATCTTTTTACAGAAAACATAATTCTAATTGTGAATATGAATGCTATAGGATGTGCCAGGGGCCTAAAATGTATGTGGGTTCAAAAAAAGATGATAAAAAGTTTCTCACAGAGAAATCCATTAATGACCACCAAACTACACACGACACCCGGCTCGGGAAACTCCCAAACTGCTGGCTGCTGTCAGCTAGGAGAACATACTACACGGAAGGATTGCTTTAAAAACCTCCTCCATTTTAGACTCGTTCCCTGAGCACCCCACACACATCACCGTTAGAAACAAGCTACTAAGTGAAATGTTCTTCTGTAGGAAAACCCCTCCTGGTTTTGCGTTACACTCAAAAACGGAACTACTCTCAAGGCAATGATGCCAGAAGAAAAGCAGCAGCAGTGCCTGGTGTATGCATCTATAACGCATTTGCATTTTAAAAGCAGTGTGTTTGCCACATCTGAAATATTCTTATTTCCCTCAAGTAATTCAGGATTGCCTTTGAGAAAGGTGGCAGGCAAAGAGGTGGAAGAAGAAAAAACCCAAACAGACTTTGCATATGGGTATCTTGGCATGGTCTAGTTGGCAGAGCCTTCCTCCCTATACGCTCCTGATGATGCAGAATCAGTCCTTTCCCGTCCTGTTCATGAGGTTGGCCAGACTTTATGCTCCCCCCAGGTCCTGTTGGATGCCTCGAGCATCTCATGGACTACATGGAGGGGGACAGCCTCTGGGAACCTCAAAAGAGCCACCTTCACCCCACTCCTTCCCCAGAAACACAGGCTGTCCCACCCAGCCTTCCTTCCGCTCCCAGGGCTGACCTGCCAGTTCAGGTACCCTCCAGGAAGGATAACCTTTCCACAGAGGAAAAAACATTGAGTTTTGCTTTCTTTTCTGCAAAATACCATGCACGGGGAAGAGCTATGTCCGCTTTCCCCTGGCCAGGGAAGAGCCATGCCCAGAGCATCCTGCTGGAGTGCCGGTCTGCGGGCACCACTGGCATCTTTAGTTATTATGAAGTGCCAGCCCTGAGTGGGGAAACACCGACTTCGTTCCTGACAGGGTGCGCGTAGGTGTCAGTGCCAAATCCACAAGTTAATTAAAAACTGCGTTTTCTATGGGAAAACAACACGGCCGGCATAATAGAGCTATAATTATATCCAGGTTTCCACTGGCAACTTGTTAATTGAATCTTATTCTGTTTCTTAAAGGAGAGCAGGGCTGCTGTCACGCCTTCTTTCCTTCCCGCTGCTGCAATTTCTCCAGCAATATTCCCACCAGAATGTCACTACATTTGTGTCCCTGCTCCAAAAGGGGCTTGGCATATCGTGGGGTGACATGCACCGTCCTGAAAAGAAGCTGCTCTGCCGCACAGCAAATCACTACATGTGTAATTACCTACATCATTTTATATAGAGCATCAAAAATGAAAATATGATAAGTCTCTCCTCAGCCCTGCTCTGTCACCATGGCAACCGGACACTTTCTCTCTCCCCCCCCACCCTTTTTTCCCAAGGGACAAAGAAAACCGCTGGAGACTTCACAAATCGGCATAGATTAAGCACAAATAGTTTGCCAAATGCGTTCGTTCACTGACATCTCTTACTTCGGTAATTGCGAGCATTGTGCTCGCGACAAGTGAGCTGCTGTAAACACAGCCGCCTGCTTTCTGCCCTGCACCATCCCTGCAGAACAGCCCCCACCTCCTCCCCCCCACCTCCACCTCCCTCCACGAGCCCAGGAAAACTCCCTGCAGCCAAGATGTTAATTTTTTATTCCGTTTGGCCATTATTTTCCTGTTTACACGCACACGGATGAACGGAGGGGAACTCAGTTTGACTCCTCCCGTACTGCTGAGCCCGAAATTACCCTGGCGAGCAACAGGTTGAAGCAAATACCTACGTCCTGTAAGACAGCCCTTTCAGACCTGGCAGGCTAAAGTGAAGAGGTGAGGTCTGGGTTTTGTGACCCAGATAAGTGGAAACTTTGACAGCAGCGCTAGTGGCTTGCAAGCACCACCTCGGCTGCAGGAGGTGTGTGGGCCGGGGCTGGCACAAGTCCTGCCCCAGAAGAGTCGCTGGGTGCCGTCTCCCACCTGCTTTCGGTCGCTTACGGCTTTGCCAAACTTTAACTGATGGGGCTTCAGTGCCTCTTGTCGGGTGTTCGTCTTACACTGACAGAGAGGTTTGGTTTGGTTTTTGTCGGAAGAGCTTGTTAAAATGATTCTTCTACTCCTGAAAACAAGGCTGGGGAAGATACACTTTGTGCATACCAAAACCAAGATCTTCCTAATTTTTGCATGTTCCACAGCTGAAATGAGGGGGAGAGGGGCACACACGTTTGCATGACAAAGATGTACCTCATTCTGTTCCTCTGAACTTCCCACTGAGTTCGAGTACTCGAATCCCCCCGAGCCCCTCCATCCGCATGTGCTGAAGAGCGATGCCCCTGCTGATGCATGCTCCCACCTCCACCACGGCTGTGACACCAGGAGGGAGGCAGCAGCGAAAGGGGTCCTGCCGACCTGCAGCACCCACCCCTTCCAATGCTAGGAGCTACGTGGCCCCGTGCTTGCACTGCAGGCAGCCACGGAGCCGCTGGACACGCGCACCGAAAACCAGACCCTCGTCCCACAGGCAGCGCGTGGGCGACACAACCAGCCGCCCGTTGAAAAAGCTCCAAATGAATGAGGCTTCTCACTGCTTTCAATGCAAATGAAGACAAAACGCTGCAAAGGCGGTGATGACCTCTCGTGCCAGCTGTCAGGAGGCCATGTGGAACGTGACACTGAGGATAAAAGACTTACTGGCACCCTGCGCCAGCGATGTCCACTTGCCCCAGTAGTCACTAGACATTGTTCTCGCAGATGTCCCAGACGCTCTCCCACTTCAGGTCATAATGAGCTGCAGATGTGACAGGCGTTTGAGTCTGAGTCTGCAGCGATGAAACACTCTACATAGATGCTTCTGCCTCATTTTTACTTGCTAATTTTTAATAATGACAATTTAACTTCATTGTGTGCTTCATATACTATAACGGCCAATTCAGAAATCATCCTAAAGGGCTCTGATTGCTTAACAAATCTTGCAAATAGCTTTCCAGCATTTTTTTATAAAGTGTGTGTTCTGAAATTTCAGTATCACTTTGATAGTTCTCTAGAGGGAAGTAATAAATAATTAGGAGGCACCATACTTTGGAGATACTGAGCCAATCCTTCAACTAGAAGCATCCCCATCTCACTGTTAAAGAACTTCAAAATCAGCATGAAAAAAAAGCTGGTGTTATACAGAATATATTTACACACATCAAAGAATAAGTCACAGGCAAAAGCTTAATTAAACTGAAATTCGGGTTGATCAATCCATTCATACATTTCAGAAGGGAAAAATACCTTATGTAACTCCAAGAAACTATGATAAATGTTGGAAAGCCCAGACTTCCCAAAACGAGGCTAAAATCAAATCCTTTCAAAGTTGCAGGTTTTAATCCATCAAAAACCTTCACACTTTTCCTGTAACCCTTTCACATGGTGATGCAATTAGCTCCAATTTTTTGGTTGCTTTTGGCACAGAGCTAAAACTATTTACATTATCCTGTGGTACCAGCTCCTACTGTGGTTAAGAGTAAAGTGAACACCGTATTGGAAACCACCTGGAGTTTCCCACAGAGCTACAACTCCTCCATATCAAACTCCAGCACTGACTCTAAAAGCTGCTTTCCAGCACAGTTTATTTAACATTAACCATGAATATATATACAGTCTTAAATGCTCCTCATTTCAGGGAGGGGCTGCAATAATATAAGCTTCGCAGATGCCTGCAACACACAGAGCAAGATTCTTGCAAGTTATGTCTGGATATCATTGCCTCTCAGCATTCACGAAGGCAGATATATTTTCCAAAGCATGTGTTGAAATGCTGTAGAGGAACATTTTTCTGTTTTACAGAACCAAGAAGTTATATTAAATGACACCAATTCTGCCTTATTCTACTCTAAGTAACTTGCAACCCAATTTTACCTAGTTTTACCTGCTTACCAGTTAAAGTAATAACCCTGAGGAAAGGTTTGCAGTAACATGCTTCACTTAACAAAGGTAAACTCTTTAACAGATATGCCTATCATGTCTACAATGGGAACATGTACCCACTTATGTTGGATGCATTCTTATACTTCACATAGTCATGCCTTAAACATATATCAATCGCACGCATGTTCTGCAAGCGTATGGAAATGACTTTTGCCCACTAGGAATATCTGGAGGCAAGAGGTTTTTTTGTTTTGTTTTTGTTTTTTTTTTTTATGTGAAGCTGTACTTAACATCCATATAAAAAACTTTACACAAATGTTTCCGAAGAACAAAAATCTTTTGAACTTCTTTATGATTTGCCCACTAAGTACAGAAGAAAAATTAATTCTGTATTATGAAAAGTTATGGTGTGCAAAGTCTCACGTTAATTATTTCATTTTGGTCCCTTTAAGCAGAGAGGAGGGTAGAGACAGAGAAAACACGCTCAATGCAGAAAATGAGCTTTGACTTCAGATTTGGAAGGACAAGCATTCCTCTGTAACGCAGATCATCGCAGCACGTTTCCAGGAATAAGTAAAACAAACCAAAACGAAAGGGGGAGGGGGGACAGAGCCTAAAATCTAGGTCAGAGGAAGAAGCAGAAGAGTACGAAGCACCCTTTTCCGCAAGTCTCGCAACTTGCTTATGTGAAGGTCTCATCTCTGGCCACGCTTGTGACGTGAGCTGCCTCCACAGAGCAGAGGGAATGACAGGAACGTTAAACAAAGGGAGCCCAAGTGGCACCTTTGGTGAAGCATGAGAGATCACATCAGGGTAATAATATCCCTGGCTCTACCCAAGAGAGCTCACTTCAGGGAGAACTCATGCATGGCACAGCTGGCAAAAAGATTTACTTTTCTCAATAGAAATAATGGCCAAGGAGCAAAAGGGGATCCCCAGTAATACTGTGCTCAAGGTAAAGGCTAAACATACAGGAAGAGTTTACCGCATTTCTTCCTAAACAGACCAGACGTACAAGTGGTTCTTACACCCCAAATTTTTATGATCCTCTATTTGCAATCTTCGTTCTGCTGCTCAGCCACCTGGTTTTTCATTTACAGATGGCTTTGAGATCACAGTTTGTTATCTTATTCAAACATAATTAACAAACACATTTCATTCTCTTACATCAACAGAGATCTGACTCTCTGTGATAGAACAACGAAAATGGAAAACTTCAGCAGACGTAGCTGGTTATTGCTTTCTGTCATCCTCTTAGAGACATCTTCAATAGTTCCTTCTATTCTTGCTGTCTTCAGAATAAGTCCTTTCCTATTGTACCAGGGACACAACTCCTACTTAAAGTCACTATCATTTTTCTTGTCTTTGAATAGAAAAGCAAATTAACTGATGAATGCATCTGTTATTTCCTTATCTTTTGTGTTAAATTATCCACTATCATTCTGAGTGACAAAAACTGTCTCTTACCATCTGCCCACTAGAAATCTGCTTTAAGAACATTTATCATCATTTATTAATCCCTATAAATCAACTTTTTTTTTATTATTCTTAAGGTAGTGGTTTTGCTTTTCTTCTGACTTTTTCTTTTCTCTTGGCTCTACCATGAAGCTCACAGCATCCTATGTGAAGAGAGTAACACAGCAGGAAATTATTGGACATTGTACCTTTGCATTGCATTGCACCCAGAGAAAACAAGAGCAAGTATGAATTTGAGAACTGCACAGAAATGCACAAAAAACTGGCATTCCATCAGAAATTTTATTCCTAGCATCTTGCAACCTCTTCATCCTCAAAGGCTAACTTGGGCGCTGTGAGAAACAGGAGGGCAGAGTGCCCACATGTGTTTTCACAGGTCTCAAGCAGGAGCTTGGAACAAGCCCTGGGGTGACGGCAGCTCCAGTCTTCCCCTACAAAACTAGCTGGGGCTCCGCTCTGAAGCTTGAAGCCGGGGCTGGCGTGGCACCAGGGTGGGAGCATGGTCATTCCTAGTTCGTATCAGACACTTCCAGCCCAGCACCAAGTGATCCCAAGCTCCTCTGCTGAGGAGCATTTCTTTGCCCCTTCCATGAATACAAAAGCAAATTAGTTGATGAAGACATCTGTGCTTTCCTTATTGCATATGTTCGATTAATTACTATCTATTCCCCCCTTTTCTGGCTACACCTAGAGTGAGGTCAGTCATGAGAGCTTTGATCATCCACAGTGCTTAATTTTTGCTCCGCTTGGCTCTGGCTTGGTTTGCTCCAGCCAGCTCTCCCAGAGCCAGTGCCTCGGTACCCTCCTTGGGATAACTCACTCCGGGGAGCACTCCACAAAAGCATGGGGAAGACCACAGGTAACGGCTGCCTCCACCCCACGCAGCTTTGTAACATTATCCCAATGGGTTTTGTATGTTCAGTTTGGGTCTTACGACCTCATGCCATGCCCCAAGTCATGTAGCATGCACCTTCAGCTTCATGAAATAAAACCACCCCTCCAACAGATGGTGAAAAACTCTGAATAAAGAAGAAAAACATAAAAAAACCCCTCAGGGCTACTGGAGCACTATCTGGGGCCCAGAGGAGATTCAGGGTTAAATACTATGTGGGCTGGATGGACGAAGTCTGCTCTGGACAGAGGTCACCATAAGCAACATGGGTGCAAACCAATGCATGCCACTTGGCCTCTGGGGCTAAGGGTTAGTCCTGGCTTTCTTTTATGTCAGTCAAGTGGGTCCAGGAGATAAAAGTCTCCTTCATTTAGTCTGCCAATGAGATAGACATTTAGTATTTCAAAGTACATTGTTCAGCTAGTAACTCCTAGCATCCTTTCTCGTACTTCTCAGTAAGCATTGTTCCTTGCTGCTTATCAGGAGTCCCGCAACAACGCCAGACTGAATTGCCTTTCTTTTTTGAGCTCTTCTAGTACTCCTTTGTCGCTAACATTGAACCTTTAACAATACCGACTCCCACAAAGCACCTGCAAAATCCTTTTCTCTGCAGCGAATGCATTGGTTAGCACAGCAGGCCAACTTTCAGGTTTTGCAAATGCCTGTCTGTGCCTCAGTTCCCTATGTGTGAAAATAATAAAAAACTCCAAACAACTACTCTGTTAATAATACTTCCTTACTCGCAAAGATTTTGAGGATGAAAACATCTCTCTCTCTCTTCCATTTTTCTACCTTATGATGAGAAACTATTTGGCACTCGTATCAAAATACGACACAACTTTGTGAGCCTGACTTCACACACTGCCAGAGCTGTCACCACGCAATCCAATGTCAACGCGTCTCCACTCTTTGGTCCTTCCAGCTGCAAAGTGGATAATCCTACGTCCACAACTCTGTGGGAGGAATTAAGGCTGGTAGAATAGCTCAGTAGCCCTGAATGAGAATGAGAAGTTTGTGCCAGAATGGTGAGGAACCATTAATAACTGCAGCTATATTGCTTTCTCGAATTATGTCTCCGCTAGTCTCTCCAGCATTTTTATTCGAATTACATAAGAAAACAGTTCTGCATTATTTCTACAAAAAAATAATCCTCCTTTCATTTTTTCTCCAATATTTTTTCAATCAGGACCAGAATAATTAAAAACCTTCAATGTCCAGGATTTGTCTGTTTTTTTTGTTTTGTTTTCAAACAAGCTTTTCTTATCTGTGAAGAGACTTTGTCATCTATTTTCTCAAACTGTAAGAGATTTACAATAGCTAGGGATTACAGCAAGGTTGGGTGGTTCTTAATTTCTTTGTATCAACCTCTGATGTCTTTTCCAGAATGCTTAAATCTTATCCTTGTGTAGATGGCAAATTATAAACTGTTGTGTTTATTATTCTTTTTCCTGTTATATTTGTCTCACGTACCCTGTGTTTTTAATTCCTTTTATAAAAATCTATAAAAGGACACAATATGTGGAGGAAAGATAACTATGTAATGTACTCCAGAGAAGATTTATCTATAATTTAGTAAGTTCATTTCAAAATCGTAGCATTTGGACCAGTTTTGTTTCCATCTTGTATAGCAGTCACCATCAAAATATTACTTCCTTCTTGCAAGGGAAAGCTGTTACCATGGTATTCCCATTATTCCTAACACACAGACCGGGGGGGAAATCGTTGAGCTCCCCAGAAAATTCCCTTACTTCCAACGCAAAGGTCTGCAGGGGTAGTTGCAATAGGACTTGTACCTGATTTGCAGCTTGAGGGCAAAGGGAGACCGGCCGGTGGCTGGCAGGAGTTTCTCCAGCTGGAGAGAATCCTGCGCTGGGTACAGTTCCCATCTGTTTCCTTGAATTACGATCGTGTTTGGGCAAACACCACAAAAATGTCACTGTGGTGTGGCATGAGAAAAGCTTGCCCATATCATGTCCACTCGCATCTGAATTTTAAATCCTCCATTTAAAATGATAAGCAGGCCCTATTACTCAAAAATGGAAATTTTGGAGTGAGAACAGCTGCATTTTCCAACTCTTTGCTGTGCTGTGGCCTGGCTGAAGCCCACTGTGGAAAAGCATGGAGAAGCATCTGCAGCAAGAAAGACATTAGTGAAAGATGACGGGCTCCTAAAAAACGTGATTAATGGACATGATCACAGCCAAAGAGAGATCCCGCTCCCCAGGAAAGGCAGGAGCACCCAGGGACAGGGCTGGGGTGCCTGACAGGCGGCAGGGCTGGTTTGTTTCTCATTTTGAAGGCTACAGCAGCAGTAGCAGGGATACAATACGATACAGGGGAAAAAAAAGCCGCAAAACGCTGGATGACATTGTCAGATACAGCTCCCAGCTGCCAAACCTGGGTCTGGGGAGAGAAGGGCGCTTGTAAGTCAGGGCTTCTCCTGAGGACAGCTTTTGTGGTGGAACCTCTTCAGACCATCTCCTCTTGAGCACATGGGTCACATCCCCATGTACAGAGGTCTGTCCTGGTCTTCTGGGCACAGTGAAGAGCCACATACCCTTCAGGAGGCTAACCCAACCAGGGACCAAGGATGGGCGTCTTCCAGTTATACCAATTTATTTGGAGGTTTAATGAGAAGCTTTGCTTCAGTTAAAACATTTTCTGCCTCTTCTCGTATTAAATCAAGTGGAAGTTTGGAATGACAATTTCAAAATAAGAAGTTAACTTGGTTTTGTTTTGAAAATGCCAAAAGGAAATGTTTCGAACAATACAAATTTATTAATTTTGTTTTATACTTAGCCAAAATGATTCAGCAAGCAGATTCAGATGCCCTAAAACTGTATTTCTGGAGAATAACAAGCCAGTAGGACAGTAAATTTTTGCACAGCTCTAGCCTGGCTTTGGCTTCCTGCAGCGCTGTCTTGGCTGCAGACTTCACTTGAATTATCTGCACGTATGCTTCCCTCTCAAACTGAGCTACCGCAGTGTGAAATGCCAGCGTGCAAGTGTCAGGATTAGTGAGTGGGATGATTCTGTTAGCAGTGCAAACAGATTACAGCGCTAGCAATATGGTAAAGTGAAGTTTTTGGATGAAATGTTTATTTGACAAATACACAGTTTCAGAATCATTAGAAGGATTCACAACTTCCACTTGAATTTAGAAAATAATTTGATAAATATTTGATATGTGTTACATTGCAAAATATTTCGGAGAACTCCAAGTGCTCTGGTTTACCACTTTTTTTTTTATTTAAACAAAAGGCTTCTCATCTCTTCTTTTGATACACTCTTCAGGAATGGCACTTAGCTCTTGTCAAGTGTCTCAAAAGACCATTTTGCAACAATATTGACAGCATCGCCGTCCATATGTGACCTGAACCAGTCTCACAGCCACAGGCTGTTATCTGGAGTTGGCTGTGGGATACAAGCAGGACCTCCAGCCTGATGGGCGGCATCGCTGGTGTCGCAGCTTTCCCTGCGGTGACAAGGAACTGGCAGCTGTTGCCTTGAAGCCAGTTTTACCCCTCCTTCTCCAGGAGTGTAACTGAGCAGCCCTAGCACCTCTGGGGGCAGAAGAAAATAGATGCATTTGGCAGAGCTCCACCATGCGCCACTCACTCGCTAGTGAAGCAGAAGACAAATACTCGTTTTCTAGCGTTCCCCGGGCTAACCCACCCCTGAAGCCCGTAGCAGCAGCAGCTGCTGCAAGTGCTCCTTCCTCCTTCCCTCTCCATCCACTGCCTCATCCGGATGCCCACAAACCAAATGTGTTCCTAGAGCACAGCCGAGAAAGGAGGCCAGCATGTTACGGCAAACTGTTAGTGGTCATTTTGAAGCAAGGCCTGGAAATATTTCCATGGTGGGGAGAGCTTCTGGCCTCTGGGGAGGCAGCAAGAAGGAGAGGGAAACCCAAGGGATGGCTGATCTGCTGCTGCTGGTCCCGGACAGCCTCCCCGGGCTGCCACAGGCTGCAGTAGCCACCACCGCAGAACCGCGGACAATAAGCCTTAAATTCCTCTGTAACGTCTATTGTTAAGTCATACTTCAGTGAATCACCATTGCAATCCTCTTCTGTATTAGATATTCAACATCCACTCCAAAACAATGTTAAAAATAACTGATTTGCTTCCAGCAGGCAGATGGCTACTAAATCCTTCTCCATTTTTCTGCATCCCATAGAACTTAGGCCTATATCTTTGATATATATACTCTCTGATATTAAGATATTAGAATTATTGAAAATACAGCAGTTAAAAAGCTGCTGTAATTAAATATACTCACTGAAGAAAAGCTCAAAGTTGTCACTGAAACTATGCCAGAGCTGTTACTCAGACATCAACGGCACAGCATTGCCCAGAAGTTAAACAGATGAGCAAACATAAAATGTCTTTGGGGCCCTTTCTACGTAGCAAGTAGGAAGATGGATAAACCTTTGGGAGACGCAGTTGCCTGGATGCTGCATCCCGTCCTCACAAATCCAAGGCATGCATAGGAGGCTCCGAAATTGCCGTAATGTCTTTTTTTCTCCTGATGCATCTACCAGGAAAGCCAGTGAGGCTCAGCCTGCAGCCAGATGCGGGGCAGGCTCGGGGAGCCGCAGGGAGGTGATCCCCAGGTGATGGCACAGCACAGGATGGAGGGAGCCAGACCCTGTGCGTACAGCTGCCAGCGGGCAGCAGCCTCAGGGGCTGATGTCCCCAGGCCACACGTATCTTTTTTCTCAGAGGGAGCCAGCAGGGTCACTCAGAGAGGTGGTTTGGAAGGAGAACAGCATGTATGGGGCAGCCACTGTCTGTCTGGGGACAGGACCCAGGAGAAAACTAGGGAGATAAGCTATGAAACAGTGCAGGTTCACCCATTTGCTCGATGGAGCTCATGAACTGTTTTTTTCTTGGGGGGAAAAAAATAATCAGTTTACTTATATATGACCTATGTCTACAAGAAGAGCTTTTCAACTATCTTCAGGCATTCACCAGTGTCATGAAATCCCTGAGAACAACCTAGCTTGGACAGACTGGGCTGGATATTTGCTTTCTGAGTTTCTAAACGCTTGCTGAGGTAAAAAGCAGACAAATGCCTGGTCTTCAGTAGGATCCTGAATAAATGGCTGGCAGCCATTTGCCTGGGTAGCTGGTCAGGACACCTGAATACTGCTTGCCCAAATGGTTCCATGGCCAGGCTCTCCTGCAGGACTTTCACCATCACGACAGAAGGACAAAGGTCCTTGAAATCAATGGGAAACTTCGTTTATAAAGCTGATGGTGTGATACTGCCCTCCGTCTTCACTTCAGTGTCAAGGACGCCTGGGCCTTTCAGCCACGTACAAGGCAAGCATGCTTGCCCCGAGCCCCTTGCAGGCTGGGAAACTAACGGCAAGCTCAGATATATCATCCTAAGCGACAATTAATTGACCTCAAAGTTGCAGCGACTCCAGAGGCACCGTTGCTGGCTCTATTGTTTTTTAATGTGTCATTCGGAGAAGGTCAGCGGGCTCCTGTAAAAGACATAACGAAGGACTTGCTGAAGCAGATTGCCAGCTCAAGAGAGGATTAAATTATGATTCCTCAGGCTCCAGTCTTCCCTTACGTTTGGTGATTTGTGTGCGGGGCAGAAAAGAAAGCAACAGACATCTCAACATTTCTCAAAGGCTTTTCATTTTCAAGGCACCTACAACAGACATCATAAACTGTTTGCAATACCAGAGCATCAGGTACAAAGATTGTGTCTCGCCCTTGCCAGATAGCTTTGCTAGGCTCTGTTGATGTATTAACATCACCCTGTCGATGTATTAACACCACTGAAAAAACAGCTGTAAATCAAAAATGTAGGTCTCGTAGGGTAACCAAACACTGCTAAAGAGCTGCTGAGTTTGGAAATGAGAAGTCCTACACTAATAAAAAATTAAAGCACTTAGCTCTGAAAATGGAGGTAAAAAAGCAAGGAGATGCCCTCCCCCAGTATCCAAATCTTCAAACTCACTTCCAGAGTGCCTGAAGAAAACAAACCACTTGTTTTGCCTCAAGGCATTAAAAGCTGTAACCACCCAAATATCAAAGGCCCAGATTTCCTCTCCCCGTCAGCAACTATTACAATTAAATTATATTGTTTAAAAACAACAGCAAAATGTCTGCATCGCAGCAAAACTTGGAAACAAAGAAGTCTGTGTACAGCGTATAAAACCCAAAGCACACCTCAGTGAGGCTCTTTCAACAACTTCCATTGCACTGCCTTGCAACTGGATGGCCTTCAAGCAGGCTGTGAAGAACAACAAGGGCTCACCTACAGTGCACTGACCTTAGGCACTCATGTGGTTTGGTTGTGTTGATGGTGAGGACATCCTTGGAAGAGCCCATCTTCAAGCAAAAAGCAGCAAGAGCGTGCAGTAGTAGCAGTAATGTAGGCAGCACTCGAGGTTGAAATCATGAGGATGTGAGGGGTGGGGTAACTTTGTGCTTCAAGAGGAATGAAACAGCATCTCGACAGAGGAAAAAAGACTTCTTGCTTTAGGAAACTCTCTATTCATCTAAAACAAAGAACCACAAATCTCAAATGGTCTTTTAAACCATTAGAGCATACAGATGGGCTAAATTTTCATGAAGAAGAGCTTGTGTCAAATTTAGCAAATAGATTTGGCCTTTTTGCTTTTTTTTAGTCAAAACTAAACTTCTTGATAAAAATAATCATTTTCATTGTCCTAACCTTTATTTCATTTTGGTTTTTGTTTTTTTTTATACTCTTAAAAAAAAGATGTGAATAAGCCAGTAGATGTTATTAAGGACCACCCTTCTGCAGTAATTTGAAAAAAGTGAAATCTCCCATAATTTGTCTTTACAAATTATTTGTAATTTACAGTGACAGAAATGCATTTACACTCTTGCTACATGCATATATCTACTGGATCCCCGTCTCTGCATTTTTGGTTTCTCCTAGGCATTTTAGCAGCCTAGAGACCTGAACCTGCAAGCCCCTCAGCTGCCTGGGATGACAGTGCATGGGGGGGATCTGGGGTGGGGGGTTATGCCAGTGTGCAGTATCGGTTACCCCTCCTTTACTCCAACTCCAGTGTCCCTGACAGCACCACTGCCCATTTGAGACAGTTAGTGGTGGGAACTGGAAGGGCCATCAGCTCCAGACACCGTTGATCGTTCTGGTTACTTTCTTTGGATTTTGTCAAAATCTGCTTTCACGACTCTTACCTGGAGAAGAAAAAGCTCTGGGGAGACCTTATAGCAGCCTTCCAGTACCTAAGGGGGGCCTACAGGAAAGATGGGGAGGGACTCTTTATCAGGGAGTGTAATGATAGGATGAGGGATAATGGTTTTAAACTGAAAGAGGGTAGATTTAGATTAGATATTAGGAAGAAATTCTTTACTGTGAAGGTGGTGAGGTGCTGGAACAGGTTGCCCAGAGAACTTGTGAATGCCCCATCCCAGAAAGTGTTCAAGGCCAGGCTGGATGCGGCTTTGAGCAACCTGGTCTAGAGGCAGGTGTCCCTGCCCATGGCGGGGGGGTTGGAACTGGATGGTCTTTAAGGTCCCTTCCAAGCCAAACCACGCTATAATTCTATGATTTTTAAGCACTACCATCTTAATCCATTTATGGTAGTGGTGGTAACTTTAGGATCCCATTCCCTTTCCGCAGTCTTCCCTGAGATTTCTTCTTTCAGGCTTTAAAAGCTTCTATTGGGTTTAACAGTGTAAGTACGTATCTCCCTCCCTCCCACCCTCCACACACACGGTACATTTGTAAATGCGAGGCTGAGTGCTACGCCAGCTCAGAAAAGGTGTTCCAAGAAACGCAACGTCAGGAGAAGAAAACAGCAATTTCAGATAATGGGGGATGATCTATAGTTTGATGCAGAAAAAATAGGACCTGAAATTTTAGTCTCTAATTTCTGTGTATGTTTTCCTGTGGCTGTAGGCATAAAACTGACCTTTCATCATTCACGTACTTCACAACACACCTGTCTAGGCTGATGAAAGTACAATGTTGATGACTATGCAGTCAAGACAAATGGGATTTTTGCATTGCACTCAACAAAACAAAAATCCTGAGTAACTTCCATAAAGGTTGAAAATAGCTTTATTCAGCTGTCATTGTGTTAAGGTGGAAATTATTAAACATATTTTTCTTTGGTTATGCAGGCTTCCTCAAAAAGCTATTTTCAGTTTGTTTTTTTTTTTAACAGGAACATAAAGGGGCTATTTCAGAAAACAGCAACTTAAAATTATCATGAAAGTTCTCATACATGGGCAGGTGGATGGGATTTTTGCACTTGCGCCTATTTCTGAGAGAGGACAGGCCTTTTTAGGATACTTTGGTTAACGTGAAGAATCACAAGAAAATTCCTAATGCTTTCAGAGAACAAGGTGGTAACTACAGACCATTTGTAAAACCAAATAGTGGAGCTGGAAACTGAAGAACAAGCATCGATATGACAGAAATAAAACCCAATGACTGAATGTGGTCCTTTATTAGGACTTAGCTATTACACACATTATATATGTGAGGTTCAAATATGCGTAAGAAACGCGGTTAAACAAGGTGATACTGAACCCCCCCCGGGTCAGGAAGAGGGATGGGGCCTTAAAAGGGTCTCTCCATCACTCCTTTATATAGTCCTGCTCCTTTTTATTTCCTTGGGCTCGCTCCGTCTGAGGAGCAATCCTTACCTTCGAGGCAGCCCTGAGGGAGGACCTGCCGAGCTCTTGGACTGGGAGGTCCCTCACTTGCCCAGCACAGTCTGCTCGAAGGCAGCCACTTTGCTACTTCTGACACAAATATATCTTAGGAAAGTGATGTAATTTTCTATATTTGGGCACAAAAAGCAAAATGAAACATGCAGCAAAAGAGTCGATCCTTAAATTGGCTTGTTTGATTACTATCTCAAAGGTGAAAGCTATTTCAGAAATACAAAGCATTATTATAAAACAATGATGAAACCATATTTACTACATCTGATTAAACAAAAAATAGGCAATTTCTTGGACAGTACACAAGATGCTGCTTTATTTTGGTTTATTAATAAATCATGATAATTGCGTTCCACTGCTTTGCCATTAAAAAGTTAGCATCAATATTGTATTTGTTTCTATTAAAATAGTGATTTATGGAGTAATCCTTACATTAAAACCATTACAGAAATATCAATTTATCAGTAAACTTTAATGGACAAATAAACTGGAGACAACATGTTCAGTTCAAACAAGATTTAGCCTATTATCGGGTTTCAGACTAAGGACACAGAAAATTGGACCTTTGTATATTAAACAATATTGTAAGCAAATGCAGTTTACCGCTTTGTTTGTTAGCTGGCTTTCCATAAGCAACCACAGCCCTCTCCGCATTGTATACCCTTAATTCCGTGCTGAATTTGAAGCAGGAGCAGAGGATTATGATGTGAGGGGGCTATTTTTGTACCATTTCCATCTCACACACAGGAAAAGGAATCCAGCGGCACCCTGCCGTGAGTTGACCAACAAGCTTTCTCCAAGGTTGACCCCCCCCAGGAGAGCTGCCCGGGCACCCCCGAGGCGGCAGGCAGGGCAGTGGGCAGGGTGGCCCATGTCCAGCGGCCGGCTCCAGGGTGGGCATTACCATTTTGGGGATGTAAATTGAAGCAAGCGCTGGCCCTCCTGGCATGGACTTTTTGCCGTGATACTGGGAAGGATTCGGGGATGCCAGCAGCTCCAGCCCCAGGCGGAGAGTCCTCCCAGTCCCTCATACGGAAGAGCAGAAGAAGCCCGGTCTGCAGCGAGGGGGGTTTGGCCATTGCCAGGAAGACGCAATCGTGCAGCTCCTCTGCACTCTGCTCCTTACGCTCGTAGCACGACCTAATGTTAACTGCAGAAGTATCCGTATATACCTAACCGTAATTTTTATAAGCCTTTAAATGTGTCTATTCTCCTTTTTTCTAAATATGTGTAAGGGCGAAGAGCGGTTCCTTTGGACTTCTTGGCTTGTCTGTGTATTATTTTTGAAGACACCACAGATACATTTGCAGCAAATTCATTTACTAATTTGGTACGAGAGCGTTTTACATGCCTGTTATAGAATAACTCCTGAAAAAACTGCACCATAAATACACAGACACAATATCTGGCTAGATGGGAAGCTTTGGTTCTTACTGAAAATACTCTGTATTTTCCCACATGCTAGTATACGATTAGCATGCTAATAACAATGACACATCACCGGGGTAACTCACAGTGTTTTGTCACATAAAGGAAGCGTGCACCTTGTTATTTAATAAAGCCACGTTTGCAAATAGCAATTAAGTTGAGGCCTTTGCCATATAGTAGTTCTCAGCAAACTTAAATTAGGTGAAGCAATCCTAAACCAGAGCACCATAATGAGCCAAAGAACATATGATTTGGCCACCTCACCTGAAAAGTATTTAATAGCCATGCAATGTCTATTTCTGCATCAAAATTATTAATTATTAAACAACACATTCCTAACACCAATGTTGGTAAAAATTCACTTACCCTCACTGCAATGGAGATGCAAGGAATTTGCTCTTTCACTGCTCATTTCTAAAGGGTCTAAATAGGACACTGGCAATAATGAACCAATTTCAGTCCAAGAGTTCGAAAAGCAATTGAGACATCCGCGGTGGCCGTGGGGCAAGGCGCTCGCATCCTGCCCAGGACGTGCTCCACAACTGACAATGCCTGTCCAAACGAACACTCCCTCAAGCCAGGCACGATACTGATCACCACGGCAGACTACTGAGAGAGGTGACGGCTAAGCAAAATCTGCACAACTACAGGAACTATTTTTTAAACTAAAATAGCGCCCCCCCAAAAAAATACATAATGAGTAACTTAGTAGCTTCACAAGTAGTACACTTTAAGGAAAAGCGTGGTTAAGAAACATTTAACTGCAGTTTTTATGGCTTTTTAGATTATGGATTTTATGCATTTGTGGCTATTTTTAGATCCTTACATGTGTACAGAAAAAAATCTGTCCTAGAGAGAGGAAAATTTAGGTGATAGCCGCTCTGCATCCTACCATAAATTCAAAACCATAGCCAGGTATCTGGGATTCTGTGTACCCGATCCACATGTGGGAAGCAGTTCTGCCATGCACTGCCCGTGTCAGATTTACCACGCAGGTCAGGAGCAATTCACCCCCCTCAGTGAAGTGGGCGAGATGTGACCGGAGCCCATCAGCCCGGCCATCGGTGGCCAGTGGCTGTTTGCTCCGGGATGTTGGATTTCCAGCCGTCCAGCCCGAGCTACTGCTCACCCTACTTGCTGGGCATCCAGAAATATGGCAGATAACCAAAAAAAAACCACAGCAGGAATCAACCAGTAAAGCAATAGTCTACCAAGATGACAAGAAGCAGTAGAGCTGGCAGACCTGTTTGCCTACATCATTTTACCAGGCAGGAGCAATTGAAACAAAAACTGTAAAATGAAAGATGTCAAAAAGCAAGAAGAAACTGTTCAAATTCTATTAACGTGAGTGAAAATTAAATGCCTAGCTGTTGTACATGCCTTTGTAAATCTCTGACCTAAATTGAGAGAGAAATGTCCTTTGCAGAATACACAGAATGCCAAATACAGATTTTGGATTCATCTATGAAAATGAAACAGATTATGTTACTATCAGAGAGCGTACAGTGAAGCCTCAACCCTCCCATAAACCCAGTTACATACATACATACATAAATAAATCCCTGACTTGCCAAATTTCCTTAGCTGATGTAAACTGTTTTTTAAGATATTTCTATTACATGAGTAAACATCACTTCCTATGTTTTTTGTCGACTGAGTGTAAGGATTTAAAGAAGACAAATCAAGTTTATTTTAGATTCGCTGAGGAAAAACAAACCCATCTGTTCTCACTCCTTCCCTGCTGCTTTACAGTGTTCACTATTAGTTATTTCCATAACACACCTACATTTATCCTTATCTGCACGAGGAACATTTATCTAACAAATATTCCTGTCAAATGGCTCTAAAATGACAGCAGATAAAAAAAAATTGATCCCAATAGAAATGAAATATATAACATAGCAAAGGAGTCAAGATGAGCTCTAACCTGGTGAGCCTAAAGCTGGTCCCTTGACACCTCTCACGCAGTGTGACATGTCCTACATGGGAACAGACAGAAGAAGTTGAGTAACAAGTATAATGAGCAAAAGAGAAGTGTGATGCCTGTTTTACTACATAATGCCAGGCTTGCTATCCTAACGGCGCTTCGTTAATAGCTCTCTGGTTGAAGATATCACAGCTGCGTGCTCTTTTCTCTTGCCCTTCACAGGTGGCATATGTAAAAGCTGAAGGCCAGTACTACCTGTAACAGAGGTGCGGTCCCAGCACGGGAAGTCCCCGGCACCAAAGGATTTCTCTTTATTATAGTCACCGGCACAGCGGTGACTCTCACGGGCTGGTGCTTACAGTCCCACAGCCCAGCAGAAGGCCTCCGCCAAAGTTCTTTGGAACTTGTTTTTACAGGCACCCTCTCCCAGCGTCTTTGTAAATCACAGCAAAGTAAACCCACCGAGAGACCAGCAGCATTAAACGCTGCAGGGAGCATCTCAGTGTGGACAGTAGTTTAAGTGGCCACCACAGGATCACAGCCTGTGTTCCTTTTTGCACGAAAATGCTCCACTAAATTTAAAGGAATCTTGCAAAAAGTGCATTAGCAAATCACAACGGCTTAAGCCAGCAGAGCTGATGGAAAGTCAGCCTCAAAACACACCTGCAGAGGATGCTTCCCTGGAAAACTTCATGGCGGTGTGCTTTTAGGTCTCTACAGCTGTCATACAGGGCAGTACAAGCAGATGTACGTACGGGAAGCGTTTTCAAGCCCCTTGCTATGTAAGCAGGGACCCAACCCAACATTTACAAACAATCCTGTATCGTGAACTTCCACTGACAAAATAATACAATGCACTGTCATAACGATGGCTTTACCCAGTTCTTTCCAGGACAGCAGAAAGTTCACAACACCATTTTTGTTGTGCTTTTGCCTTACGTCGTGGGACTTCAGATTTACTCCCCCTCATTTCCACCGGCAGTGCTGTCCTTCACACCGCACACTGATGGTTGAGGTGCGAGCGTGGCGTATTACCATCCTGATAAGAAAGTCAGGACAGCAGCAACGGAGTCGGCAATTTTATTTCTCAAAAGCTGCTTACTGCATGCCTTGCCTCCGTGGCACGCCAGCCTCCCAGGCACGTCTCTCTTAACACGTGTTTCCACATCAGTGGATTCGGTGAATATCTCAAGACAGTTTTGTTTAATGTAGCACTGAGCTGTGCTGTTTCATTAGTCTCAATGACAACATCTCAACTTACCTGAGCCGCAGGTTCACGTTTCTCCGCGCTGACAGTTTGAACACAATTTAGCTTGTGCTCGGGATAATCACAAATCCCATCTGTCTTTGCCTCAAGAAAGACGAGGGCCCTTCTGGGGAGGATCCCGTGCTGTTTTGTCTGCTAAAACTCGGTCTTGTGATACCGATTCAAGGTAGACAAGACGTGAGGAGGCAGCTGGGCCAGGCAGGGAGCCCCACACTATTCCCACACCATCCCTCCGTGTTCCCACCAGTGTCCTCCCTCCCATGGAGCGGCACCACGGATGAGAGACAAGGTTGGCATTGGGCCCCTTCCCACAGCTGCTCATGCCCAGCGGTGTAGACACAACTGCTGACCTCAAGCTGCTCCCCATGTCTTTCCGGTAAATAAACTGTCTGCTCGAGGCAGCTTCGGCGTGACATAGCTGGGAGGCTGTCGATGGAAATTCCTACCCGGACGGCATGAAAGCGCTGGCACGATGCGTGCTGAGAAGGAGAAACCCCAGGTACACAAGTCAAGGGCAGCGAAGAGAAGGAACGCATCCTGTCGTAAGGGATATCAAGAAATAAAGACTATGTAGGAAAAGCTAAGGCTTTTTCAATAGCGTGGAGAAGACCACGCTGTTTATAAGTACTACTCTCATTACCTCTAACAGCCTGCCTACAGGAGCTGTTGGACAGATGAAGTGCACTTAGACTCTGCTCCTGCGTATTTTTTTTAATTCTATCTGAGGAAAAAGCATTTCAGTGAGCCTTAAATGTATCCTAAATTTCATGATAAGTACTCCTGTTATAATGCCTACTCTAGTTGGAAAAAGATAAATAAGTTTAACTAAAGTTGGAACGTACATTTGCTTTCTATTTGGCTTTATTCTAAAATCACAGTAGTCTTTGTAATACCAATTCTGAACACAAAGATATAAATTGTTTACTTAATTCTTCCCTTTATTTGCTTTGATTTATTTAAAAACAAAAACATGCAACATCCTTAACATTCTCACCATAAGCAAACACAGACAAACAGCTTGCCTCAAACTTGAATTAAGTCCTATTTAAAGCACACCACAAGGCTAATTTCTAGTACTGGCAGCACAGTGATACTGATAACCACATTATGCTACTGATCCCAACTGTGGCTTCCAGAGAAAACAAAACAGATGAGGAAAAATGCATCTACTTCTGAATAGAAATCTTCACACTATTCCTCAGGCATATTTAACGAGCATCACGGTACGTGCGTTTGCCATTGTACATGTTGTTGGCATTAACATTATCCTGTCTATAAGAACGCCCCACCAAAATCTTTACCTCTGAAAAGATGAATGCTACGATACTTCACCTTGGACTGAAAATTCCTTCTACATTAAACACACAAAAATTATATCAAATTTCATTTGCTTTACTTCATTCTTCCATACTTCTTGCAGCCTGCAAGACCACAGGACAATTCCATCTAACCCTCAAAGGATTTTCCACTGTCACGTAACATTACAACGTAATGAGTAACCTTTGAGTAAACTTCTACAATTTAACCCAGTCTGCAGTGCACAAAAGCCTGGCCAACCTGCTCCGTCAACAGTGCACGTTTCCAGGACCAAGAGACCACCTTGTCCGTGTTTGCTCCTGCTGACACAGCCATCCCTCAGACACTCCCATTTCCAGTCCGTAATTGCTGAAGTGGGTTGAATGTACCTTTCGTTAAGGATCTAATATCTTACTCCTTCAAGTTTCAAAAACACAGTTTGAAATGGAGGGTACCTGAATGTACACTAAATTAAACCTTCACAAAGCTCAAGGTCCACAGCAGCAGCTGGCCAGATGGTCAACAAAATAAAACACAACCTGCCAACAGCAGCGAGTTACTTCCACATATGGTAGCACAGTGCCTACAAATCTCCATGGACAACATGAAAAAAAACCTCCTGCACCTTTGACCTGGAATTAAAACCATGGCTTCATTAACCTTGATCAGTAAAAAGAGTGGTCACACGCATCTCTTTGCTGATACACCTCCTCCATGTTTAAAATGTCTGTTGAAACTAAGGACAAGTTGTATATGCTTTTTTGTTGTTAAAGCTATGAAAAATTTACAGAAATTGAGGCCCAGCAACATCGGTCTCTCCTTACATTTCATGCTGAGAACAGAAAAAGGAACGTCCATTACACATCCTTGGGATAAATGCAGAGATTAGATTGTCCATACAAAACCACAGCCAAACCACGAGAACAGCACAGAAAATTAGTGTGTGTTGAAAAAGTTGCTCTTTCTCCATCAGCAAACATTATCTACAAGTTATTTCTAATATGTTTAAAGGACTTTGTCACTGATCTGGTTTACAGAGGTGGTGAATGTGGGTTCAGAGCAGGCAAAGGGGCTGGGGGGATCCAGGGCAGCAGCCTCTGCAATGGACTCCACTGCCGAAGAAATTGTAAGATGGAAACACAACCTCATGAAGGGCTGAACCTGCACCTCGGGATTAACTAAGGCCACGACACAGGACAAAACTGCACCACGGTCCTTTCAGGTCTGGCAGGACAGAAACCAGAAACCAAGGTTTTTAACATGGCAAAGTAATCAAAAGCAATGATTTCTAGTACATGGCTCAAGTGCTGTTGTCACTGCTCGGGTGGGAGGGGACAGACATGGGTGCCGAGGAGCCAGGGCCAGGTCCCAGGGACTCAAAGCCCCTTTCCTGAGTGTCTCCCAACGTGGCATACCCACTCCCAGTGTGGGAGGTGGTGGGAATGACGGAGCTGAGCAGGGGTGCGCTGCCATCAGACCACACCCCCAAATCCTGCTGCACCCCAGCACCCACCAGCACACCCCTTTGCGGTGACATGCACAGAAACCTGCTGTTTCTGACCACAGCTTGGTACCATGCTACACACTGAGCTCCTCTGTCGGGCTAATTTAAGCACATTAGTGCTCCCTGAACGTTAGCAACATTATGTGCTTTCCCTAGAGACAAGCGACAAAGAGGATTTAGCTCCAGTAAGATAACTGCAGCATACCCACAAGTCCCCAGAGAGTACTGTTCCCATCACTAAATTGGGACAATCAGGTGCTAAAACACGCAAACAAGGTGAATTAGTTTGTGTAACTCATGGGAGATGCTGAAGGTAATGCCCCAACAGTCACCTGTCTCAGTGCCAATTATGTTAGTAAATTTAAATAATTAAAAACTGCTCTGTCTCTTGCTTTGCAGTAGAAATAAATACCAGTATGTGCTAAGGGTTTCATCATTTCTCATCTCCATCTTTGTCATTTCCAAGTTGTGGTGAGCTCATAACTAACTGCAGTGGTGAGAGTTTCCCGTAGACAGTGAAAAAAAACATCGTTCAGCTTTCAAGCTCTAATTCAAGCTCCACCAATTCCCAGATCCAAAGGTAGGAGAAATTCAGGGCTGCGTTAAAGTATCAGAGAGACAGAGGAGGGCCAGAGAACAAGCTGTAAAACCAAGTGTAGGATTTGGTAGTATTCCGTACAGTCCTGCTTCTCACATCCTTTTTAAGACTGTAGGAATGCAACGCTATGTCATGGCTGGAAGAATAAAATCTCCCCTTGCAAACCTAAGAATCAGCATTTGAAGAATTGTGTTTTCTGTCTACCGATGTAATCCTGTTGATGTGTCCCTGTAAAACACCTTATTCCTTAACCCCAGGCACACCTGCAGCATGTGTTGTGTTCGCACAATGGCAATTCCATTAGCCTTACCCAAAGTGTCATCAATTTGCTGCAAAACTCTGGCTGCTGAAGCGCTCTGTGCACTGCAAACAGAGCAGGCAGGCCTTCTCCCTCGAGGCTGTACGTACACCCGTCTGCATATTTCCAGTGATATATCTAACTTCACACCTGAATTCCTAAGTATTCCCAGGGAATCCAGAGCAGCCCGTAGACAATACACAGAGATGAAGATCTGAAGTCCTCACTGCTTCCTAAAAACACCCTATGACAGATTTCTGGGAAACAGTGGTTGGATAAATAAAAGGAAAAAACATCCCCCTCATGTCTGCGGTTTCTCTGCTTTTTGAGCCTATTTCTGAAAGGCAAATTTACCTAGAGAAAAAAAAAAAAACAACTTAGAAAAAAAAAAGACTACTGCAGAAAAAGCTCATTTTGAACTGTATGCCCACCTTCCTTTTACAGTTTTCCCTGTACTTCACTTCTCAATAGACCGATCCACAAGTAGCAAGACCGCAGAAAATTGTTACGCTGAAAGCTGCAAACGTGAAGGAATCTTCACAGAATCATCCTCTTGAGAAGAAAGTAAAGTAACATTAACTTCACAACCAGAGAGACTGAGATAAGGGGCAGTCGAGTGAGTGGCCTGGCACAGCTGGAGAATTGCTTGGCTTCAGTACTGCACAACATCTGGTTGTAGTCACCAGTAATACTTTTTTACAGAATGGCCGCCTGTAACAGGGGACTTTGCAGGTAAAATCAGGATCCTGGCTTTCAGGAGTTTATGGTCTAAGTTACCCGAAAAAAAATGGCAGTGATAATGTACGTATGTATGCTGTAAACACTGGAAAGCAGCTGAGCAGAGCCAGCGGTGCAGCCAGCAGAAGACACACTGTGTTATGGCTCTGGAGAACCATCACTGGGTGCATTTCCTAATCATTCAAATGGACCGGTTTTAACCTTTTCTCAGAAATATACTTCTCATAATTGAAACGCTCTTTATTTGTTCTGTTTTTTTTTTTTTTTCTTGAGAGCGCCCAAATAAGGCAGCTAAAGCCAACTTTTAGAAACAGCACAGAAGACAACACAGTTATGACCGAAGATGCATCTCCCTTACTACTGTCCAAAGATCTTCCAGAGAAAACAGAAGGTATTACAGGAAACAATCAGTAACAAACATTCAGGTAGGGTTCTCGAAGCAGAAGAAAGGCTATTTATTTCGCGTTTTCCCAGCCTAAGCAGAAGTTGGAGAAGGGAAACAACAGAAAAGTTTCTGGGGTCCCTGGTCCCCCAAGTCTCTTCTCACTTCTCCCATCCCCTTGGACAACCTGTTCCCTTCCCACATTAAGTTCTGTCTCCGTTTGA
>VYZM01013878.1:174279-200569 GCA_013398915.1 Dromas ardeola | reverse complement strand
AAAGTTCTGTCTCCGTTTGAAGCTGAAGGCCTCCACTTTCAATTCACACCCTAAGGCGGGGGGGAGCACGCAGAGCTGGTGGGGGGTCCCGGGAAGCCCCGCGTGATAGACGGCATGATGGCAGCTCACGTCCTACCCACCCACCGCGATCGCCNACTTCCCAAGGTTTCTTTTGCCTCTTGGGCACACGCAAAACCTACGAGCATGTGTGAAAGTACTATTTCATAACTTTATAAAAGAGCACTCATAAAAAAAAAAAAAATATTATTTGAGTCCGATGACCTTTCTAGCTATATAGGGCAAAATTCAGTACAGAAGCTAACTGAATGTGTTCTGTAAACACCACAAACAGATTAGTGTCAGCATATTTTGTTTAACTGTGTTAAACTACCTCGAGCACTCTTACCTTATACTTACATATGTGAAGAGCGAAACTCTCCTTTTAAAATCTGCGGTTGTCAAGGTATGTGTATTTAGAAATAAAATTATTCAGTCAGTGCTTCTTTTGGACCCTCAGGCTAGGAAGACCTGGTAGAGTATTAGTTAAACATACATAAAAAAAATAATCTGTTAAGAGACTTTCACCTTCACTTAATTCTACAGATTCGGGGTCTACCATGAACCTAATGGAAACTCCCTACCATAAAAATACTGCTTTTTTTTATGTAGCATTTTGAAAATGCTTCTCAAGTGTTGGTTACTGTTTTAAGTCAAACAGAAATGTGTACAAAAATGGTTTGTACAGTATCGTTTACAATGGAGTTTCACGGTTTGTAGCCATCCTGTTAATGTGAACAGTATGAGAAACAAGAATGCGTTTCTTTTCTAAAAATTAATATAACGGCCATCAGACTTCCACTATCCACCACATTCACCATTCTTCCTCTTTTACTGAATTAAGAGCACGTTCTGAACTGAATTAAACCCAGAGCTTTTATACAAATGAATTTGAAACCCAAGAATGGAACCGGCTTTCGCCATCCATTAGCATGCTTCTGTTACACGTGAAAAATACTCTCCAAATTTCCATTAAGGAACATGAGAATTTATCTTCCGTGCAGGGGCTGAAATGGAGCACACCTCTAACTGCGGACAAGTGGAAGCCCATTAGCAGTTACTTTCATCTTCCATGAGATCAGCTGCGGGGAGATCACAAGAGAGCAGGGAGAAAAGCCACACAAAGGAGAAAAAATATAATCGTTTGTAAAATATTCCCTTTTATGTCATACTATGCCCACTAAATAATTAATTACAAATACATCAGCCGCTGTTAAAAGAAAAAAAGAAGGGGGGGGAAGCAGGAAATCAATGATAAGCTCACAAATGTAGTTAATAAAAAAAATACAAGAAGGACTGCTGTTCAAAACCGCCCAGGTTAAATGCTGAAGAAAGCACTGCCAGCAGCAATTGCCTGCAGGCATCCCATGCGTGATTAGTGACTTGGTGCCACAGAAACCGCTATGTTGAAGAAACCCTCTGACCTGAGGATCTCGACACCAGGAGCTAATTACAAACCGTGTAATCGCCCATTCCAGATGGCTCCATTGCGCAAAGCCACGCTGCCTGCGCCCAGTTTTCCACAGCAATAGCAGCATACAGGTCAGAAGGAGCCTGCATTAATTACTCCCCGTTGTCAGCATCACCTAAAATTCCTCATGTTTTTTTTGGATTCTATCTGTAAATAAAAATCTCCATTAAAATGCCTCGGAGGAAACACTTTTCCCCTAGTTAAAGATGTGAATTGCAGATAAATACCCTGCCTGTTAACGTGATTTTATGTGAATACAAAATGAGTTTTTCAAAAAGTACTGCACATAAAGTATGAATGTCTTTATCCTGGGAGAAAAAAATCATTGCTGTGGAAGACTCACTCTCCTTTACCCGCTCCCCGGCTATAGCAGAGAAAGGCAACACATGTTTTCGAGATTTCACATTGCCACAGATTGATCTCTTTCACATTACGTGCGAGACAGCTGATAACTTGCTACCTGAAAGGCAACTGCATGGGTAGAAAACCACCCGAAAAGGGGAAATGGCTCAGACAAGAGAGTTCACAGTGGTTAACCTCCTGGAACACATTAGCTACACCAACTCCCAGTTGCCCAGACTAAACAACTCTGAAAACCTCTTGGTTTTATTCACTAACAGGAAATGATTCAGATACAGTTCTGCAAAGGCAGTCAACAAGAAGAGGTAAATTACATACACTCACTGTACTACGTTTTACAATAAAACAATTGAGTATAAAAATTATTCAGGTCTGGTGTAATTTTTTCTTCCTTCTTTTTAGTGTTTTGCCCTCGGTTGGCACATCTAAAATATAAATTGTGATGCTTTTATCTTATAGCTCAATACACATCACTTAATTTTTTAAAACACACATATCCTACAGACTCCTGACAGAGCAATGCGTCGCCAGGTGTGAGAGAGAGACACAGAAACTGGCATCTCTTACAGAGAATGCTGCCTGCATATAAATAATAATGAAAACCAAAGTGCTGTCGGGTCTGGGGCTATGAACAGAGAGACTTTTTATTTCCTTTAAAGCTTTCTTTTCATAACAGAGATTTACTTACCAACATAAAAGTTACACACACATCACTGAACCAGCATGTAAAAGGATCAAAATCTTTTCTGGCTCCACAACTCATCCCAACTGGCTCTACGAAGCACAGCTATGGTCACAAAACCAACCCCCCCCTCCCGGCCCCCTTCCCTTGGCAAACTAAGTAGTACCAGCAGCCGCAGAGCAGTCCCGTCACCTGAAAATAAAGTCAGTCTCCTTCCTCCTGCATGTATCCGTACAAATGACAGCCAGAATTCAGCTTGAACTTCCATGATAAGGCAGAGAGTTCATACATTTTGCAAAATTTTAACTATATTGGCCCTATATATACACATATGTACTTACAGCCCAGCCACACGGAACAGGCAGAGGAATGGTATCTGGGAGAATCCAGCAGCATTCTTTCACGTTTTGCTGGCCAAACACCACCTAGTATGTTAACTTCATTATCAGACACCTGGAGCACTGCTGTGATCAAGGAGAAACAAGAGATCCAACCGCCCGTTCCTATCATCAGCTCCCGACTTTGTTGATGCAGACTACTGGCAATTATTTCCCTTTGTCCTTACGATAAAAATATCCCCAGGGGCCTAGTAAAACCCCCTCATGGGCCATCACCAGTCATGTTTTAATGGAGAGCTGCAAACAAGCGGTTACGGCCCATGCAGCCAGGCAGAACCCATGCTCAGGTTAGCTCTTCTGAGGCAACTTCTGGAGCTCTTCCTGCCAGCAAAGACCTACCTAAATAGGGGCAGGGTGGTGGTGTGTCTGGCTGAGCGATTTGAACTCAAACACAACTCCAAGGGCCACAAAAGGGTAAGAAATCTGCAATTTGCCTTGTCACATGCTGAGACTTGCTGGGAACCAGCCGCTCTTCAAAGTCAAGGGAGGAGGCACCTCACAAAATGCCAGCTTGTGACAATTTTAAATTACGGGTTTTGCAGTGTCCAGATTCCCACAGCTGGAGGGATGGTGCTGGGCCAGGAGCAGCACAGCATACTCTGATGCCAAAATCCCTCGCCTGTCCGGCTGACGTGCTCTGTTCCCATGCTCACGTCAAATGGGTTCCCAGCTGGGAGAGATGGTCTCCTGGATCTCTGGGTATACTGTATTTCCTAGGATATCGCAGGAATTTTACCAACATTTTTCTGTGCTGTTCCAGGGATCTATAAACAACAGCAGGTCCCTTCCTGCTCTTTCTGCTATGTCTGGGTTTAGATCTTACATTTATAAAAAAAAGTCTGGTAAGTGACTTGAAGCCTGTGCTGAATCAGGCCACGGGGAGGCAGGTGGTTCGTGGATCTTTCCAGAATGACCTTTATTTTTTGCATGGTTGTCTCCCATAAGAGGAGGCTGAAGGTGATGCCCACGTGGTCCCATTTATGTATTCAGTGTTGGAAAACATAGGCCAAGAATGCTCTACTGCCTTACCTGACTTTTAAGAGCAAGGAGAGTGTGGCGTGAATTAGCAGGAGACACCAGAAGAGACCAGGGCCCTGCCAGGGCATGGTGTCAGTGTGACAGCTGAGGAAGGAGCAGTACCTGACACCATCCAACACACCACGTCCACCAAAGCCCTCGCTGGCAAGACAGCAGCAACTGCTAGGTAGGATTACTGCACACCAGGCATCCTGCAAGCAAATTTCTAAGTAAGTCATCTGGTTAAAGCAAGGCTTAAGTTTATGACCTTTCCCTAAAAATGAGCGTGAGTTGGCTCAAAACACCACCCAAGGAGGCCAAGAGGCATGTATGACTGCAGCTAGACGTGGCTGTGAATATGGGCACCTGCAGTGAACACCGTAATGGGGCACAAAGGGAGGAAGCACTGCAGGGTCACGTATAGTTCAGCCATTCTGCAGGGGAGACACGATAGCCACCGGCAGACAGGGGAGGGGACGCGGCAGCAGCATCTGAAGGGCTGGTGTGCGGTGCAGGATTGTACCGTGGAGAAGTTATTCCCTGCTTGCACAGGAGATGAGGAACGGAATTCAGTGACAGGCGCTCCCCGGAGATGGGAGGGCACTAGGATGATGCTGCAGATGTTTGGTTCACCGAGATAAGGCCACCCTTCCTCCCCTTCCACCGCCCCCGCCTGACAGCAGCACGGCAAGGGGCTGGGACGAGGATGCACGCCGAGCCGGTGACAGCCTCCAGCGTGCAGAAATGAATGATGACTGCCCTTGTGGGGTTACTGCTGGGCTGCACCTAAACGAGTTGCGTTATTAGAACAGCAGACCCTTTAAGTCCCACCGCCTGCACCTTGCCTTTTCCCTGCACATCCAGAACAAGTCTTCTGTTCATCATCCTCCACCTGTTCCCAGCTGTAAAAGTTTAGTGTTCCGATTTCTAACGCCATTCTAACGTAAGTGCAGACAGTAAAAAACACAGTGCTAAAACCAGTTCCTCTATTTTTACCTTTGTTTGAGACTGGAATTCTCACAGTTTGCTAACCATATGCTTTATGGGACCTACCAGTCCTGCAGGGCTCACAGGACACATCAAACCTAAAGCTGAAGAATATACTTACTTCTGAATTCTGCAACGCTTACGTTGTCCTATAAATCACTGCCTCAACTCCCTGGCTGCTCATCAGAAGCCAGGATTTTTTCACACCTGCAGCACTCAGGACTTTAAGACACAGCTACAGCAATCATTATTGTGGGATGGTTTATCAAAGAAAAGAAGATGCATGGGTGAAAGAACAGCTTTGACCTTTTTTTTCTGTAAACGCAGCAATCCAATCATTTTGCTAGATGGAGAACCTGGTAGGGGAAATCACCTTGTTGATATTTAAGAATAACCTTTATACCTTCCAACCAGAACTTTCACTTCATATCTCCATTTCTTATGAATATTTCAGGAAGTAGGCCATATATAATTAAAGACACCCGTGACACCTGTAATGCGCGTCCTCCCTGCAATGGCTGACAAAGAGCAGTAACCCTGAAATTACGTTTTATAGCCCTGCTTCTGCCCAACTCCTTCAGCTCCTCTCTTATGAATTAGTCAAGTGGAAGAGTTCAGCCATGGTCTTAAACAATTCCAGACAGGAGGATGCGAGCCACCGCAGCCCGTGTTGCCTCGTGCTAAATAGATGCAGACAGGTACAACCCGAACGGAGTTCAGTAGCTACTCCGAGAAAATTATCTCTAACCTCAAGTCAGCCCTTTATTTCTGCAGAGGACACTTCAGACACATGTTTAATTGAGAACATGCTGCTATAGTTAACCACAGGCAAAACTGCTGTAACGGAGATTAACACAAGTATGCATTTAAAGCCTCTGCTGAATTGGGGCCTTAAGTGAGTACCTCACTTGGGAACGGGGAATTATCATCAGAGTACCTGCATCTGTAATAGGCCGCTGGGAACTGCTTTCAAAATTGCTTCTGAAATACTCTGTTTTCAACATCCCATTATCGACTCTACTTGGGAAGCAATGGATTTAATTTAGAGAAATGGTTCAGCAAAACAGATGGGCTGCGTGTCACTTCTGGGCTCCTTCAAGACCTGTTTCCTTCCTGCATTTTGAGAAAACTCACTAATACCGAAGGGAACAATAGTTATGAACCCCATATGCTTTGAATACATAAAACACCTATATTCGAGTCCTGAAGCTGTTTGGCAAGCCCTTCTTACTTCTGTTTCTGAGGGAAACTAGGCTGTAAGACTTTCTGACCTCTTTGTTTATCATATTCATCCATTCAATACTACTGACAAAGTGACTGCTTTCTTTGATGGCTTGTGATGAGCCTTGCCAAGTTAAATAAAGGGCTCCCTGCTATTAATCTGCTCTGCTAAGGTCTCTTATTTGGCTGAACCTGTTTGTTGAACAACTATAATAGCTATAAATATTTCAGATTAACTCACAGTAGCCCCAAAGCAAAGACAAGCTATAAATTTTCAGGACAGGTGACAAGTTCCAATGTCTGAAGGAAAAGGAAGACTCTCACAGATAAGTGGCTGGAGTGATGGTTGGACTTTCCAGCTCTGCTTTCAGTCACCAACAGCACAGATACGAACATTAAAAAGCACACCCAACCAAGAAACTAGCCAAAACTACCTTTTAAAGATGAACAAAGAGGGATGCAACTCCTAACAATGCAGGAGCAGCGGGTCTACAGTATTAAGGACTGCTCACTTCTGAAGCCACTGTCTTCCCTGCCGTGACCTGGCACAACCTCTGTTGCACTGATGTGTTGTTCAGTATCTCTGTTCATGTTCCTGGGCAACCAGTGGGCCCTGCTAGAGCAGGGTGGTTGGACCAGCTGTCCTCCAGAGGTCCCTGTCAACCTCAACCAGTCTGTGATTCAGCGATCTATCAGTAATGCACAGGGACACAATCTTCGTATTCAGACCCAGGTCCTCCTACACAGCCCGGCAGGCAGGTCAGCTGCTTTTCTGGTGCTTTTTCAGTACTTCTTTCCAGGTCCCTGTTAAGGACCCTTTTGTGTGCTTCCATCCTACCAAGTGGGCACGCTCCTCAATGCACCCAGGAGTCCTGTTCCCCGGGACACAACCTGGCTGGGCTGAAAACCCAGGGCACGTCACATCCTCCTTCTGATCCTTCCTACAGATACACCTGATAAGAAGTATTGAATGTGGATAACCCTATCATTTATTCTTAACTCGTTTAGAAGGCTTTAGGGCATTAAATAAGACGATAGTAGAAGATAATTTTAGAAATTTTAATAATATACATTGCAGCTCAGCAAAGCTATGTGTTGAAGTGATAGTCTGTGTATGCCCAGCTCAGCTTTAATCACTTCAGTAGGAAAGGAGACAATCAAAATATGATTCAGAAGAAAGAAATGAGCCAGGGCCTTTCCACTGGCAAATATTAGAAAACCAGATTGATCACAAACAGCCAAGAGAGAGATTTGCGTGCCTTGTATGGAAGGAGCAATAGACCGTTCGTAATTGCTACAGATGAATTTGTTTGTCTTAGTAGACAATTTCCTATCTGTAATGCTGGTTATTTTTAAGGGTAAAATAGCAATGTTTTATATTGAAATAAAATAACAAAAAGAAGGTTTCACTCTGAGGTAGTGAGTTGAAGTGAGAGCAACATTTCCTTTGTAATAGACTGACCACTTGCTATCAATCTTCAAAGAAAAATACAACTCTTGCGTCAAAACATTTACATTCTTCCTCATTTGCTTTCCTTCTTGTTACAGAAGTGGCTTTGCCAGCTGGTGGTTAGCAGATGAGCAGTTTCCAATGACGTGGCTCCTTTGGACCTGTATTGCTGATGCACATGATATTTAAGGGCTACTGGTCCAGCACAGAACTTCTGGGCAGCAATTCCCAACCCTTTTAGAGGGGTATGTGCCAACCCCATCAGGAGCACCACCAAAGGAAACGTGAGAAAGCTGCAGAGTATAGGCACTTACTCCCTCTGGACTTTTCTGGGAGGCTCTCAACAGGAGAGGGCGGTGCAGGCACAAGTGAACATCTCCCAAGAAATAATTACAGCATCCTTAATCATAGGTTTCAATGAGAGAAACTACCTTGGTGTCCCTTCTTCTGGGTTCTCTGAAGGACTGCATACCCCGTGGGTGGAGTTTACTCTGGACAAGTACCGATTTACAGCACAGTTATATTTTTACTAAAACTGTCCTATAAACAACACCATCTGTTAGAGGAAAGAAATGAATTTTTTAGGGTTTCTCCTTTTCCATTCAAATTCATAGAAATAAGTTTTCAGATAAACTTTTAGGAGCCTACAGGAAACAGACGGAGCTTTGACAAAAACTCTTGTTCTGCCTTTTTTTCCTCCAGTTATCCATCAATTCTCTAACACTAGCAATAATCTCCTATACCATGGATAAATGAAATGTACCAAATAGTTAATATTTTGCGCACTTAATACACATGTCCTATTTCCCCATGGCAGATATATCTAAGAGCATCGGTTTCCCATATTGGACAAACATAAGGAGAACTCCCCCGTATTTTATCTGCTGCAGTGGGCACCAAAAAGGAGGCTCATCTTTGAAGTCCTCAGTCTTTCCTCAGAAAAACAGAGTGGTTTCTCTTTCAAACCTTCCATGAGGGCCAGGGAAGAAATGATTTTTAAAAATTATATTAAGGTCAGCAGAGACAGTATCATGATTTTCATGTTTTCCATCTTCTCCAGATATGGAATGATTTCTCCTAACAATATAGAACAAAGTACTATTTAGCAAGAGAAGTAAATTGAGGCTGTGCTTCATCTTTTTCCTTTGCCAACACAATGGAGTTGTCAGTAATACAACCTTAATGTGATCATTTTCTCACATTAACCCTTTCAGTCCTGTTAAATATAAGCAGTCTTTTTGTCTCACAGGGGAGAAAGTGCATTTTAACCTTCTGAAACAATGAAGAACAAAAATTTTAATTAAAGTCTTCCTTGTACACATGCACGGATAACTCTCCCTTTAGCAAAGAAAAGCCCTTTTTAAAATTAAAGTTATCATGCTGAAATTATTAATATAACTCCTGGGAGAAATGCATAATCTTTGCATATCAAATGCCAAAATGACTAAGTGAACTGTGTTTAATAAATATTATGTTTCCCTTCAATTTCATACACTCAGTTAATCACGCACTGATAGACGAAAAAATATTTTTAAAGCAACTTAAGCATTTTAAATTTAACTGGCGTCCTGGTCTTTGTGGGTCCCTGAAGGTCTCAAATCTTCCCTCCTCGGGATGTGAGCCAGCAGGAATAACTTACTGGAAGAGACCGGGACTCTCACATCAACAGCGCTTTTCCACAGCTGCCAAGTCCTGCTGCTCTTAGGTGAATCCCTGAGCACGTTCATCTGCGCTGATGAGGGGTCAACATGCCGGTGCTGCTGCCTGCAGCTTGCTGGTACTGATTTTTGTTCTGTTTCAGGGCAGGGGAGGCATTTTTAGTGGGTGCCTGGGCTGGCTGAGCGCTCACACCGTGTGATTCCCACTAGCACCCATTTGTTATTTGTTTTGACCCCAGAGCTTGGCCCTTGACTGATTCCTTATTTCAGGGTATCGATATTTTGCCATGCGGGGGAGAGAATTTACAAGGGGAAATTCAGAAAATGCTAGGCCCCATCCCTGTATTTCTGAGGCACACCTTTTCAAGTCTGACTGTTTATCAGGCTCGCTTAAAATCAAATCTCAGTCTCTCTCAATATCCAAAAGGGTGCCGCAAAAATTAACATCATTATTTGTTTTGCACCCTTAGCAAGAATATTTACATGTCACTCCAAAAGAAAACCCTGAACACAAAGTTACCATGAGTGCACGATTCTGCACAGGTGAAGGGAAGACCCAAAAGAGCAACAGGATTTCATTCAGTCTCCTATATTTATCAACACTCTTCCCCCCCCGGCATCAGCTATGTCCAGCCCTTGATTCACAATATACATCACCATGATCAAAGGACGCTACGTCCTGCAGCCCAATTAGGGCTTATGTTGATCAGTAACATCCACCTATCCCTAACGTCTCCTCCCAAACTTCAAGGTGTACTTGCATCCCAGCTGCAATGGTCCTCGGCCATAACCACAGTTCCTCTATGAGGTCTTTTACCTTGGGAGACTGGTCCTGGTCTAGCCAGTCACCTTAAGAGACATATGTCATCTTTAAAAAAAAATAATATATGCAAGTTATGAGCACAGTTGTACCGTTTAGCAGCTAAGTATATAGCAGCTGTATTTAAAAGTAGTCACTAACATCCAGTGAAAGCAAATTAATTATTTAGATATATTTATAGGATTTATAGGGCAACTGAAGCCAAAGCTAGTTAATTGAAATCCTGATAACAGACTGAAGCCTGCACTAGATCCTATACTGTGAAATGCAAAGTCTTTATTAAATAAAGCCATTAAGGAGGATGATAATCCCTGTGGCCTTAAATATGAATAAGGTGCAATGTAAATAATAAAAGGCAAAAATCCAATTTTCATGCAGTGAACTTTCAAATACTCTGCTGTTTCCATTAAATTACCTTTTATTCAACATATTGCAATGGCACTGAGGGCACATCAGGCTTCCTTGTAATACAATTATTGTTCAGCATAAAAACTGGTTTTTAACTTGAAACAGAAATGTGAAATATTTTATTTGGCTTCTCTCGTACGTCAAATGACATGAAAATTGAGAACAAAAGCTTCATAGACGCAATAAAAGAGAAAATAAGCAAAGGAAAAATAAACACTTGCAAACAAAAAAGATCCAGAATGTGAAGACAAAAGAAAGAAACAGGGTACATAATAGTAGTTTTCCAGTTAATTTTACAGCAATTTAATACTAGGAAATGGAACAGGAAAATAATTTCAGTAACTAAAGTAACTAAACTTGGATACAGGCCAAATGGAGCTGTAGCACACAGTAAAGGAGGTGAAACTCATCAAAGCTCTTTAACCAGAACAAAATCTGGTGTGAAATGTCTGTCATGCTCCTTCCAAACACAAGGATGGTGACAAAAGCTTGAGCGCATCAAGTGCCACAACAGCACAGTGCTCGAGTCTGGAGGCGTGCGATCGCTCCCTGGCTCTGCTGTGCTGGTAGCAGCTCACTTTGGACGTGCTTTAACTTCTCATCTACAAAGGGAGCACTGATATTTACTATTTTCTTTTAAGCATTCTGTGGAGTTAAGAAATGTTAAGTAAAGATACGTCTATTTATTATTTATTAAAGAACTGGAAGCTGTAACATGAGGTCAAGAATTTACTATTATTGTTCAGAAACTGAATATCCCTATTGGGAAATTTAAACAATACATTAAGGAAGGGACTGTATTTGCTATGGATGTCAAACAATTTCTCCACTATAAACCTTTCTGCAAATCAAAAGAATTCCTCCAGCAAAGTTGCAATGAAATAAAGACAAGAGAACGACTTCATATTTATTCAATTCTATATTCAATTTGGAAGCGTTATAACCAAAGAAACCCTTGAGCACAACAATGCAATTTTCCTTATAGCATCTTCACTGCATCAAGATATTTGAGGAATCAACAGTAGAGATCTGAAATATTGTAACCTCCCAAAACACATAAACATTTATTTTACAGTATTTACTTTTCACTGTCTGTACCTGTGTCTGCCACATCCTGTTTTCTGTGCCTGTTCTCTAGTGAGTCACAGAATCACAGAAGGGTCTGGGTTGGAAGGGACCTTCAAAGATCATCTAGCCCAACTCCGCTGCCATGGGCAGGGATATCTTTCATTAGACCAGGTTGCTGAAAGCCCTGTCCAACCTGGCCTTGAACACTTCCAGTGATGGGGCATCCACAACTTCCCTGGGCAACTTGTTCCAGTGTCCCACCACCTTCATTGTAAACAAATTCTTCCTTATACCTAATCTAAATCTACCCTTTTTCAGGTTAAAAATGTTATCCCTTGTCCTATCATTACAGGCCCTGGTAAAAAGTCTCTCTCCATCATTCTTGTAAGGCCCCTGTAAATACTGAAAGGCCACAACAAGGTCTCCCTAGAGGCCTCTCTTCTCCAGGCTAAACAACTCACTCAGCCTTTCTCCATAGGAGAGGTCTTCCAGCCCTCTGACCATTTTTGTCGCCCTCCTCTGGACCTTCTCCAACAGGTCCATGTCTTCCTTGTACTGTGGACAACAGAGTGGGACGCAGTACTCCAGGTGGGGTCTCACCAGAGCAGAGTGGAGGGGCAGAATCATCTCCCTCCACCTGCTGGCCACGCTTCTTTTAATACAGCTCAGGATATGACTGGCTTTCTAGCCTGCAAGCGCACATTGCCAGCTCACGTCCAATTTTTTCTCAACCAACACCCCCAAGTCCTTCTCCTCAGGGCTGCTCTCAATGCCTTCATCCCCCAGACTCTACTGATACTAGGGACTGCCCCGACCCAGGCGCAGGACCCTGCACTTGGCTCTGTTGAACTTCATGAGGTTTGCATGGACCCACTCCTCAAGCCTGTCAAGGTCCCTTTGGATGGCATCCCTTCCCTCCAGAGCATCAATAGCACCGCTCAGCTTGGTGTCATCTGCAAACTTGCTGAGGGTGTGCTCAATATCCCTATCTATGTCATTAATAAAGATACTGAACAGTACCGGCCAGTACAGACCCCTGAGGGACACCACTTGTTACTGATCTCCATTTGGACATTGACCATTAATTTGGTCCACCTCTGCTCCAATGCTGCTCATGTGCAAAATGCGTAGGAAGTGTCTGAGCAACCAAACAGCTCTCTGCCACCAGCTGTCTGCCACCCCCTGTGGAGGACTTCCTGGGGCCAAGTGGTGATGGTGATGGGGCAGGGGGACAATGTTGAGGGGCCACAGGGGTGATGGCAATAGACCTGCTGACCTGCTGCTGTCCAAGTGGCTGTGCGCAGCAAGGGGCACTGGTGACATGGAACCTCACAAGGGCACAGAGTGGACAGGGTGGGCCGTGGAGGCTTCCTGCGCTGTCACCTCCCGTCAAGCCCAAGTGAAAACATAACACGTCCCCCCATGCCCCAAGGGAGAACCAGAAAAACCCCTCCACAGCCTGAGCACACGGGGAACATGGCAGTGGGGACGCAGTCTCCATGCGAAACCTTTATTACTGGCAAAATTGTTTCCTTTTGCTTCTTGTGTGAGCAAAGAAAGTAAATACATGAAGTAAAAGGGAAAAGACAAATCTATCCATGGCATGCAGAGCAGAAAATAGTAACACCTGGCAGACCTAAAGTGAGGTTAATACAGCAACTCCATCAGAGCAAACCATTATCCTGAATAATATTTGCACCAGATCATTGAAGCAAAGTTATTCAAACAACGTTCCTCAAGTTTTTCTTCCTAGGAAGGAGAATATTTCCTTCCAGCAACACTCTCAAAAACGGCTCTGCTGAGGTGCTACGATATTGCTACTTACTACAGTAGTGATTTCTCACACCTCCCACCAAAACTGAGTCACGATCCTAAAGAGGCCTCCAAGGCTCCCACGTGCCCCTAGGAACAGCTTGGGCATCACAGCTCTTTTACTCTCAGCTTCCAAATCTGCAGTTCCTTGGAGCTACAGGGACTGAAGGGGAACAGGAGATGGAAGTAAAAAAAGAAATCAGTTCATCCTTTCTACTACAGAGAAAGAGACTTTTGCTCTCTTACCACGTGCCTAGCGGCACTGCCAAGTAGCAGATTACTCACTTTCCTTCATTAATTACTGAAAAAAAAAAGCTATGAAAAACAAAAAAGTGTTTATTTGAAGTTCATTCAGACAAAGCTACTAAACAGCTAGGATACCGAACACTACGAAGGTCAGGGTCTCCCCATACTTTCTTGGCTCTGCAGCTACACAACTTCAAAAAGTGAAATATTGCTATAGAGGCATCTTTTAAAGTGCTTCCTCAGCCAAGGAAGCTTTTCAAAAAAAAAAAAAAAAAAAAAAAAAACAACAACAAGTAGTCTTTACCGTCTTGCCTGAGATTCATTCTGGTCTTTATCTGCTTGCTGCCAATTGCTCTGGGTTTATGAGCTAATGAGACAACTTCAGGGTGACCACAGCCTTTGCTCTGTGTTTGGCTTCTATTTCTTTCACCAGCATTGGAAAGGAATCACTGATTTGGGGAATCAGTGTCACTATCCGAAACCTGTAAGTCAGCCATGAGCTGACTCGTCAAGGTAGCACATGTTCATTGAAAGCATCAGAGCAGCTGAGGAACCTCAACTCTAACCGGTTTCCCGCGATCTCTCATTTTAAATGTGAGCTCAAGCTCTTTAAACCCTAACCCTGTACCAACAAAAAGTTTCCCTCTGATAACTATGGAGAGGATTAAATGAAATACGCTTACTCCTACATGCAAGACAATGGACTGATACTTATAAAAGCCCACTTTCATCACAATTTTGATAACGAGAGGAATTCATTCTCAAGTGATCAAATTAAACAGGGAAGGGCGGCTCTGACAGGGCAGTGTCCTAGTGCAGAAACTACCCAGCACTGCACGAGTGTTATCGCCTGAATCCTCCTCCCATGCTTATGGGAGGGAGACAGTTGCTGCTGACTCTGTTTTCTAAGCAGGTGGTGGCCTATGTGAAGAATGGTCAAAGCAAGGTGAGTCTAAGGAGTTTTAATTTGACAACAAATATGTCACACCACAAGCCCACCAACTCCATTTCAGCTATAGCAACAAGGAGGATGCTCATCAGCAACGTCTGGCCGTGCCCCTGCTGTGGCAGTGATTCCCGAGCTCGGAGAGCCGGGTACAGAGACTCAAAAAAGAGAGTTCAACATGCTCTCCCAATCTTATTAGTCTTATTATTGACTGCACTCATGAACTCCAACCTACAATGCTGTCAGGGCAAATTCTCCATAAACACTCCCCTCATATTTTTAAGATTAAGCTATTGCACGAGCCCTACTCCCACAGGAAACCAAACATCCAAAACGATCTTCTCTCGCCTTCTGCACGGCCCCGTGCTGCCTTTCAGTATGACTAAACCTGGTACACTCATCCCATCATTAGCTGCCGCGGAGCACACCCCTCTCCCAGGGTCCCCGACCACTAGCAGCACCCATCACTCATGAAGCATTTCATCATCCACATGGAAGAAGCTCATCTTCTGGGTCCCTCTCTGGAAGGACCTCATCTTCTTGGTTCCTCTCTGTGGCCGTGACACAGAGAAGAGTGACGATGCCCAGGCTGAAAGCCAGGCTCTGCAGTACAGGCTAGAAAGGATTCAAATGTGTTAATTTGGGAGGTTAACAATTCAACGACCACTTGCCTCTGCTCTTGACACTGGCAAGTGCCATGGCCCACTGGAGAATGAGGATGCATACAGAGAGGGAAGAGGGATGGGAGAGCCGTAGCCCACCACTTGGACAGGCTGTTCCTGCCTGCTCCTGCCTGCTGGGTATCTTCGACCGGTGGCAGAGCGCTGCAGGAAGGGGACGATGACACAGATCCTTTCCTGGATATTCTGTTATCACTACTAACACAGCAGTTTGCTTCTGGAGTTCCTATTTTTAGTAACTTTTTCAAAGTGGGCAAAACATCTGGGAGAGAAGATGCATTAAAGAGCATCTCAAACTCCCCCGCGTCCCCCAGAGGACCACGGTGACTCGATGCACCAAATCCATTTCCCACTCTGATTCGGGGGCAGACAGGGTTCATCTTCTCAGCTCTACACACTGCAGAAAGAAGCAGATTCAATGCTATACTTTGCATTTAAAATAAAATAAATGATAGAATGGGCAAATCCAATTCTCAGCAACAGATTTTCAGTGTTTCTGTGTGAAACAAACACGAGAAGCAGAGGAACTGGAAAGCAAAAGCCCTGTGGTTCCCTACACCTCTGCATCTCTTGCAGCGTGCTGTTGGCAAGACAAAGGGAGGAAGACGCCGACCTTCCCCTTAGCTACTTGCTTCCTTGTTTTCGAGGCCTGGGATGAGTGGGAGATGGCCATTCAGCCCTGGCTGTTGAGCTCTTGTTTGTTAATAAGCACAGAATGACCTCTCCCTGGCTGAACAATATTATTACAGATGCTGAACCCTACACAGCTCTTTCTTTTAAAGTGTGCTAAATTCTTTTTAACAGCGATGACTACAGTGATAGCCCTACCATGGTAACAGATACTCAGATAAAAGTGAGACTGACCGCATATAAAAGGATGTCCTGTGTTTACCAAAAGAACAAATAAAACTCAAGCGAGGAAAAAATAAAGTTTCCTTTCTGCAGCACAGACCAAAAGTACTATACTCTCCTTTTAGAAAATAATGTACTGATTTTTCATCATTAAAAAGCTATGACTGGTTCAGATTTTACATTGCTACGTGACTGTGAAATATAAACAATCAGATGTTTTCCACTATGATTAACACCATGATTACCTACACAGCAGAAGAGAATAAGCAAAAAAAAAAATTCATCTCATGGTTGTCAACTATTATTTTACTGTGTTTTATGACGTGCATGTATGACTGTATTCTCCGAGGGCTCTTTTATGATTTGTTTTAGAAAGGAAGTATGCGAAAGAACGAGGCCCTTCACACGAAAGCTCTTGGCTGAAGCGCAAGATGCTCTGGACTGAAGACGAAGCCGTCCACGCCTGCCTCTTCCCTGCGTAGAGCCGGCGGGGAGCAAGCAGCCCCGGCGCTGATGGATCCTGCCCACTCGATCCTGCTGCAGCTCACGCTTCTGCCACGGAAAGCCTGTGCTATTTCTGTCTCTTATCTCGTGACATTTTAGCACAAAATTGCAAGGAGGCTCAGCAGCAAAGAGCAGAAAAGCTCGTCACGATGGGCCTCAGCATCCTCCAGGGACAGACGCCTCGCAGCAGGCTGGTACCCACTCCCCCGCCGCCCCTCCAGCTGACTCCTGCTCCCCTTGCTGGTCATCCCTCCTCCCTCACATGACAAGCGCGTATCTGTATTTTCGGGGTGCGAGAGGAGGCTGCCTGCATGCACCCCTGTCATGCCTCCAGCAGGCATGCTCCATCACGGAGGGTGACGGCTGGCACACGTCCAGAGATGCAGCAGGACCAGCCGCTGCGCCGCGACACAACATACACCCGTGCCCAGCACACGGTGGCAATACTGCACGATTGACCAAGTTGGACACGGACTCAAGAAGGACGCTTGGAACAGGCTTTTCTGTCAAAAAACTATGTGTTCACGGAGATATCTATATTATACAAACACATACATACATACACTTGTGTGTGTGTGTCTTATTTACAGATAAATAAATGTTAATTGAAGTCAATCAAAACGCAATCCATCAAAACAAAATCTTCCTTCTCCTTCCTACTACTTTACTGAGTTAAAATAATAAGAAATTCATAAATTATTACTGTTATTGGAAGTGAAAAACGCATTGATTTGCTTACAGGGATGACAATATAGCAAACCCGATACAAGCTGCAACAAAAGCATTTCAAAACAGGTAAGAAGGCAGCCAATAAAAAAGCAGCCTGTTAAAAGCTGTTTCAAAATGAATTAGAAATCAAAGAGTAAATTCATAAAATCATGTCTTTTTACAGTAACTCACAGAGGAGTTTTTGATTGGAATTAGCCCGAAATTAATCTGCAAATAAACACGTTCAATAATATTTACTGAAACGATCATTTAGTAAAAGTAAATGTGATAGCGCCTGTATTTCGCTGATTTCCTGGCTGTCACTCAGAAGGCAGTCAGGAGGCAGCACACCAAACACAGCAGCATCCTTTTCTTTTTGGTTAGGACCGTAATATCTTCAGTCTGTTCAAATGGCACAATCAACATCTTAGAACTCTCTTTCCCTCTACCCATCTAGCACCTAAACCCACTTTAATGATACACCAACTGCAGCAATTAATGAACCTTTGTCCAGAAGGGGAAAGGCTTTAACAGCTTAATGAGACAGTAATACATATTAAAATCAATATTATTCAGATGATGTGTCTATTCTAGTCCTCCCTCTGAAAATAACTGGGACTGTAGGAGAAATGATCATTAGCATTTTGATAACGATCTTGCCAGCCTTCTGTTAAAATATTTTCTCTTTAAACTAAAACTGGGATTTGTTATCTGGTGCAAGCAGACCATTCTAAAATTAGCAACGGCTAATTCATATTGGTTTGGATCAGATCTTTAAAAAACTTGGGAAAAAAAAAAAGGAATGCTAACTTGCCTGAATAATCAGTCTCTCACGCCTGTTGCTGTAACAGCAGAGAAACACTCGAAGCATCGACTAAGAAGCCACCTCTTCCCATAAACACCATTTTTGTGCACAGAAAGGCACTCCTTAACCATATACAGCATTAGTTTCACTCGTCCGATAAATCATGTTCCAGCTGACAGCCAACACGAGGGACAAAGTCCTCACTGCCACAAATCCTTAAGGTGTCTTCAAAACGGAAACGTGGCTGAGCGCCGCAGAGCAGGGAAGGGCTTTGCACCTTCGTCCCCCCGCCTTGGAGAGCAGACGAAAATTCCTCAGCATCCCCGAGTCGACTGATGTTATGCGATCACCATGGCGAATGAAAACAGCCCCATCTCTCTCTTTTTTTAATTAGCGAATCCCACAGCCTTGCCTCCTCTGGCACTCGGCGCCGCAAGCCAGACTGCGAAGCCTTCCAGTTTCCAAAACGGGACAAGATGGAGACCTGCTGCAGAAACTCCAGCTCCACGCACGGCGTCCACAGGGACGTGCGTCCCTCCGAAAACCCTGCCCTCGGGTCAACCACAGGCAAACACACTGGTGGCACCAAAAATCCCAACCGCTCCGGCAGCACAAAAAGCCAAACTTTGGGGCAGGGGCCAACCTGAAAGTGCCAGAAACCAGTTAGGAGACAAACCCTGACTGTGGCTTTTGCTGTTTAACCCCTCGATAGCTGGCCTGCAGATCGCAGAGGAGGGAGCCCAGTGCCAGGCACCAGCTCTTCCCAGTGACCCCAGCAGAGGAGGGGGGCAGCCCCATCACCTCCTTCTGGGCAGGGATTAGGCTGCTGGTCGCCCAAGCTAAGTGCGACCAGCACACAGTGAGTTCTGCGGAGCCGATGGAAGTTGTGCTTCAAAGACTAGGCAGAAAGTGCTCTTAATTCCAGATGTTTTACATTTTTCTCTCTACTTTTGAAAACAAAATGTCTTTTTAATACCAAAAGTAATATTCCCTCCTTCTGTCCTTCCCCTGAACTGAGAGGCATCTCATGTCCATGTATCGTTAAATTAATGTTTGTTCTTTTTGACTGAATAAAAACGGTCAAATTACATGCAAAGACAATTAGATTAAATTATTGGGCACACGCTGTGGGGTTTTTTTAAAGCTATTCAAACAATTTTAAGGGTTTTTCAGCAATGCTCTAGCAACATAAGCAAAACTTCCCGCAAAGAGGAGGTAACGAGTTTAACATTACTGCTGAGGAGGACGGTAACGGAGCCAAAGCGAGGAAAACTAGCACATCAGCAACCCCCCCACCGCCCCGAACCATCAGGAAAAGGCACGGCTCAAGCTGTCAGAGGAATCCGAACTGGGAGAAGAAAGAGGATCTGGGGCTGGAAAATGGGGAGAACCTGCTCCCAGGCCCAGGAAGAATTTTCGTCTGATTTTTTTCACGCTCCTTTTTTGGGGGGTTTTGGTTCTTTGGTGGGTTTTTTTCTTTTTTACTTTTTCTTTTGCATAATGCTCAGGCCAGTAAATTTCCAGGCAAAGTACCAGCCTGCTCCACGCAAGAGGCTTCTGTAATCAGGGGCAGTCTGGTTTGGTGCAAGACTGGGGATAAATAGGTAGCTTTCAGCTGGCACTGAGTTTCCCCGTTACTCCCTCCGCAGCTGCAGAAGCACAGCTGCTGTGGGAGCTGGGGCAAGGCCAAGGTCATGCAGCTTTCTCAAATCCCGTAGTTTATCTTCGTCCAGGCTCTCATGTCCTATTAGAACTAATCTTGGGTTCTTCCCATGACAGCTTACCCCAGATTGGGAAAACCTGTTGTAAAATATCAGATTTTAACATGACCGCATTGAAAACGCTTGCAAAAATGCAACTTGATATGTGATGAGTGAGCGCTGGAAAGCTGAAACCCCGCGCATCCCCAACAGCTTTGGGCCGCAGAAGTCACCAAGTCCCTGAAAACTGAATCCAGTGCAGTAGAGGTCAGCAATTACAATCTTGCAATGCTTTAAGACGTTAATCAGGGTGAAATATTAGTTATAACCGGCCTTCTGAATCTTAAGGAAAGGCTTCTAAGAAAGTGAGCTACAACTTCCAAAGAAAGTGGCATCCCATAGTTATGGATACTGCAGGTGGGTAACTGAAGTGCAAGAGGGAATTATGTTTTTTATCTGAAATTTAAGTAGCGCTTATTAACAGAGACAGCAATAAATGTTGGACAGAATAGTCACATTAGAGGGGACATTCTAAATACAACAGTGAAAAACTCAAGAAGTACCCAGACAGACTTTTCAAGCTGCAACTGTAATGGGATTATTAACCTAAAAATATCAGGCGGTGAACAAATATAACTCCGGACTATAAGAAAAGACCTTCCCAGAGCATAAAGTCCTCCACGGCGTAAATAAAATAGTGTTGTAGCATTTGCTGTGGCGGCTCATTGACCACACGGACACAACTTTGTCTAGAAAGAGGAGGCATCGCCTCCCCCTGACCGGCAGGGATGGGCAGACGGCATGGGCAGCCAGCGCCTTCAGCCGCTCTGACCTGCTGGGCTCCCGGCCAGCACCAGGGCTCTGCCTGAACACGAACTGATAAGATCAGGAACAAGGAATACAGTGTCCTCTTACAGCCCGTCCACGGCACTCGTCGCTGCAGCCCCGCACCCACGTTCCCCGCAAACGAAGCGCGGCATCTCTGCCAAACCCCATTCAGCAGCACAAAGTAACTCGTAGCTTCAGTGTGTACACTCGGCGCTTTTTAAGCTCCCCAAATCCCATCCTCTCTAGTAATAACTCTGTGTCTGCAAGACAGCTTCCTCCTGGAGATCGCGAAGCCCGCGCGGGTGGGTGAGTGCTGCTGGGGCAGGTTTTCAGCTGGGAAAATGTGAAGCTCAGAAGGTTCATGCAGCTCCCAGGAGGTCAGCGGCCACGTTCGGCACAGAACTCAACCTCAAGCCTTCAAACCACAGCAGCGCTGCCTCCCCGAACAGCAAACAGCAGAGATTTAGGGGAGGTGGGCAAAAAGCGCCAGAATTAAAGCCTGCACAGGATCTTAGGGCTGAGTGGAGCAAGTCCATCCATCTCTGAGTAACCAGCTACTGAACACCCAACACTGACATACACTAAGCGTTACCGGCGTTCGTCATGAATCATTCAGAGGGATGACGTGCAGGGATTAAGCTTGGCATTCACCTTTGACAGCAAGGGGATTCCCACAGAGGCATGCCACACTGGCATAAACCAACAGGGAGGGCCTGGGGCTGGTGGCAAAGTCCTCTCCACAACCCCACGACTCTTCCAGGTGTGACTGAGCCACTGCTGGCTGTCCCAATCCAGAAGGAAAAGTCCACTGTCCGCACTGGCACCCTTTGGTCACATCAGGCCCATCATGCATGTTTCTAGCTTATCCACAGCTTTATCCAAAGATGGGTAAAAATACTCAGTTTCTGGAAAACATGGTGGCCATGAAGACGACACCTGCAAATGGCAGGTTTTCTGAGAAGCGTAAGTGCTCAGTGAATGACGAGTTTTTCTGACTCAGCCCCTCCCCTCTCCTCTGCTGACTCACTTCTGCGAGGACAGCTTTAATTGCTGGGATTTTAAATACTCCTGGCTATATTTTTCACAATACCCTTTAGTAACATTGCTAATCTCCTGCGTTGAAACACATTTTTCAGCCATCTGCCAGCCAAAAAAAAAAAAAAATATCCTCAAGATCAGAGACTTTGACACGAGGAATATCAGTCCTATTTGGATGGCTTCATGACAAAGTTCAGGCACTGGCCAGCCAAACTACAGTATCAGAAGCAAATAAATCAGAGAAAAAGAACAAAAGTGAGGTAAATCCATGGGCCTATGGATACTGTGCGCTGCTGACAAGAACGGCGCTCCTGTCTGTGCAAATCTGGTCATTAAAAAGTCAAGTTGAAGAGTCTCCTCTGCTCAAGACAAAGTGTGTCCCCTACACAACCCACTGCTGCTGGTAACTGATATAAATGGATATAAAGGCCAGACTCCATCCGCTTCCTCTTGTGTAACCCAGGGTGGGATCTCCACCTGACAAACAATGCATCCAAGAAGGAAACGCGGCAGCGGAAAATTACCCCAAGGTCTACTCCACGTTCAATCCAGTATAGGATGAGGCAGCGCCCTCATGAAAAATAATGACTCAACACCTCTTTTGGGTGAATTCCTACAAACAGAGCAACTGAAAAGCCTAGACAGCAAATGAGCGTGGCTCCCTCTGCTTGCGAAACTCCTGTGAAGCCAAGGGCAGTGGCCTCTCCCCTGGGCTAGCTAAGGGCAGCCTTCCACCTGAAATAGCTCCGCAAAGCTGATGGGTGGGAGAAGCCCCCAGTGCAGGGCAGGGGAGCGCAGCCCATCCGTCCCTTCACTCGAGCACGCTGACGCATCATTTTCTTTATGCCCACATCTTGCTCTCTACCCTCACCCATACCCCCGTCTGGTAAGGCAGCACATCCCCATCCGTCCCTTCGGCCGCGCTCTCTCTTCTGGGAAAACCGCGAGACACATTTTGGTTTTATAGGTTGTTTCTTTTTCATGCAAATGTTGTTCTCAGTTTGTGTTGCAAGCAAGCAAGCAATAAACCCCGCACCTGGAGTGGGAGATGCCTGGTTCGGGAGGAAATTAATAAAGACTTGCGTGCATTTAGCTGGCTATTTGATCCTGAGAACTCCTGAAAAAATTCTAAGTGATAAACTGCAATAATTGTTTAAAAAAAAAAAACCAAAACCCAAACCCCACACTCAGTAAAGAGGGCAGATTTACCATAATGCCTCAACAATCTAAGGGAGCCATTTACTTTGACAGAACCTGAATTCCCCGAGCGGTTCGGCAGTGGTAATGGAAACAGAGGAGCCAATAAATTATAACCTTGTGTGTAATGCGCCTACCATTATAAACCACTCTTAGCCTCCTGCTTTATCCCCTGGGGGGACCACTCTAGCAGATGCTGGATTTCCTTTCCTCACTCTTCCAGTGTGCTCCTTCAGCAGTCAGGCCCTTTTATAATGCCTAATACCATGCTCTGCATTTACATAGCATCTTTAATGCGAACATCCCCAAATACGCTATACCATTTAGAAACAGACTATTGGGATTTTTTACAGGCTGAACTAGAGGCATTGGGAGACTAACTGGCCTACCGAAGGTCACATACCACCATATACTGATAGAATCACAAATATTTTTCAAGCATGTATCAGTAGGTAAACACCACTTCCAGATCTCTCCTGCTGAAGATGTGTACCATGCACCTTAAAACACCTACAGTATTTCCGAAGTGTTTCTGCAGAATGGTCCCAGACAACTTTAGAAGCAGCCTCAAGTGCCGGTTCATCCCCAGCCCAGCCCGTCTCACGCTGGGTTTCAGCCCTCTGGATAGACCAAGTCTGCGAGAAACTACAGGAAAAGAAGGGCCAAAGACCAGACAAAGAAACACCAAACCCCCAGACTTTTGCCAAAGTGCTAAACAACAGTCGACAATTTTAGAAAATACCATCTACGCAAACAAGACTTCCCCGAAGTATAAAGTGTAGAAGCAACACACAGGCGTTAAGAGCAACACTGAAGCTGGCCCTGCTCTGTCTTCTAAGGTTAATTAGAACTCTCAGAGAAACAGATCCCTGGTGTGATTCTAACATATCGGTCCAAGGATCTGGGCAAGACTGACGTCTAATAGATGTGACCTTGGCTCTCTGCCATTCCATTTCCCAATTAGCATTTTCCTTCCTCACCAAAAAAAGCCCATAATGGTATGTCCCATTTTATAGACCGCATTACCTAAAATGAAAGGTATTAATTAGTAAACCTGTGTAATCTACATGTAAGCCCCAGGCAGCAAATCTACAGCAATTTCTGAAATTAGAAAAAATATGTATATATCATAAAGAATCACTTCAGGTCTCTCCAAGGGAGCTAAGCTGCCAAAGACCAAAAGGGATGCAATTCTGCTCTTCGGTATCAGCCCCAGAAAGCCCAATTCTAGGCGGGTTTGTACCATCTATTGTTTAGTACAGAGAGAGGTGCTGTACTCCTGTCTCCAGGATAGCTCAGCAATCAGCTGTATCAGCAGCGCCAAGGAGGATTATTCTCCCCTGCTGCTTTTTTTAAAAGCAGATTAGTTCAGACTTTCTTTCACTGTAATGAACCTTGTAAGGATCAAGCACACTGCATTGATTCCCAGGATAAAATTGTGCCGTCAGTCAAAAGGCCAAGCAAACAGCTCCACAGACCCACCCTGCCCCAGCAGACCCACTGCCCCAGAAGCACCCATTAGCCCCAGCAAAGGGAAAAAACCTGCAGTTGTTAACCATAAAAGCCAAAACGTGATTCTCGAGTCATGTGTAACTTTGCTTTGTATCAAGTTCAGATGGATAACAACCCAGACAGGAACAGACAACAGAACTCAAGATGCTCACCAAAGTCCCATTCAATCAAAGTCAGAAAACGACAGAATGCGATGTGGTTTCGTTTACTATATGGTATCTGCAATAATGGCCAGGGAAGTACTTCTTAAAAATCTGCCAATTAATGGCAAAATAATGAAAAGTAAACTTCTCTAAAAATTTGCATTGAGATACAAAATTACTCTCAAGTAACTTTCCCCATCAAGCATTTCCTCACATGCACACACTCCCCGCCCCCCCCCAGTAACATCCTAGCTTGACTAGGATTTAAAGGCAGGAAAACCAGAGATTGCCTTCTTGCTGGATGGTCACAAAAGCTTGGTCAGGGTGCAAGAGACTGGCCTCTGTCACACAAACCCTGCAGGAGCAACAAGCCTTCCAGGCAGACCCTACCTCCTGTACGAGACTACGATCTGGATGTCAAACCAGACCATGAGGATACCGTATTTTAAACTACCTAATGAATGCAAACTTCCTTTTTTTTGTAACGCTGAAACTCACGATGACAGGAGTTGTCTGCTATGACAAAGCTGCAACCCTAAGTTTAGCTGAAAAACAAATAAGCAAAAAAGGCAGAGGACAGAATACCATTGCCTTTTTTCTTCTCTAACTTTGACAAATCTTTATCAAATACCCGAAGATCGCTGTGGTCTACAGCTCAGTAATAAAGGATCTACCCTTCCAGAAATATTGCCAAGCATATTTCACTTCAGACTCCAAAATTGAATTTTATGGAACAATGTATGGCATTTGCCATCATTTCCTGCAGGCAAAACTTCAAAACGCCGGTACAGGTCTATTCATTTTTTCTCAGAAAAAAAATAGGAAAAGAATTAATTGAAACATTTACTATAGTAATACAACTTCACAAGAAATCTCTGCATTGACCTTTCCAAATCAAAAGCCTGTACAGTAAACTACAGCTCAAGGAGATTTCACGAAAGATCAAAGACAATTAGATATATCGACTATATATATGACAGTAGAAATAAGATGAAATTCACTGTCTTCCGAGAGTCTCCATTCCAAAGTCTCCTAAAGAGGTCCTATAGTAAATTTTATCGCATCGAATTATATAATAATACAGAACACCGTGAGGAATTGATCTTGTCCCCTCCGAGTCAATGAATCCCTTGCCATCGATTTTAAAGGCAGCAAGATCGGGCACTCGACTGCAGTTTTAAAATAAATAAATGCATATGTTGCAGTCCTCCCCTTCAATAAATCCCACACCTCATACATAAAAATGAAATTACATTCCCTGGGGAGGGGAAACTTCAGCCTCCAACCCCACTCGATCCCGGCTGTCAGAGGGACTCTGCGCGGCTGCAACCGCACCGGGAGCGGAGGGGAAAACTCGGGGGTGGGATGGGAAAACTCGGGGGTGGGATGAAGCAAGCACCGGGCACCGGGCCGGCCGAGCATCTCTAGCTACTCGCCCCGGCAGGCAGCACGAGAGCGGGAGCCAGCTCCTGCCTGCACCTGACGGACACCTGGCAGAGGCCGACACGCCGAACAAAAGCGCTTTCGAGGCACTCTGTCTGTCTTAACTCCGGGAGCCGCGTCCCGCTCTGCTACAGCGGGGCCCGCCCCGCTGCGGGGCCCGTCGGTGCGGCGGCAGCGGCCGGACGGCCGGTACCAGCCCCCGCGGGGGCTCCCGGGGCCCGCCTCCCTCCCGCCGCCCGGCGTGTTTTGGGGACATCCCCGGCCGAGCCTCCCCTCGCT
>VYZM01013878.1:162338-173157 GCA_013398915.1 Dromas ardeola | reverse complement strand
CTCCTGCCTGGCGGAGGCTGCCGGCCGGGCCGCGCGGCCGCTCGCTGCCGGGATCAGGCGGAGGAGACCCCCCTCGGGGAAGCCGAGGACACCCGGGCGGGGGCGGGAGGGGGGAAGCCCCTGCAGCCCAGGCTGGGCCGGGCGCTCCGAGGGGTGCGTGGGTCGCGGTGGCGGAGGGCCGGGAAGGGGGCGGTGGGCACAACCTGCCCCTCGGGGGAGCAGCACCGGGGCCGGTGTCCGCGTCCCGTCCGGCCCCGCCATCCCTGGCGACGCGGCGCCCCCTGGCGGGCGCGGCGGGGCACAGCGCGGGGACCCCGGTGCATCGCCCTCCCTTCTCGCCGGGTGCCTCCTCGCGTCCCCAAATAACCGAACTTTAATCGTCATTGGAAGGTCAAAGTAAGAGCGAGCGTCGCGCCTCTTCTCCCTGACCGGAGTCCGGGACTCCCGCCCGCTGCCCGCCCCGCTGCGGTCCGTTCTCCACCCGGTACCCGCACCCCGAGTGCGGTTGCAGGGCTGTGCCCGGGGACCCGCGAGAGCTGGTGCTCGGGCACAGCTGGAAAGGGGCGAGACCCCCGCATTTTGGAAGTTACGGATCCAGGTTGTACAGTAACCACGGGAGATTTAAAACAAACAAACAAACAAACAAACAAACACAAGCTGCAGACACTTGCACATGTGGAATGTGGACAGAACTTCCCCTTAGAGAAGCTGCAGGAGAAGCCCCGTTCCTCAGATAAATGTTTCTTTTGAAAAATCCCTTTTTGGCTAACGTTTGACTATTGGTACCGTTAAAGGGCCTACTTAATCCAGATGCTACTATTGAAAGACATCATAATTTTGCCAAAGAAAATTTTTATTTGTGGTCCAATCCCTAACCCAAGCTTTCTTCTGTGCCTGTGGTTTAACAGAGGACTTCTGGCTTTCAGGACTGCAATTCAAGTGCTTGTAGAAGCCCTCCTATCTCTCTCTCAAGTGACACTTTTAAAATTGACTTTTTGTGAGAGTTGTGTCGGGGGGCTGCACAAAATCCTTCTGTCAGCTTTATGACTCTACAGTTAACTTCTGATGTATACAGCAAGATGACCCTGTTGTGATAAGGGTAATCTAGACACTGTATAGTAAAATTTACTGAATTTCAGTGTGCAGAAAGCCATGAATCTCTTGCTGCTCTTCTGTTACTCTAGAACAGAAGGAGTAAGTGTAAAGCCAAAGAGAAGCTCCTGATGCAGAGCTCTGATCATTGTTTGTTGCTGAGTAATGTCCAGTAATCTAACTTATGTCCTTGCTGAAAGAAATTCCAAAGTCAACAGTTTTAAACTATAAATAATACTGATGCCTGGAGAAATGTGAAATACAGTATCAAGGACTTGGTCTTTCTCTGGATTAAAACTGTTAATTTAAGAAAAGGGAGTAAGGGAGAACCTTTAAGGATAAAAAGCATTGCTACAGCAAGGAGAGGGAAATACTGGAAAATCTGTAATGAGATGCATAATTGTTTCAGCACCTCAGATTCCTTCCTTCAAAGGTAAGAACTTAAATATCACTGTCAAAACATAAAAGCCAAAAGTGCTCTGTTACACACCAGTGTAAATCCAGAGTACCTCCGGTGACCAGAAGGGCCCTTTTCATCCACCCTTTCTCCTTGTTGCTCCAGGACTTGCAGCCAAACCAACCTGTCACCGGGTCTCCCAGAGCTGCCCAGTTATATATCCCCAAATCAGGAAAAACACTGGAGAGCCAGCATCCAAAGATGATGAGAGGGTCCCTTGACACTGAGGGCAGCTTTAAAAATGTGCAAGCCATTTATTATTCAATAGAAGAAGCTACTGACACATGTAAAAGGAAAGTCTGTTGTAATCCACCTGTAAAGCACCCTCCTGAACACGAGCTGGTTGCCATCACGGAGCAGCAGAAGCTAAAACTGAAGCAAAGCTACACTAGACCCCTGTGAGGGGGAAGAGGTGATGGAGCATCTCAAACCAGAGGACATGGGTGAGGATGGAGGAAATGGGGAACCTGACACGGATAGGGAGAAGGGAAAATGAGAAGAAAAAGAGGTGAGGAAAAAGGAAGGGAGGAAAAGATTAAAAGAGGGGAAAATTTATATGGAAGTTACACAAGGGACCAGAGACAAGTAATAGCATACTTCTATGAAAAGGAGGGAGAGACTTACGAGTTGGGCTCCAAGTAGAAAAAACACCTCCTGAGTGTTTGAAGAGCCTTTTGATGTCAAAAGAAGCGTTTTCATGCTTAAAAGTTTAGTGTGTGTTTGTGTGCTTCCCTGTGCCTGGGTTTAAAGGAGAGTTAGGCCAGGCCTGAAGGAAATGAAAGGGAAAAAAAAATCATCATGCATACTTTCTCTCCTTTCCAAAGAGACCATGGGAAATACTACATTAAATATTAAGAAATTAAATGCTCAGATTATTAAGTTTGGAAATAGGAAAAAGATGAAACGCTCAGAAGCCTGAGATAAAACACATAGAAAGGAATGGAAAGAGATACAGAAGATGTAACAGGTTGTAGTTTACTTTAAAGAAATGTGGATTCTATTAATTTCCCTGTCTCGGCTGCCAAAACATCTAGCTTCAGATTATAAGTGTAAAGTGATTATTTGTGAACTAATTAAGTAATGTGATTAACACGGTTCTTAAGCGGAGGTGCTGTTTTCCACGCAGGGATGGAGCTGCACATTTTGCCGCACGTCCCTTGGTGAGTGTGTTTGAGGAAGCAGCTGATAAGCAACTCCTATTTCAGGCTGTGGAAGTGACTTCGCTCCCATGGCAGATGAAACAAATCCTTCTTGATGCATTAACTTTGAAGAGTAGCTGGAGACAAAAAGAGACTCAAAAAGGCAAAATTCTGTTGCAGGAGAGTAGAGTGATATTGAAGCAGTCCAAGACTTCAGTTGTAGTTGTCCTTAAATTGTAATAGCATACTAGGTATTGCTTAGTGTCTCAATTAAAAATAGTTTTAAAAGCCTGTTCTGCTTTTCTGGTTCTTTTCCCTGCATGATCTTTCTTGCTATTCAGTTCGGAACAGGAGACTGATGGGTTTTGCTGTCTGTGGCTGTATCTATGTTAGTTTCGAAGGCAATTTCTGGGGACAGGACATAGACGTTACACCTTCAGCTTTGCCTTCATATATTTGTATGCTCCTCTTGAAAATGGATAACTCTCTTGCTACCGGAATGGGAATTGATTATATAGAAATTTTTCTGAATCCTTGCTTGTATGCTTGCTTTGCTTGTAAGGGTCTACGGCACAATAACTACTCAATTTGCACAGCTAGGGAACATTTGCCTACTAAATAACAACAAGTAGCTCTTATTTGTATGATTCTTCCCAAATTCGTAAAGCGTTATAAGAATGGTAGGCATTATTATTTTAGAATGAGTCAGTGTAATTAAACTTGCAGTGGAATGCACAGCAGTCAATTTTTACTATTGCATTTTCTCTATATGTTTAAATGATCATTCAGTTATGCTTACATTACTTGCTTTATTTACATTTAGATTCAAAAAATTGAGGCACTCTTGGACTTCCGAAGTGAATTATATTAATACTAAGCAGAGAAAAGGTGGGGGACTTGTCAGCTCTGTCTTTTCTTCCTTTTGTTGGACCTAAACAAAGAGGAAGTTGGGCATGCATGGATGAACAAGGAGCTCCTGGACAATCTCAAACAGAAAAAGGAAGCCTACAGAGGGTGGAAGCAAGGGTGGGAAGAAAACAGAGAAGCTGTCCGAGCAGCCAGGGATCAGGTTAGGAAAGCTAAAACCCAGATAGAGTTAAATCTGGCCAGGGACATCAAAAGCAACAAGAAAGGCTTTTATAGGTATGCCGGTGACAAAAAGAAGACTAGGGAAAATGTGGGCCCTCTCCGAAAGGAAACAGGAGTCCTGGTCACCCGGGACATGGACGAGGCTGAGGTACTCAATGACTTTTTTGCCTCAGTCTTCACCGGTAAGTGCTCTAGCCACAACACCCAAGTTGCAGAGGGCAAAGGCAGGGACCTTGAGAATAAGGAACCACCCACTGTAGGAGCAGACGAGGTTCAAGACCATCTAAGGAACCTGAAAGTGCACAAGTCCATGGGACCTGATGAAATTCATCCACAGGTCCTGAGAGAACTGGCAGATGAAGTTGCCAAGCTACTATCCATCATATTTGAGAAGTCATGGCAGTCATGACATTCCCAATGACTGGAAAAGGGGAAACATAACCCCCATTTTTAAAAAGGGAAAACAGGAAGACCTGGGGAACTACAGGCCAGTCAGCCCCACCTCTGTGCCTAGCAAGATCATGGAGCAGATCCTCCTGGAAGCCATGCTAAGGCATGTGGAAAATAAGGAGGTGACTGGTGACAGCCAACATGGCTTCACTAAGGGAAAATCATGCCTGACAAATTTGGTGGCCTTCTGTGGTGGCATTACAGTGTTGGTGGATAAGGGAAGAGCAACTAACATCATCTACATCCCCCTCCATTGTAGAAGCCTAGCAATAGCACTGCAGAAAGACTTTTCTTACACATGGAGAGGGTAACTTCTCTGTTGCCTGTCAAAAGACAGATTGTACAGAATCAGGGGCTGAAAATCCTTTTGGAAGCTACTGCAGGACCACCTCCCTCAAAGTACATTGGCTGTTACAATACCTGTCCTGCCAACGTATGCGTGACAGCCTACCCTTGCATCAAGGTCTGGAGAGTGTATCTGAGATCCCCCATATAAAACAGTCATAGAAAATGCATTCAGTTGCACTCTGGATTTTTTTCAATGCCAATTTAAGACACTGGTTAAGGAGGACATATTCCTAAAATTTCTCTTGACAGTATTGTAACACTGACAAGGAAATCTTTGCTCTCTTTGTGTTCAACCACAACGCTGAAATCAGGAAAGGAAGAAGGACATCCATATACCTCCGCTATCTCCTTACATGCATGCTGGTCATGTTGGCCACAGGTCAGTGTGTGTTTAACATTGCAGTGGAATGTCAGCAGATGTTCAGGCAAGCTCTGCAGCTGCCCTGCCGTATCTTCCCCAGCAGCCCTGGCTGGCTTTTCTGCCCCCTCCCTTGCACCTTGCCTGTATAATCAGCGTGTCTTCATGAAATTCATCCAGACAAAAAATAACCCTGAAAAAAAAAAAGCAAAGCATTTCAACCATAAAACCAACTGATAAATGTCAAAACTCTCTATATTAGGAAAATGACTGCGATATATTATGGGTTTGTTTCAATAAACTTGTGAATTAAAATGGTACTTCCTCTGAGAATACATGGTGTCCATTGCCAGTCTCAGTACGGCAGCCTATCAAACCGCTGCAGCTTTTCAACAAGTTTTATCACATTCCTCGTAGTTTGGGTTTCTGTGGGTGCAGGCAAGCCAGGTGTTGCCTGTTGTGCAGCTCTCACTGTACATTTAACCCTCCTGGAAAGGAGATTACCTTCTTTGCAGTAAATTTGGCGAAAATGATGCAAGGAGCTTTTAATCTTGGTGAAAATTATCTGGATGGCATCAAAGGCTGAAGAGGAATATTATTCTTGTCCCAAGGAACTTTTTCAGGTCCTGACTATAGTGACATCCATTAGTTCCTCACCCTCTCTAGGAGTCAGTTACAGTTTCGTAAGATGATAAAAAATACATTCTATTTCTTTTCTCTTCTTTGTAGACCATAAATTCAATTAAATTGTCTTAACTCATCCACTCAGACCTTTCTTAAAAAATTGAAAGGAAGATATTTCTGTCAGTGATGAATTCATTTACCCCATATATGAAAATACTTTTGTCCGGTTTGTTGATTTCTTCCCGCTAATTCACATGTAAGATCAACAGCATCTTTGAGGATATCTGGCAAAGTCTCTTCTCGCGGTACCTCACTGAGAGGAGACTGTGGATACATGGCAGCAGCGGGGAGGACACGCCTCAGCTGGCAAATCTGCACGGTTGCAGTAAGGCCACCCCGCTAGCAGAGGCCCAGGTACGGCACCGTGGTTATTCCTCCATTACGATTTTCTTGTCACAACCATGAGGAGACAAACTATTTCATCGCTGTCCTACCACTAATGAAACGCCCGCCCAGTTGTTTTAGAGAAATCCCTTGCAGAGAAGAAGAGACTGCTGTGGTTAATCTATACGTTTCTAATTGTGAGGCTTTTAAGAGTTTAAAATTAGCTGTTTAATCTTCTTGTGTTGCAGCCGTTTTTAAAGGCCCAGTTGCCAGTAAACTTACACTTGACATCTGAATTTCTCGTATTTATGTGCTCTCATAGAGACTGGACTGTGTTCAGCTGGGGTTGGTTAATATTTTCAGTTTTAGTCAGGGTTACTCAATTACTCAACTTACAGCAGCCAGCCAAGAAAACTGATTTGCCTGGAGCCTTGGGTTTTTTTTCAGAGGCCCATCTTGCTCATATGGTGGTGGACAACAAGTTGACCATGAGGCAGCAATGTGCCCTTGTGGCCAAAAAGGCCAATGGCATCCTGGGGTGCATCAAGAAGAATGTGACAAGCAGATTGAGGGAGGTCAACCTCCCCCTCTACTCTGCCTTGGTGAGGCCGCATCTGGAGTGCTGTGTCCAGTTCTGGGCTCCCCGGTTCAAGGACAGGGAACTGCTGGAGAGGGTACAGCAAAGGCCTACCAAGATGATTAGGGGACTAGAACATCTCTCTTATGAAGAAAGGCTGAGGGACTTGTGTCTTTTTAGTCTGGAGAAGTGAAAAATGAGGGGGGATCTTATCATCACTTATAAATACTTAAAGGATGGGTGTCAGGAGGATGGGGCCAGGCTCTTTTCAATGGTGCCCAGTGACAGGACAAGAGGTAATGGGTACAAACTTGAACACAGGAAGTTCCACCTAAACGTGAGGAGGAACTTCTTTACTTTGAAGGTGGCAGAGCACTGGAACAGGCTGCCCAGAGAGGTGGTGGAGTCTCCGTCTCTGGAGACATTCAAAACCCGCCTGGACACGTTCCTGTGCAACCTGCTCTAGGTGACCCTGCTCTGGCAGGGGGGTTGGACTAGAAGATCTCCAGATCTTCCAGCCCCTACCATTCTGTGATTCTGTGATATCTGCCCAGTACTGTATAGGCACAGCAGTTGTGTTTGTGTCCCCGGGGCAGCGCCAGTGTCCAGGTAGCTGGTTCTCACATCTGCAAGGGAAAACTCCAGGTCTCCCCTCCCCAGGAGGGCCTGAACCATCGTGTTATCAGTGTTTTCCTCAAACTTTAACTAGCACACCCAGCCAGCTGCAACTGCTGCTGCACCATCAAGTTAATCGGTGCATCATCAAGTTAGGAAGCCATCTGCAGTTAAAACATGAAAAAATACTGTGCACTGTAAAATTCTTCAGTTCTGTATCATGCTTTTGACTTAAAAATCTGTTGTGGTTTGTTTTTTTTTTTTTTAAAGGAGAATTAACTTTTATTTTCTTACATGTGGTTCAGGAATAACTTCGACTTTTATTTGTAAAAGTTTGGAAGAATGAGGATTAATTACCATATGTAAGAGAGAACACGTGTTCTTTCAATCAGCATAGCCTTCTTTAAATCGAAGAGGGAAAACAGCAACCAACAATGCTGCCAAAATAAATGTTTAATGGAGCACAAGGTTGTAATTTTCTCTATAATGAGGCATACCATCTCTAGGAGCAAAATGGGTACCATCTCTGCAGACAAACATGTACTTAGAAACATAAAGATGCAATACACAGAGAAGTCTTCCCAGTTTTGAGCTACAGACAATACAGGCAGGGAATAACTCAATAGACTTTATTAATATTCAAACAAGCAGCTGACAACACTTCATCGAAGAACAAGCTGAAGCTCCTTACATAGCTTTTATGACCATAAATAGTTGGGTTCATTGACAGTAGATTGGAAAACATGCAATACTAATGAACCCTCCCTGCTTCTCCTGGTCTACCATTTAATCCTTCCTAAAGTGAAAAACATTTACTATATATGCAATAGCACAGTCTCAAGAGGCTTCAGGTTCAAAAGAGATGTTTCAATTTTGTTTCTTAGCAACATACATCCAATAGAAGTGAAACACTATACAAACTGTAATATATTTGTGTTGTTTTAATGTATAATGCAGTACTTTGCCAGTGCTGAGGAAGTACGCTGCAACGGGATCTTGACAATGTCTCTTATAATTAGACATACGCATTTTTTGTTTTCCCATGCTAGATTACCTGCTGCAGAATATATTTCTGAAGACACTATAATGTATTCATGAATAATAAATAGGGAGGTAAGTTCTGCTCTAATAAGGGCACACTTGCCAGGATTATAGCATGGTCTGTTACATAGGAAGAGATCTTTTGATGTTTCATTTGTAGGCAGCATTTGGACATCTTGTGAGGACTTGATTTCTAGAATGAGTACCAGTCAGCCTCCAATCCAGGGCTAAAAGAATTTGTACAGCACTTCTTTCTTGGAAGGACAGTAGGCATGGCTTAATATTTTCTTCTCCCCACTCCAATGCCTGACTTGATGTGACCAAAACCAGTTTTGTGGTTTCTCAATTCCAATGTCACGTCAAGGAAGAGGAGGAGCCAGACAGGTCTCCAAAGGCACATAGAGAAATATGCCCTACGGAAGAGCTTTCAAGATTTCACTCACCGCAGCTATAGCTCTTCCCCACCATCATTTGGCATAATTGCTTCCCCAGTGCCTGCAAAGAGGAATAGGAAACATGTGGAATTTAGTTTCTTCCTATGCTTTTTATCTTTCTCCTGTATATATTTATCTTTAAAATTCAGAAATGACTCACCTGTAGAAAAACTGTAGTACTTGTATTCTCTAAGTGCCCGGTAATAACAGTTCCAGCACACGAACACTGCGTTTTCAATAGGCAAATATTAGAAAGGTGGAAATGACAAAATTCACTATATAAAGAAGTGCTGTCTTGTTATTTAATGCAGCATGTGAGATAAAAGAAAATAGCATAAATGGCATCCTGTCTTCCATCAGCTTGGAAATACCCAATTCAAGAAATGCCACAATGTTTCCAGTTCACATCACCATTCTCCTTCCTGGGGAATCTCCTGCCCCAATCCTGATCTTATATGCTATGTTCCCTACGTTAGGCGCTTCTACCGACTAACTGGTATTTTCTAGCAGTGTGAGCTGAAGAAATCAGTCTGAAATATTCAGAGGAAACTAGTTTGAGGGGAGGCCCATAAGTATGTAGCACCAGAGATACAATTTATGAATTATTTAACATTGAAGGAAAACAATACCATGCAGAAACACCAGGTGGAACTAGGAAGAGAGGAAAGAAGGAAAGAAAGAAAAAAAAAATCCTCATTATAGTTTGCCAAGTTTTCTGAAGAAATACTTTTTCTAAATGCAGTCTTGTTAGAAAATTATGTATTTACTTATATTTCACTAATTATCGGCGTCTCTGGATGCATACAAAATTTAACAGGCTGATTGGCTCTTTAAAGCAGAGAAGCAAACAATCTACTCAGAAATAATGAATATGATAACTCAGCCTAATATGATAGCCCAGCTTGACACCTCTCTTTGCATGCAAAATCTGGTGGCAAGACATAAACCGTCCTCATACTGTGCTCTAATTACCTGATTATTTTTTTTAGAAAAGCTGAACACTTTGAAGCTCTTGCTGAGGTCAACTGAAAGTTGTGACTGCTGCCTGCTTTTGTAAATGAGGTTGTAAAAGTCAACAAGCTCCATCAAGTAGCAGAGGAAACGAATCACATGGTGAAAGGGCAGTTTCTCTCATGGAAATAGTTAATTCAGCTGACTTGAACCATCTCAATAACATGGAAAAAGGAGGTTTTTTCCCTAATAGAGGCCAATGCAACACAAGTCCCTGTGGATCAATAGCTACCCCCTAGTTTGCACTTAAACCCTGAATAGGAAATCACCCACAGCTGTAGTGAAATGCTGCCCACACGTTTTGCAGAAGGCAAGGAGCCAAAGATAATCCTGAAGGGAAGTTTTGGAGCAGCCTCTGCTTCTTGCCTCATGGAGAGCTGTCAGAGGGGGAGGTGCTTTGTGGTGGCAGCTCCAAATAATTTCTGTCCTCAGTAAATAGGAGGGGTGCACATCAATCTCTATGTAGAGAAATTAGGTTAGGAAGTACTTCAGATTTTGTATCTTTAGATTTTGCATCTTTAGATTTTGCTTCTACAGGAAACGCAATTGCAAGATCCTGAGGTTCGTAGGATTCAGCAAAACGACGATAAAATCTTCCACTGCTGTTCATGTGCCCTGTGCCTATTATCATAACTTCACATTAGTTTTGAGAGCCATTTAGATATCACTGTTAAACTTTAAGTGACTCCCCAAGTTGAAATATTAATATTTTTTTTACCATTAAACAATCCAGAATACATTTGAAGGGTTTTATATATATATGTCAGTGCATTATACTCACAAAGGCACTAATAGCAAAACCTTAAAAATTCTGTTTCTGTTTAGTTGGAAATATTTACTGGAGAAATTATGTAAAAAATGCATTGCCTCTAATAAAGTAATTAATAAAGCACCCAGTGCCCAGCATTCAAAGTGATTTTCTTACGTGTGATGTTTACATGGAGGCATTAATGTTTTCTGGATAGAGAAGAAGGATCATTTGTACTGGGTTTTCTGTATGAGTGCCCCTTCACAAATCAGCATTTACTCTTCATACACTTCTCTGGGATTTACCTTCCTCATGAGCATTAAAATCAGAGCACTTATTTGCTAGATCGCTTACAGAAGGAAAACACAAAAAGGTCTTGAATACAATCAAAGCACATTTTCTTTCATTTGCAGAAATGCTCAGTATGTACCCAGCTTTCTATTTACCAAAAA
>VYZM01013878.1:134555-162301 GCA_013398915.1 Dromas ardeola | reverse complement strand
AAAAAAAAAAAGGGTTTCTTTCTACTATGTTAATTTTCTCCTTTTTATTTCCCATCTGAGAAGCCAAATTATAATAGCTTATAACTGGAAGGCCAGTTCATACTGTCTTACCCCTTCTGTAATAATTCACCCTTGTGCAAAAAACATTAATGTGGCCCGGCAGAGCAGCATTTATACCTCATTTGCAAAGCATAAATTGTATAGTCCAGGGTATTGCACATTAGATTTTCCACCCCATAATTTAAAACTGAACATAATCAATAAAATTACAGACTCTACAACGTTGCCTTTCCAGACCACATTTGCATGTTGTCGGTGCTACTTTGTGTTGTAAAAATCTGCACACAGAGGAAATGCTGGTGCAAGAAGACAATAAATTTGAGGAAAGATCTTTCCCCCAGCAAAATCGTATCATAAACTGTTTTCTCAAAAAAATCTAGCTGGGAACTCACCTCTGCTGGGCTAATGCAGAACATAATAGGGGTGTTTACAAGGAAACACTAGTTTACAGTAGGTATATAACATTTAATGTGGTTAAAGGTAATAACATTTAATAAATATAACTGGAAAATTACATGCTTTGGTCAAAAGTCAGGTAGCTATTCAGAAGCAACACTGTCACGTATTTTTTTACAAAGTCACGCAACAAAAAAGTGGAAAGGCAATGTAATGTGGGCCTCTGTGACGCTGGGGCTGAGACTGATTTAATCACTTCATGCTGCCTGTTTATGCAAATGGATCAGCCAAGCCCTTTAATATTACCAGTACGGGCCAAACTACTATAAATATTTCTGACAAAATGAGCTGGGAAAAGAGATAAGGCTTTACAGCTTCCTGCTTTTACTTCGACTTCAATATGCTAACAAATGTTAATAGTATGCTAAAATGCAGAGCTTGGAATATAAAGGTGTCCCCTCAGCTCTCTAACAGACAGGAGAAGGAGAGTTTCCCATCAGACTGCAACTCTTCAAGATGCGCTGCCCAGATACATGTCTATTAAGAAGCTGATGATCTCCAGGCATATGAGGGAAGATGCAAAGGGGCAACCACATCCTTCACCACTGCAGACTCTGGAGGCTGTAGGCGGTGGGTCAAACAGATCTCAGGAGCTGCTGGCACGCAGAAGCACGGATGAAAAGAAGACATTTCAAGCATGCAGCTATTCCAGCCGTGTTTATGCTTACACAGAAATCAGTATACATCTCTGAAGTGTTGACTGGGCACACCAGCGAGGCATTTTTCCCAAAGCAGGCACCTGAATATGAAGGCTCAGCTGTGGAGAAGTGTTGAATAGCAGTGTGGGCTGAAGCTACCATCAGAAGTGTCTGAAATACAAACCTGTGCTGTCAGTTCCTGTCCCTTTTGGTGGACTCTGGCAAAGCAGCTTCCACCTATCCTGGGAAAAGAGGTCTAAACAGCTGAACTCCTTCCTGGCAAAGGAAGAATGAGGTCTAGCAGCTCCAGGAAGGGCTTCCTATGATAAATGGGGCTCAGTCTGAGTCTTTCTATTACTATTACCTATTTTCATTTCAGATGGCTGTCAGCTTTAGATCTGAAGAAAACACTGGTCTCTGCTTTCACAGGAACATGGATTTGAGGTTTTAACTATCTTGTTTAGCTAAAATGTAATAGAGAAAGGGCATTAAGAGGAATTGGATGCCAAGAAAAATCAAAGAGAACTAAGGCCAGCAGCAGTTCAATCTGCTTTGGCTAAATCAATGGCTTCAGCAACACTAACACTCCTTTGGAGGCATACCCCTGCCAAAGACGCTATGGACACCTATGCAACCAGTTCCCACAACAGTGAAAAAGAGGGATATTTCGCAACATGTGCTCAGTAACTTGAGTAAATGCCCTGCTATGGAGGAGGTGGTCCATCATTCAGCGTGCTTGTGTATCCCTGTGAGCAGCTGGTACCCTGCCTGGTACTGGCAGAAGCAGCTGCCTGGCTCTGGGACAGACTTCCCCTACAACAGACACACAAACACAGAGACATTTATGCCTGCTGTCAGCTTTTTCTCCGTTGACCTCCTAAACACATCCTTAACCCTTCAGACTACCTGCACGGCCTCATCTGCTGCTGCCCTCATCTACCACTGGTTCCCCAGACTAACACCCCAAGCCTGTCCTCCAAAAATAACTCACCGAGGCTGTTCCATGGTAGCATCTGCTCCAGGAGCACCAACCCATAGGCTGATCTGTAGAAACCATCCTCAAGGAGGTTTGGTGCACATCGGCCCCTCCACCTCGGTAGTGCTACAGAGCCGTGTCAAGAGATTGGTGTACCTGTGGTTAAGAGAAAAGCAAGTTTCCAGTGCTTATTTCTATGTTTTCATAATATCTAATGAAGTGGCACGTAAAGATAATAATGCAATAGGCCTTCTGAAAAAAGCATTATATATTCACCCCAGTAATTTTTTTTATCAGAATGAGCTGCATTGTGCTGCAGAAAACAAGTAGGAGGCTTTTGCAGGCTCGTAAGAGCTGTCTGTCGCTTGCTGAAAGGAGCTCTCAGAGATCAGTAAAGTTTTAGGGTAAACCACCCTGTACAAAGAGAATTGAGGTTTTTTTTTAAAAACTTACATAAAAAGGAACTGTCATCACAGGGAGATACTGAAGCAGCTTTATTATTTGAGTCCTCAGAGCAAAATTTGCCAAGATTTTTAATGGCAGACAAAAGGAGAGGAGCATCTGCCAGGGAGGAGAAGAGCACAGCACAGCCCAGGTGGGATCTCTTTCCACAGCCCGAACAAAACAGGTAGAGACATGGTTAGAGATACCACTTTGTCAAAAGCAACTTTTCATTAGCAAGCTGCAGTGCAAAACGTGGGGCAAATTGGGGTGTGAGAGCTCAGATGCACCATATCCCAGGAAAACACATGTTTTAACCACCAGTGCAAAAACCAGCAGGTGACAGAGCTGTGACGTCTTAGGTGATTTATGTGCACCTGGGTTTCAGGGGCTGGTTGCTCTTAGGAAGGGGAAATGAGTGCATTTGTCGGCACGCCACAGGGCTGTATACAGGCAGGGTTATACCCCTGTTAGCAATCCCCCACATGGTGAGGACTAAGTTCCCCGGGAGGCTAAAAACTTCCTTTAAGAACAAGTTAGACAAATAACTGCCAGGAACGACATAAGTACAGGTCATCCTGCCTCAGGCAGAGCAATGGACTAGATCACCTCTAGTCTGGTCTTATTTTCTGTGGTTTGTGTGTTAATAGCCAGCTAAATAATGAAGCGGTAGAATATGCAAAGTTCATAATATCCACAGCTCTGTGGAGAATACAAGGGAAACAGATGGAGATTTTACAAAGGAACATGTCCCAGAGAAATACTAAGGAAACAAGGGTGGTTTTTCACTATTAGAAAAAAAGGCTAATAGAAAAAAGACGACAATGTTCTGCCATTTCACTGCATTTAAGAGACCTGTTTACCACACAAGTAAATGGAGGGGATCGTCTGCTTTAGATGGGAGGAGCTGGTTTGTAGTCACACTGGAGAGTAACCCACTGCAGAACAGGCAATATGCAACTATTGGATGAAAAACAAGAGTTTTGCAAAGACATCACCGCAGACCTGCATCTTAGGGCTAGACCCATGCATGCACACTGCAAAAGCTGTGGAAGAAACTGGAAGGTGTAAAAGTATCCCTGGATTGCCAGTCACCAGAAAGTGGCTGGAAATGGCCCTTTCTCAATTTCCCGAGCTGCAAGACTGGTTTGCAAAGAGAGGTTGAGCCTACCAGGCTGGATATGTCCCAATCCAAGTGGTGTCAGAGCCAGCAGGCTCTGAGCAGGTCTGCACATGAGGACAGGCTGGGTGGGATGGGTGGCCCCTGAGCGAACCAGGCACCTCCAGGAATGCTCAGAGCATGGCTGGGTACTGCCAGGGGCTCATGGGGACATCCCATAGCTGTTTGGCACCTTCATAGCTGGAGTGCTTTGAGGAACATCCGTAATACACCGTAATTTCTATCCTTCAAAGGCACGGAAAAAATACATTTTTGAGAATTAGTGCATTTTCTCCAAAGTCAGGTAACTATAGATCTTAGAAAGTTTCTAGCTGCATTATGTTGTCACTTAAGATTCATCAATGTGTTTTGTCCTGTTGTGTAAAAATACAGCTGTGCTTTGATGGGGAAATAAGGCTTTTGTAGAAGGAAGAGAGAAATGATGTAATTACAGTTGATGGAGACAGGACTCTCTTTTCCACATTTGAAAAGTGTGGGTGAGAAAGCCATTTCATAACACCAGCAAATGCTGCTTGCTTTGGGCATCATTTTGAGTCAGGGGAGTTAAATTCCAGAAGTATCTTTTCTGGGAAAAAAATTCTCTTTCTGATAGATCATATGGTGCTGGTGAAAATAGTGAGTCTGAAGACAGGCGTTTTCCCTTGGGTAGCAACCCAGCAGGACTGAGTCAGAGTGACAGTTTTTACAGACTCTCGGACAAAATCCGTGGAAATTGCTCTGGAAATTGCCAAGGTCCAAGCTTGTCAATGCCCAGAGCACTTGGAAGATGGACACAGTCTGTGCCTGAAGACCAGCTTCCTTCCAAATCCGTGTTTATGCCAGCAGCGTCTGCTTTCTAAGGTAACTGAAGACCACCATATGAACAAGCTTGTGAGAAAGGGTACTGAATGAATCGGGAGCCCAGCATCCTGCATCAACATTAGTTCTTGATCTACACCCGTGACTCTGAGGGTTTTTCCACCCGCTCCTCTCTGAAGTGGAGCACAGGGCTGGAGGGGATCTGCTGGGTCACTGAATCCGGTCCCCATCGACTGCAACAGAGGCTTTGATCAAAGGGCCATTTCCCATATGCCCTCCACGCACAAATGTCCTGCCACAAGCTTGAGACCTGCATCAAAAGACCAATCGTGATACCTTCAATGCAGCAGAGGAAATATTAGGAGGAATTAAGAGCATTTCCAGTTCCCATGGTCACAGGATATCTGATGGATGCATCAAGGTAGATCATGGCCTGTACGGTGAATGAGGGACACACTCTTCCCCTCCCTGCCAAACCGCTCCGCAGGATAACACTTTTCTGACCCCAGATCACAAACTGCCGTAACTCTCAGTATGTGAACTGGACACGCAATGTCTGCCTTAGCAAGTAAAAAATTCAATAAACATGGATTTGTAGAGCAAAACCGTTGGTGCTGAGGACTTGTCATTGACACAACACAATTTAGGGGGGATAACTGCTCGTCTGATCCCCAGGACCACAAAGGGGCACATTAGGTGTGCAGCTGAGACACATCTGGCTTAATCTCCTTCAGGGAACCCCATTCACACACCCTGCAGCTTTGCCATGACACAATCCACACAACAGTGGGTGGGGACCACCGGGACCACCACTTCAAAGTGACATTCCTGGTCTGGGTTAAAAGGCTGATGTAGATGCAGCTGCTAACGACCCACCTGAGCGCATTTACGCCATCAAGAGCACCTGTCTGTGCCCTCTCTCCCACCCCCTCAGAGGAAAGTGTGTGTGTAGGAAACAGCTGCTGACAAATTTAGACGATAGAAAGGAGTTCCTCTTTGTGCCTTACAGATGATCAGTGGACACCCAGAAGGGAATAATACTAGGTTAAAGGATGGTGCAAAGAAGCAGCAGAATAGCAACAGCTCCTCTTGCAGGTGTCGATGTATCACAGACCTCTTCTGTCTCCAGTAATTCTCCCTTTCTTTTTGCAGCTCTTGCTGTGAGAAGTGGCTAGGAGGGACATGGAGCTCTTTGATGAAGAACAAACCTGAGAGCTCAGAGTAGTTCAAAAAAGCTCTCACCGCTCATAAGAGCCGAGCCTTGACAAGCCCCTCTCCCTTCAGACTCAGAGGACTCCTTCAGATGCCAAACTTCGGGGAAACGAGCTTGTGCAGGTCTCCTTCATTTTATTTTTAGAGAAGAGAAATAGGCCACGCATCTTTCAGAGATGTGCTTAGTGTCTGCCACTTACTGAGACCGCAGTCTCACAAAAGGAACAGGCTTTAGACTGAAGTAATCCACACCCAGCCATCGTGGACTGGAGCCTGGAAACTGCAATGCCCTCTCCACCCCAGCTTTTAGAAAGAAAGAAAGAAATTCCTGTCACACTTGATATGATACAAGCAATAGAAAACAATTAACTGTTCCACCTCCTCTTAAGTAGGAGTCAGTGCTCAGGTTATTCCTTATATATAAAAATATATCCTGCAGTGGGATTACACAGCATCTAGAAGCGCAGACACTGAGCATGCTGATGCTGAAAGAGTCACTGAGTTTGCATGAGGGACCTGTGTTTGTCAGGAGACTTCAGATGTTCAAGGAACTAACATCTAAAAAAAAAGGAGGACACCACTTTTTTCCCCAGAACTCAAAAGGAACATATACGTACAGGTTTTAGTGCAGTTCTTACATCCAGTACTAGAAACCTTGCTTTATCCATTCATTAAATCAGCACCCATTTATCACCACAACTGACTGAAATGATCCTAATGATAAATGGCTTGTAACACAAAAAGCAATTGAGGGAGAATCAGTGACATTAAGAATATTTTACAATTTAAATTATAGTAAGTCTTTTTTCCTGTGAAGTTATTTCTTTCAGTAATCCATTCTGACTTTAGTATCTCCTGAACTAGAATTAGTGACATTAATACATTTTCAAGTATTCAAATTATGGTCCACCTTTTTTCCATAGCTGGGTATTTCATTTCGTAAAGGAGACTAAATTAACATTTAATTTAACAAGAAATCTTTCTATGGCTGGATGAGGTAATAAAAAAGCTTAATTACTCAAAGTTATTGATAAAGTTAATAAAAAAAAAATCTTGATGAAAGGTATGCCTTTTATGAAAATCTGGACATTTCTGTACTTTTCTGTTCAAAAGCCTGCCACTATCCTTTTCATACGTACTTGTTATTGTAAAAATCCTAGAGCTCATCAAGAAGAGAAGAATCACAACATCGTCTGAAGAATGTAGAATTTGTACATCTAGTTTCCTATTTCATCATTCACAGGCTCACACAGACCAAATTAATAAACACATTGACCTCTTTTTAAAAAACTAATGGCTTCAGAATATTTGGATCTACTAGATTTATGGGAGACAATGAAGATTTATTTAAGAGAACTAATTACACCTTATTATCCATAATGGATGTCTTTCCAATTAATATTGTACGAGCAGAAATTGCAAGCTGAAAAAATCTAATCACAGAAGGAACAGGCTTCTGAGTGTCAGCTCTAGCGTGTGGCTACTGCCGTGCAGGCAGAGCAGGTCTCTGGAGAGAGGGCCAGATCCAGCAAACCCTTACTGAGGCTACCCTTAGCAAATTATATCGCTATTTATCTCTCCATATCTGAAATATAATGCTAGCTTTACAGGAAATGTAATGAGACTTGTAATGGACTTCATCTGCCTTTTAATAACACCGTGCTCGGGAGAAAATCATTATGAAAGGCAAAATCATTATTATGACTGGTTTAACATAGGCAGGAGCTGAAAGGCAGTAATCTAGGTAATATAGCTATTTATTAAAGCAAAAAAATGTTAACCTGGAGAAAATGTACTTCAAGGCCTATTCCTAGAGATTTTTTTCATTGTGCGCAGAATCTACTAAAGTCAAGCTATCGATGATTTACAGAAATAGGCCGTTGGGTAGTATTTTAGTCAAGCATCACAAAAACAACTTAAATGCTATTAAAGAACATGAATTGTGTGTTTCCATGGCCATCTCTTGCACTAAAATAAATTAAAAAAAAAGGCAATGAACCCATTTCCTTCTCAAAAAAGGTACTGAGAAGGGACCACAAGCAAGTACCAAGCCTGTGGTATGAGCCCAAATCCTGCACTCCAGCATGGCCCAGAAACATGGTGCATCCCAGGCAGTCCATGTGTGCCACCAGCAAACTTTGCAATAGCAGATATTCCCTCCTTGGGGACACAGAAAATGTTTAGGTGGGCCACCAAGCTGGCTTGCACTTTATTATTGAAGGATGTAACACAATACTGCTACCTTCTCCCAGCATACCTCTTTTATTTATTTAATTTGATTAATAAGAGTGATGGCCTGAATTATGAGTTTGAGAGCTAGACCAAGATTCAGCTTTCCCATTGCCCGGGCATTGGATCTGGTAGAGCGGTTTCAACCCATCTCTGCACTGATGGAACCAGTTTTCACGAAAAATGTCATCCAGGAAACTGCAAAAACACCACATTACTGGACTGTAGTATTATTGTGTGTTCTGGTAAAAAAACCCAAAAACATCTGAAAGGCCACTGGAAATGTCCTAAAGAACGAGGGAAGAAGCTGCATCTGAACACCATCCAAAATTCACCTCTCTCTGTGCATGGAAGTGTCTTGGTGACAGCAGGGGACATACAGCTCATATCCTGCTGGAAAGGGCAGCTGGTTTGACCCTAACACACAGGACAGCTTCTCAGGTGACAAGGTTCAGAGGGATGGCACAGCATCCACAGCATGTATCCACACCATTCCGCCCCAGAAGAGTTCCTAACTCCAAAACGACCTGGCTCAGGGTTTTGGGCAGCTGGTTCAACCAAAAAAGCCTGCCTTCCCACCTGCGCCACATCTCCGCCTATTCTGCAGGCACTCTGCATGGTGTGGAAGGGCAGAGAGCTACTAGAGGCCACCCAGTGCAGGTGCCACAGAATTTGTCACTGGTTGACATAACAAATATCCAACACTGCAGTCCTATTTCTTTGTATTAAAACAAGCCTTACACCACATGAACACATTATGCTCTAGTTTTTAATTTCTGAACCCACTACATTTTCAGGTCTACATCTTAACAAATTGCATACTTGAAGTGCACAAAATGCATATTTTATATCCCCAGAATCCTTAGCCTCTGTAAAATATCACAGAATCACACAGAATCACAGAATGGTAGGGGTTGGAAGGGACCCCTGGAGATCATCTAGTCCAACCCCCTGCCAAAGCAGGTCCACCTAGAGCAGGTTGCACAGGAACGCGTCCAGGAGGGTTTTGAATGTCTGAAGAGACGGAGACTCCACCACCTCTCTGGGCAGCCTGTTCCAGTGCTCTGCCAGCCTCAAAGTAAGGAAGTTTTCCCTCATGTTGAGATGGAATTTTCTGTGTTCCAGCTTTTGCCTGTTGCCCCTTGTCCCGTCGCTGGGCACCACTGAAAAGAGCCTGGCCCCATCCTCCTGACACCCCTCCATTAAGTATTTATAAGTTTCAGACCAATTAAAAACAAACCAACCAAAACCAAAAGTCAGATTACTAAAGCCCGGTATCTAACACATTAACTTTTCTTGATTTGTCTTGGTTAAAAGGCCAAGAAAATAGATTATAGAGCTGAAATTACTGCTTTGCTTGTGATAAGACAGTAAAATGAACTGGTTTACAAATAGTTATTTAATTTGACTTCTACTTTGAAGATTGATTATGCAACCTTCATCAATGATTTATTTATTTCAAGTTCTTTATCTGTCATTTTAGCACCAGAGGCAAAACCAGTTCTCCTGTGGGCAAACTTCAGTCTAAGACTCACTGAAGTATTTATGGAATGAGATATTTACTTCAGTTCTGGAACATGCAAAAATGTGCCTTCTGCAGTGTGGAAAACCAGCAGATACTCCAAGTGCGATTTCATCAAATGCACTGAACATTTACTTAAGCCACACAGATTGGCATAGTATATATGGTTATAGTTACAATAGCTGCATCTGTAGCATGCTTACAGTTATCACAAACTGTTCAGGATGAGAATGAAGTGAAAACATGGTTTCTTTAAAGATAGATTGTTTATAATTACAATGACACATCCTGTGCATTTTGGCCTGTATTTGTTGTGCTTGCTATAAACTTGCCATGCCCTTTCTAGTTTTCTTTGCTAAGTGCGGTTTCCCGCTCTGGCCCAGACATAACCGTACTTTTTTCAGCTACAAAAATAGCCTGTGTTCTCAGAAGGTTTACAGGATCTTTTCCCTCAAACATAGAGGTGACAAATGCATTTATGTTTTGCATTTTAACAGCAAAAAAGTCAAGAGGAGAGCTGAGGCAAAAGTAGCCTACGAAAGATGAGAAGTACCCAAAAGAGTGCAAAGATAGGATTTTTTTTAATTGAGAAATCCTTTTCTTCCCCCCCAACATTGTCATTGTGGCTCTTTATCAGATCAAAAAGTTACATAAGGTGACAGATTTTAGTGTTATTATCTGTACTGACAGTTCCAGAAGAAAAGAAAAACTCTGAGCAGCAGTGAGAGGACTCCCTAGTTTCACCTAAGCATGGTTATGAATTATTTTAACCCGATCCAGTTTTAAAGGTTTTATTACACATTTCTGTCACTTTTCGTGAGAGAGGAGAGATAAGGGAGCACACTCAACTTGCAGCCAGACGGCTCCTGAGCACGTACAGGAATTCATGGGGCCATCGGACATTGATTTGACATGGGCAGGTACAAAATAGACTCTGTGGAACGACTGCGCCAGGACACAACCGTGCAAGTCAAAGCCCAATACCCTACCACATTAAGAAACCGCGCTCCTTGTGCTTGACTTTATATAGGTCTGTTGTATCCGATACCAGAAGTAAATTGATTTTAGTGGAGAGGCTTGAAAGTAAGTAGCGTGTGCTCTGCTGGGAAATGCCACATCCCTGGCAGTGTCACTGTCCCTAGAGGAGGATTTCACACAGAGGGAAGGAGGGAGATGTTGTGCCTTTGAAAGATTTCGCTGCATAGAAGAGTGGTAATGGGTAACACACATTTTCTCCATACCCTACTGAGACAATTTCTTCCTATTAGGAAAATATGTTTTATAAATACACCAAGAATTTTTCTCTTAAATACTGTTGTAAGGAGAAATCCAGCATAGCTGGAGGCACAAGGAAAGATGTGATCTCCCAGCACTGTCCAGAGAGAGCTATCTAACTTGATGTCCCAGCAGGGGAAACACCATGTACTTAACGCGCACTCTCTCACTTGCTGTTTTTGAAAGCCGTTATTAGCTTAGAGACAGAAAGTGGTTTGGCTGCATCTTTCACAGTACAGTAACTCCAGCCAATTGGATTCCTGAAGCAGGCTTTCTAAAAGGTGTATTGTTGCTTCCTCCTGATTTTTTTGTGTCTGTACTCATTAACAAAATATATGAATAAGCACCCTGGGATGAAGAGAGAGGGAGATGCAACAACAACCATTTGGAGAACACCACCAGGTTCAAACATCACTACTACCTTTTTCAAAGTCAGTAGACACGTGCCTTTGGAGAGAGGCCAAAACGGAAGGTATATTACAGGCTGTCCCAAAACCTTTGATATGTTCCAAGTGCAGTTGGTATGTCTAAAGTTAATTCATAGAGATGCACCTGAGCTAAGTCATGCCAAGAGAGAATTGCCCTCATCGTGGAAGTCAGATTCGTCGTCTCGAGAGCCCAACCTACTGAGCTGGCCATTGAGCAGGGAGGATGATCATTAGTGTCTCCTCACTGGAACAAAGTACATAAGACACAGTGGGGTCCAACTGGGGATGGGCAGTTGGATACTGTAGAGCAGCGCTAGGGCCTGAATTCTGAAATGAAGGGTGTGGTGGTGCCAGTCTCTTGCCTGCCATACGTAAAATAGTAGAAAACTTCCTGAGTCAATCCTGCACAAAACATAGTCAATATTTGGTCTCTGATGGGAAAATGTTAGCATAAGCAAAGGGCTCTAGGCCAAGGAAGACTGATAACACTTCCCCTAGTCTCCCCACCTTCATAATTAAAAGGGGAAATGAAAAAAGGATTTAGATTATATTGAAAGAAAAGGCACCAGGGAGCAGATTCAATTTTTAAGTCATCACAGAAATTCTCTAAAATTCAATTACAGTGATGTAGATCTGACATAGGATGTATTATTATAGTACCCCAGAGAAGGTCAATAAAGTGTATTGTAAGGTCTCCGCAAGATTTCATCAGGACTATAATATAGATAAGTCTCATTATTTCACATGTTTTGCAGCTGCTCTAACTTAATTTTCAGGGGTGCCATCATATAATTATCAAAGATGATTAAATTTTATGCCCCCAGATCTTGCAGGTTATGTCTACAGGGAAAGAGTTCAAACCTATTATATAATAGTGAAGATATAATTAGACTCTGGAGATTGAATAAATAAATCACACTAAGCAAAAAAAGGGCAACATATCTACCAACAGACTAGCACATTTACAGCTGAAGTTAATGTCATATGATGAAAAGACCAATTTAAAGTACTGCAAATTTGCAGGTATTTCACAGAGCCTTGACTTTTAACTGCTTACCAGTAAAATATCTCTATTCCTTCAGATACAAAATCTGTCCACACTGACTGATGTTTTCATCTTCTCTACAAATACAGATGGGCCACAGTGACTTAATATTGAATGTGTGGGCCAGATTTTGCCTCTGGCACTCATTGTAGAATTGCAAGTGTACAAGATTTATGTATATTTAAATTCACATTAAGTACACAAGTCAAAAAATGAGAAAGATTGGTGGTGGCTTTATTTTGTCTAACCGCAGGTGCTTACTGCCACCTGACATGCCCTTGGTATCTGAGGCATTTGAATGGGGCTGGTAGTTAAGGCACAAGACTTGTGAGAGAGGTCTGCTCCTTCGTGAAACAGCAGCTGAAGGCAGGGGGCATGGTGGGATCTAAAATTACTCTAGATGTCATTATGTTTTAGCAAGTTAATTTTTTTGTGAGGAGTTATTTAGCTGCGGAGTTTGATCCAGTGCCTGCTGAAGGACCCAGGTGTTTTGGTCACTGGGGTAGGTCCTGAGACAATTTTAATCATCAGCCTATGCATGTCGGGGATTTAAGCCAGAACCGTCCATTTATGAGTCTATACCTTTTGTGTGGTAAGGCAATAAATTAAGAATTGCTGATTGTGGTAGCCTCACATTGAAAAAAATGATGTGGGAATAGTGGCTGAGAGATGATGTGAACAAGGAGAAATGTGCAGAAGCTGAAAAGACCGACCCATTGGTGAGTGGAGAGAAACGTGGATGATGCTAGCTGTCCTTTCTGCCTGTTTGAAGATAAGAGGACAGCTGATGTAAATGAAAACTGATGAAAATATCTTGTATTTGGAAATTTCATGCCATAATGTTGAATTATTTGTGCTGCGTCTGAAGCATCAGGTATCAACCACTTCCCAGGCAGGAGAAGTCTCCTTGCTGCTCATGATGGCTATGCCTGCATGTCAAAATCTTATCACACAGAAGCTGATTTACTGCTGGACTGTAGGGTATGCGGTCCCCCTTCCGAGTGCCTGGCACAGCCCTGGGTTGTAGGATCACCTTCACAGCTACGCAGCCTGACCCAGCCCCCTGGAAGCCCCCATGGGCTGGTCCACATCAGGCTTGCTTTCACCAAGTGCATTTTCTTGGACAACCCTCTGTCAGTTCATGAATTTCCTCGGAGCAGCTGTGCCTGCTGCATTTGCGGGGCGAGGCAAGGGGAGGATGCTTAGAGCTTCTGAGGGGAATTCAGGGAGCCTTATGGAAAATGCAGCTTTTGTAATGAAGTGTAGAATTCTTTGTGGATTTACCAGGAGTACAGCTGCTGCTGCTTGGATGAGGCGTTTCTGAGAGAATCATAGTTATATCCAGCCTGTTTACATTTCAGCTTGTTGTATATCTGATAGATATATATATATATATCTGATATATATATATATCTGATAGATATATATATATAACTGATAGAGATGTTAAGGACGGTTCAAACCATTTGCACTATAAACTAGGACTTCTGGTTATTTTATGTCTCAGAACATCGCTTTTGCCTCCGGTAGTGCATGGAAAAAACCTACATAGCAAAACCCATCCTGCTGTGAACTCTTTAGTGATGCTGGGCCAGCATTACAGTTCCCAGTGCCACCTCAGTTCTCCCTCTTTTGACACTGGCTGCAGTCATTGTCTGAATGACTTATTTCACCTCACTGCTCTGCAGAGCCCTCTGCACTGCTTCCCAAACCCGTGCATCTCCCCAGTCCCCCACCACCTCTCACTACAGTGAGTACCTGCATCTGATGCCTTCCCCCCATGTCCCCTCCACTAAAATCTCATCCAGTCTCCGTCTTTCTTCCCAGCTCCCATTCCCAGTCTTGCTACCCAGGTCCCAGTCCTAGTTTCCCTCTCCCTCCTCGGTCTCCAATGTTTCTTCACCATGTTTTTCTCTTAATCTGCTTTGCATGCCCCCCCCTTGCCCACTCGGAATTCAAATCACCCTTTTTTTAGGCTTCCCAAGCACAGGCAAGATGGTTGAAATTGCTGAATGTGGCCTTCCAGTGCCAGAGCACTCTTCTTACTATTACTTACCTAGAGAACAGAATCTGAAGTGTGGTGCCCTGGAGAGGATGGAAATGTCTACTTTAGGCATAAAGCAAGAGGGTAGAAAAACGTGCAGGAAGACCCAAAAGCCCAAAAGAAAAGAATGTTTCTAAGATTTCTAGAAAATGAACAGGCTGGGAGTGATTTGTAACTGTATTTAAAAGAGGATTAATATTCCTAGTATTCCTAGAATGGCTTTTCATCAAGAATCTCAAAATATGCCAGTCATTAACTAAGCCTAACAGCGCTGCTGCAAGGAAAGCATCAAGCCAGCAGATCACAAGCTGCAGAGGTAGATGCAGAACCCAGAGTTCTCATTTCACGGGGTACTCTGAAGGACTAGTTCAGAAAAATTATGGTCCATTATTTAGTATTTTTATTCATGTGAAAGAAGCATAGAAAATTGCCTGCAGTGTTTACCTGGGTATCATCATTTTGCATGCTCCCTTAGTGTGAAAATAACGTGTGGATATGTTTAAATTAAATGATGTATTTGTGCATGCAAATCAGGTTTCTTATACGTAGGCAGAAGTCTCCTCAGATGTTGTATGTGCAATTTAAGAAGTAGCTTTGAACATTTGGCCCTGTATTTGCCTGAAGGAAAGAAATCCAGTACATTAAGATTACATTCTTTTGTGCCCAACCTTAGCAGTTCATAGAGCATGTTGGGTCACTGACTCTGCTAAGCGTTTAAATTAACTTTTCTTAACAATTACAGTAATTAAGTAGCTCCTAAATTACAAATTAAGATCATCTGGATGCATTATAGAAGTAAAGATGGTATTAGCGGAGGCAGGGGAGTAACAAAAAGTTTACCAAGTCTTCAATTATTCATAATTTTACAGACCTGTTTATTTTTTGCAGACCAGGCTGTGCTGTTGCTGTGGGTGTGTAGAGCGAGGCATCTCTGCAGTACGTCGTGGCCACTGTCTACAGTTCCTGCTGCTCTCCCTGCTCTTTGCGTAGCCTTTTTGCCAGTCTGTAAGGTCTTCGTTAGGTATGCCGAAGTGCTGGTGTGAGTTTGCCATGGCTTAAGCCTCTTTTATCTGTACTATGTGTTGATGTCCTCTACACCCCTGTCTCTCTGAGCACTTGACTGATCGGTGAGCAGCTGGCTTGCTCCAGATGTGAGTCATGACATGGCCCAGTACATAAAGCACTAAGATAATGGGGGAATTTGGGCTTAAATACAAGCTTGAGCCTCACATGAGTATGGCAGTATAGGTAGAAACATTAGGAAAGCAACTTAATTTTTTTTTGTCCAGCATGTACCACAAAGTCCAGATATCCTGTGAACTTCTGGAAGAGACTTGCATAATATTTGGCCAGCAAACAATTCATTTTGCCTCAAGGGTCTTTGTGGTTAACAGAGTAAAACATCTGGGTAGTGTTGCAACAGGAAGGTGAAGAACACAAGAACATTGCAAAGGGAGTGGGTGGAAAGAGAGAAAGGGGTGTTTTGCAGCCGGAGAATTTAATTTCAGATCATTTACAGAAGAGAACTGCTTTCTACCTTTGAAGGATGTAAAAAACAAGGGAGGCACTTCAGACCCTGCATAAGCTGTAGAAAGAAAACGTCCAAAGGAGACCCTTGGAAGAGTTTAGCCAGTATTTACACAGTTAGAAGTCAGCATGAAGGTAAATCAGCCAGCGTGGACGACGAAGTGAGTGGCACAAGTGAGATCTATCAGTCCAGCCTATGTTACTGTGCACCAGCTGTGACCTCACAACCCTCATTCTGTCTTCCCAAGTTTAACTTTTTGTGAATGTGTTTTTAAAGACAATCCAGGATACAGAAGGCCAGACTGGGTCCCATATCTTTCTCTCGAGGCACAAGATCTTAAAGACATCTGTGCAGGCTGCCGGAACAGAGATGTTTTCCGCTGCTGTTGAACAGTAGTTGCTTCAACAGTAGTTTATTGACTTCACGGATACTATTTACATGCTTACTAATGTTACTGAGGAGTCTCGTCCAGAGCGATCAAGACCATGGGCCAGCGAAAGTATAGAAAAATGCACCAGTTTAAAACAAAACCTTTGGTTGCTGCCAACACCTCAATCCAATTTTCTCTGTCTCCACCCTTTAGTTTAAAAGAAAAAATAAAAAAGATGAAAGACATTAACCAGCAAGCAGTGAAAATACTTGGAAGAGGTCTTGGTGTAAGCCCCTAGTTTAATTCAGGCCCTAGGTAACAAGGGAATACTTTGAATACTGTGGTGTTAGCTGTGCTGGAAAGGGAAACAAACACACGTGCCTCTCACACACCTACATACACCTTTTATCCTGAGGATGTTTTTCCAGGAATTAGCATTTTAAAATAATCTTGGAAAAAGCTTTGGATTCCTTTTGGGAGAGAATCCCAAGTAGCTTGATTGGTATGTTGTGGGAACTAAAGGCAAGGTAGGGAAGGTGGGTTCTGGTCTGAGAGAGGCAATGAACTGCTTCAGGACAAACAGAACTGGGATCCTACCTCTGAGCAAGCACATGGCCTTACAGTCCACCTTTAAAATGGAAACAAGAAGGGTATTTGGAGAACAGCCTGTCAGTGGGTAGTAGATGGTGTAGATGGCGGTGTCACCCATGCCTCCTGACTACTTGCTAACCTTAAATCATCTGCACTCATATGGAAGTATCATTGCAAGGCTGGGTTTGGTCTTTTTAACCAGCTGACAGTTTGAATTTATTATCTATTTTGAAGGTTAGTAATATACCACAGTCATACATTTCAGATTATACAATACTGTATTAAAATACTAATCGAATCTGCAAACCATCTACATTCATGAAGGCAAGTAATCTGCCAAGGAAAAAGTTATAAACAAAATGGAAATTCATTGCAACACCTTTGAAAAATGTGCTACAAGCACATATTTGGAAAAGCATCCTGAATACTTCCTCTTAATACAAGCTTCCTAGATTAAAGATGTATGACATATATTAAGAGTAATAGAAGTGTAATTGATTTTAAAGGATGTGAATTTAAACTCTCCTGTCACTCTGGAGAAAGAGCTTGGACACTGGTTGGGTAGTGAATGGAATGGGATATTCTACTAACCTAGAAATTTGTTTTGGCCAGACTTGTCACCTAAGCCTTTTTGATTTTTTCCACCATTTAAGTGGCAAATTGTGACATCATTGTGGTAAGTTTTACCCATAATTACGAGTAATTTTTACCCATAATATGATACAAATTTCAATTAGATTTTGGCGTTGAACCAATGGCTGAAATCACCGCCAATTTAGAAACTTCATTTTAAAAGAGGCTTATAAGAGCAAAACCATTCATTTTCAGAGAGTGATTTTGTTAGAAGAGGCTTAGCTGAAAAGTAAAATTACTGAAAAAAACCAAAAGGGTTCTATTTTACTTCAAACCAGGACAATCACTAAGTCAGAGCAGCCCTTTACCGCTCTCAGATCATCCCACCCCTTGCAGGAGGCCTTGCTGGCTCACTCACCAGCTCTATGAGCAAATGCCCACCAGCTGGAACATCTCCCCAGCTGGGGAGCTGGCATGTGAACTTCATATGGAGCATGCTACGCACGGCAGTTTCTATCATCTGAGAGGGACATGAGGGACAACATTTATGCTGGACAGCATATTCCATACTATAAAACCCTCCAGGTTTTATATACAACTACTAGTTCTTGGTGAACAGATGCTGAACCAACTTGCTCAATACACGAAGGAAGCACCCATTGCTGCTCTTTGGCCAGTGCGAGTACTGATATGCAGCACACAGCAGAATACCCTTTCTTATCATTCTGGCTCAAACGTGACTAGATCGTAGTTTCCATTAGGTTAATAACTCCAGATCAGCTACATCCAACATTCCGTTCTTGCTTCTTGTCCTGCAGATCAGATCTCTCTGGACTGATGCAAAGACACCCCTTTCTGCCAGTCACCACCAGAGTTTTGAAACCAGCTTTTCCCAAAGCTCCAAATACTTCAATAGCCTCTCGAGTCACTTGAGCTCTGTAGGATGTGGAATGGGGTCGAGGCCCTTTGCGAAGGGAAAGCACAAGTGCCAGCCACAACAGGGGAAAGAAATTGCATGGCTGATCTGCAGGTCTTGCAGTGATTATGCAGGAGTCAGCAGAGCATGGAAAATCGAGTGCAACTCTCCTAGCTGGCATCTGAAGTGTTTCAGAGGCAATGTCATCTTTTCTTCATGGGCAAAGCCTCACTTGATACCCTCAGCAATCACTGCCTTAAGTAATTACACTCCAGCTTCCAGGAGGTCTACACTACAGCAAAACGAAGGGATTTTAGAAAAAAATACTCCCTAAATAATTTTTGCGGGGAAAAAAAATTAAATAAATCCCTCTGCTCTCAAAAGGGAGAAATGTCAGATCTCTAGACCCTCCTGTGGTCTTTCTTAACATTTCCCTGCTGTTAATTTACCTGCCTCTGTGGTTAATTGAGAACTGCAAACCAGCATTTGCTCCCTAGTTACTCACTGGAGTATATGGTGCTGTTGTACGTGCAACTGTCTATTTGCTAGTGCTTTAAACAGACTTAGAGTCTCTGCTAACACATTGGAATACAAAGTGGTGGCCCTCTCTCTTTTCTGTATCACTGATGTCCCACTGTAGATGGACCAAAACACTTAATAAATAAAGTATTATTTAAATGCGATTAGGAAACAATAGTAGTCACCCCAGCCATCTGCAAACAAAGCCTTGACAAGCCTGATCTCCTTTTATGACAAGGTGACCCACTTCGTGGATGAGGGAAAGTCTGTGGGTGTTGTTTACCTGCACTTTGGCAAGGCCTTTGATGCAGTTTCCCACAACGTTCTCCTGCAGAAACTGGCTGCTCATGGTTTGGACGGGAGTACTCTTCTCTGGGTAAAAAACTGGGTGGAAGGCTGGGCCCAGAGAGTGGTGGTGAATGTACTTAAATCCAGTTGGTGGCCAGTCACAAGTGGTGTTCCCAAGGACTCAGCATTGGGACGGTTCTCTTTAATATCTTTATCAATGATCTGGACGAGGGGATTAAGTGCACCCTCAGTAAGTCTGCGGATGACACCATGTTAGGTGGGAATGTCAACCTGCTTGAGGGTAGAAAGGCATTGCAGAGGGATCTGGACAGGCTGGATCGATGGGCTGAGGCCAATGGTATGAGGTTACAAAGGCCAAGTGCCAGGTCTTGCACTTGGGTCACCACAACCCCATGCAACGCTACAGCCTTGGGGAGGAGTGACTGGAGAGCTGCCTGGCAGAAAAGGACCTGGGGGTGTTGGTCGACCGCTGTCTGAATATGAGCCAGCAGTGTGCCCAAGTGGCCAAGGCGGCCAGCAGCATCCTGGCCTGTATCGGCAACAGTGTAGTGAGTAGGAACTAGGGAAGTGATCGTGCCCCTGTACTCGGCACTGGTGAGGCCCAGCCTTGCATACTGTGTTCAGTTTTGGGCCACTCACTACAAGAAAGACATTGGGATTTGGGTGCGTGCCCAGAGAAGGGCAATGAAGCTGGTGAGGGATCTGGGGAACAAGTCTTGTGAGGAATGGCTGAGGGAGCTGGGGTTGTTTAGCCTGGAGAAAAGGAGGCTGAGGGGAGACCTTATCGCTCTCTGCAACTACGTGAAAGCGGGTTGTAGCGAGATGGGGATCGGTCTCTTCTCCCAAGTAACAAGCGATAGGACAAGAGGAAATGGCCTCAAGTTGTGCCAGGGGAGGTTTAGATTGGATATTAGGAAGAATTGCTTCACTGAAAGAATTATCAAACATTGGAACGAACTGCCCAGGGAGGTTGTGGAATCACCATCCCTGGAGGTATTTAAAAGAGGGGTAGACGTAATGCTTAGACATATGGTTTAGTGGTGGTTTTGTCAGTGTTAGGTTGATGGTTGGACTAGATGATCTGAAAGGTGCCTTCCAACCTAGGACATTCTATGATTCTGTGAAAACCATCTCAAATCTGAGCACTGACAGAGTTGGTTTTTTTGAAACAGTATGGAATGACCGATATGTGCCTCTGCCCCTTGCCTTTACTGGAATACATTGCACAGACTGTCTGCAGTTCTTAGCATTTCTTCTTGTGTCAAATGTATATCTGCTCAGTCTGAGTATTTGGATGAGTCCCTTCCCTTCCCTTCCCTTCCCTTCCCTTCCCTTACGGAAGGGTTGCCTTTTCTTTCTCCCAGGAGCTTTGTTTTTACTCATAGGGAACCTGAGAAGACACCTGCATCCAAGAAAAGGTCTTGACAAGGAAAGAACCCAGGATGTTACTACTTCCTCTCATCTGGGAAAGAAAATCACTCCTTTCTTGACCATCACAGAAGGCCACTGCTCAAGATTTCCATTATCTTGCTGTGCTTTTGATCTCCTCTACCTTCCCATTGGCCCTGTGCTCAGCTGTTGAGTGACAAGAAGGTCCTGACTTATGTCTGAGTCCTGACCGTGCTGTTGCCTTGCTCTTTCAGCATATAGTGGTGACGCTTTACTTTGAGCTACAACACCTGCCAAAGGACTGATGGGAAGGAGGAGTCGAAAAAGCCAGGTGAAACGGTGCCCAGAAACCCTTGTAAAATTCCAGTGGCAGATGCAAAGTTAAAATAGGTGTGTGCTCCCTATCTCCATTTTTAGTCATCCAAGATGTCCTTCAGGCACTCGTCTTTGCAAACATATGGTGCATGAGGAGGAGGCATTGCAGTGCTACTCATTCTCTCTCCTTCCTTCCTTCCTTCCTTCCTTCCTTCCTTCCTTCCTTCCTTCCTTCCTTCCCTTCCTTCCTTCCTTCCTTCCTCCTGTCCCTCTTTCCCTCCCTTCCTTCCCCTCCACAAAATGTCACACAACAGCTTAGGTTTCGGTCTTTAGCTTCTCCTGACTTAGCTTCATACATTGGAGCCAGGGAGACAACCAGCCCGGCTCGAGCAGGCAGAAGGACTGATTTCTTCCCTCTGCAGGGACGTGTCTGCAAGCCCCTGGGCTCCACTCTTCTGGTCTCCTCTGCTTCTTGGAGTTTTCCCTTGATGTTTTAGAGGATGGGGTCTAAAAGAGAGTGCCAACCCTCACCTTTTACCCAGACATTTTGTGAAGAACAAAGTTGGTGTTGGGAAAGTTAGGGAAAAAGTATACAAAGATGGAATTCTGTGGAAAGTCTGTCTCTGGACTCTGTTGCCAGGGTGCATCCTCTTTCTCCCTGCCCCATAACAAGAGAGAGCCTTTCCACTTGGAACCCTGCATTGCTGGAGGAAACATGCCCTTTAGTTCAAGGAGAAACTTCCTCACTCAGTAGGGAAGCAAGTCAGTCCTAGGGTCCTACAACATCTATGAATTAACCAGCCTCTTTAAGAGAGTACATGGCTGTCATTCTTGAAATATCTATAAATAATTCTTACAAGTTAATTCACTTTTTAGGTAGCTGAATGACCTTAGTATCCTGTAGATATTTGGAGATGACAACTGTTAACTAAAGAATTCCCTCACGTATTACCCTGCAAGTGTAACAGTGAAATATATGCTTTAATATGCTGGTGACTACATCTCTTGCCAGGTGGCATGGCTTGCTGTGGTCAGATCAAGTTTCAGGTAACTTCTGAGGGATGCAGCCTGATCCGGCTAAAGTGGAGGCTGGTAGGAACCATCCAGGTAGGATTGTTCATCATTCAGGCACCTCCAATGCCTACCACTTCTTGGATTTCTGTTCAGATCTCATAAATTCTAGTAGTATAAGAATTGCATTATTTGTGCTACTAAAAAACACCAAATAAGCGCTCCTCTGGCAATCCAGTGCAAAACTTCTGCATTCCCAGGTGTCCTGCAGGGTTTCAATTACCTGTTTGGACAGGAAAGCTTGTGGCTCTTACTGAGGTAATCAGTAGTAAAGTGTTTTTGTAGAAGTTGGGTCTTATACTCTTAATGGTTTATTTTTGTTTGCAAACCAAGTATAGGAAGTCACCAGATGAGTATGACAGTGCTGGAGACTAACTTTGCCTGACTGGCAGGGTTACACAAGATAAGGCAGAATTAGGCATCTGGGACTGAATTTAAAGATTTAACTAATTACTTTGCAATTGCAAACTACAGTAGTCTGTTTAATTATATGCTAATGTACTGTACTAGAGTTTGCCTCCTCCGCTGTAATGACTAAACAAGTGAAATTCCTCATCATAGGAATTGTCAAAGGTAGAGCCAAAGGGATGCAGGAAGAGATGGAGCATTTTCACACTTCAGGCAGCTGAGTGTCCTGGAAGCTCTGCCTCTGACAGAACCTTGTCTCAGGGCCTCCTTGCCTTATTATCCAGCTTCCCACGAGACGCGCCTTACAATTCTGACGGAGCGATAAGCTCTTGTGCTGGCTGCCACTGAAATCACTGCAAACTCCTCTGCAATATATCAAGTGCTGTATACCGTGAGGTAACCTGAAAAATCAGTCATGAGGCATTTGGAACCAAACATCCGAAACTATTGGGCATATTTGATCATCATTTCTCCTCTGTCTCCCACCCTTTTCTATTAAATCAGGCTAACACCACCCATTTTGGAGTGAAGCTGAAGATACAATCAATATTGCTTGTAAAGCTCTGGAATACTGAGTGTTTTACAAGAGACATCCATAATATCTTGGCAACATCCACAAGAAAGTTAATACATGTCTAGCAGGGCTTGCTGTTGTGTCATTAATAATGCTCATGCTTGCACACTGCATAAGGAAGAAAAATAGGACTGCTGCCAAGAGCTACCTGTTCAACGTACCATTGACTGGGGCGGGTACACGTCCAGTGTCTGGGGACAGAAGTTGCAGTGGCAATCTTCACTGTGGGCATACCGCGACTTCTGGCTTTGTCACGTTAATTCTGGTCTCACACTGTGTCCCCTCTCACCTTCACAGGCATGCATGTGGGCACCTAGGTGTCCAGCCATGGATATACATATGGACCCAAGAAGCTTTCAAATTTTGATTTCAGATACCAAAAAAAAAAAAACACCAAAAAAATCCCCCTGAAAAATAAACAACTGTCCTCTGAAGTCATATTGACCTTTGGTCATTCGCAGTTTTCTCTCTCCCTCTGCAAGTTTTCCCTTATCTTGTTCTCTCTAATCCTCATCACTTTCTTCTCCTTGTATACTAATGCTCCCATCCTTCTAGCCTGTCATTGTCCCCTTCTCTTCTTTGTTCCCTCCAACCGAACCATTGCCCTGTGCCTTCCTCTCTTCCTTTCCTTCTTTTCTCCCCTCCTTCCACTCACATTCATGTTTCTTCCTATCTCTTGTGTTCTTCCTGTGCACCAGAGATGGGCCATTAAAAGCACAGAGGGAAGATTTCCTTTCAGATCGGCACTACAATGCCAATATCACTAACAAGAAATAATTACAGGGAAAAAATTCCACGGTGTTGGAGCACATTTACTGCAGGAAGAAAGTTTGGAGAACTGAATAACTCATTTTTCATTGTAAAAATGCAAGTAACAATATTCAGAGACTCATGCCTCTCTCAGATTGGTGTGCATAGTAGCAAAAAGCAAACTAAAAATTTTCCTTTCTCCAAAAAATAAATCCTTAAGTCAAAATCTGGCTTATGCTAAGGTTTCCTAATGAAAGACTTTGATAAATATTAGCATAGGCAAAATTGTTCCCTTCCTTCTGTGACTAAGGAACTTGTAGTCTGACTTTTCAGAACTGTTATTTTCTCTGACAATTTGATAGCAAAGTTAGACTCACTGATAAAGTTGGACTATTTTCAAAAGAGAGAGAAAATACAAGGTCAGCTCACATTGTCATCTTGATTTTGGACACAACATCAACATGTGTGTAAGTATGCATAACTTATATTGACTATATACATATCCTAAGGGCTCCCCTTAAGGCTAGGGTCATAAAGAAACTGTCTGACATTGGCATCTTTTGTGTCGGATGATTTCAGCAGAGAAATTCTGAAATTAAATAAGATAGGCAAGAACATAAAAGATGAAGATGGAAGAAATGTCTCATAGCACTGCAAAAGTTTGGAAAAACAAATAACAAATCCAGAAGTATCACAGATTAACGTTCTTTAATACCGATAGTTCTCTCTCCTCCCCAAATAATAAAACCTCACAAAATGTGACAAAATTTTAGAAATATGAATATGATGAGAAAAAGAAACTAACCATTTGACAAATGTATTTTCTAGAAAATATGCATCGCATCAAGGAATAAAACTAAGTGAAATTACATGGAAAGACTTTGGTAAAGCAAATAATTTTACAACAATAAGTACAGAAATATCAATGCATAGAAAAGGACAACAAAAAATGCAAGAGGGAAAAATTACAATGCAAAACAATACATGCAGACAAAGATAGTGTGGAGAAAGAAGCCGCAAACCCAGACTGAAATACAGTTTAACACAGTAAATATCCACTGATCCCTGGTTTAAAATTTTATATCCAAAGTCTAGCTCAAAAGATCTTGAGTTACTGACTATCCTAGCATCCAATCTTTTTATTAAATCAGTAGCAAAACTCCAACAGACATTCGTAATGCAGGAAGAAGCCTCTTAAAAGTACTTTTAATACAAACTCCTACAACAGTGTATCTCAAGTGTCGTGTACTTCATTTGTTCCTGGCCCTTCAGCTTAACCTTTTCCTAGCTTGCTCTCTTCCCTTGGCTTTTTGGACATTTGAGAAAGGGCTGTGCTTGGATCCATCCTCCTGTGTTCTCCAAAGCTGGCCTAAGTTTTTCAAAGACTGTGAAGAAAATGTCATGTAAACACAGATAAACATGTCATGTAAACATATATAAAGTGTTCTCTCTCGGAAACAAGGGAAAGGGTGGTTTCATTTGATTTTCGTTTAAGTGCTTCTACAGTAGCTGGCATGAAGTATTCTTTCTAGGAAAGGAGTCATGATTAATAAATTTGTTAATTACATACATTCTAGAAGGCACAGAAAAATGTTGTTAATTATTTCAAATGTTTATTACAAACACAAGAGCATGGTTACTATTGGTGTTCGAGCTAAGCTAATTGCTTTGTGATTTTCAGATGATTTCTATCGTCTTTGTACAAAGACATAATTCTGAAAATCAGAAAAAATATTTAAATAAGCTAGCTGGAATGGTCTGCCTAATGATTTGGAAGAAATTCTCCAAATGCCACATAGGGTTTTGTGACTATTGGTAATCAGCTTCAGTTCCCAGACAGCTGTGAGGCTGGGAGTTTGTAATGAGTCAACTGGAGAAGTGAGTCAGGAAAATCTGAAGAGTCTCTAAGAGATACTGTTTGAAATAAACCAAACCTTTCTGGCTGTAGGAAAATTTTTTCAGACTAGTCTCTACACAAACCAGCACTCATGTGTGTTTTTTCAGACCTAATAAAAAAATGCAGCAGCTGAAAGGGAGTGCTGTGGTTCATGGACAGAACCAGTGAAGGGCAGAACTGATTTGCCAACCACATGGAGGTAGAAAGTGAAGAAGAAGGGCTGAGGGTGGTGGTAGGTGTTGCTACAAACCTGACTGAGCAGACTGGGTAAATTATGAAGGAAAGGAAGAGGGTGAGAAGCCCTGGATGAGCACACTCACGTGTAGTCATCGGTTTAACATCAGTGAGCCCAGCCTTTGAAGCAGGTGGGATACTAATGAAAGATGGAAGCCCTTTGCAGGTGTGTGCTTGCAATTCATAGAATCATAGAATCGTAGAATCATAGGGTTGGAAGGGACCTCTGGAGATCATCTAGTCCAACCCCCCTGCCAGAGCGGGGCCACCTAGAGCAGGTTACACAGGAACGCGTCCAAGCGGGTTTTGAATGTCTCCAGAGATGGAGACTCCACCACCTCTCTGGGCAGCTTGTTCCAGTGCTCTGCCACCCTCAAAGTAAAGAAGTTCCTCCTCATGTTGAGATGGAACTTCCTACACTCAAGTTTGTACGCATTACCTCTTGTCCTATTGCCAGGCACCACTGAAAAGAGCCTGGCCCCATCCTCCTGACACCCACCCTTTAAGTATTTGTACACATTAATTAGGTCACCCCTCAGCCGTCTCTTTTCCAGACTAAACAGACCCAATTCCCTCAGCCTTTCCTCATAAGAGAGGTGTTCCAGTCCCCTAATCATCTTGGTAGCCCTATGCTGCACCCTCTCCAGCAGTTCCCTGTCCTTCTTGAGCTGGGGAGCCCAGAACTGGACACAGTACTCCAGGTGTGGCCTCACCAAGGCAGAGTAGAGGGGGAGGATGACCTCCCTCGACCTGCTGGCCACACTCTTCTTGATGCACCCCAGGATGCCATTGGCCTTCTTGGCCACAAGGGCACATTGCTGGCTCATGGTCATCCTGTTGTCCACCAGGACTCCCAGGTCTCTTTCCACCGAGCTGCTCTCCAGCAGGTCAGCCCCCAACCTGTACTGGTGCAGGGGGTTATTCCTCCCCAGGTGCAGCACCCTACACTTGCCCTTATTGAATTTCATAAGGTTTCTCTCCGCCCAACTCTCCAGCCTGTCCAGGTCTCTCTGTATGGCGGCACAGCCTTCCGGTGTGTCAGCCACCCCCCCCAGCTTTGTGTCATCAGCAAACTTGCTGAGGGTGCTCTCTATCCCCTCATCCAAGTCGTTGATGAATATATTGAAGAGGACTGGGCCCAGTACTGACCCCTGGGGAACACCACTCGTCACTGATCTCCAACTGGACTCTGTGCCCCTAACCACGACCCTCTGAGCTCTGTCTTTCAACCAGTTTTCTATCCACCTTACTGTCCATTCGTCTAACCCACTCTTCCTAAGCTTCCCTATGAGGATGCTGTGGGAGACCGTGTCGAACGCCTTGCTGAAGTCAAGGTAGACCACATCTACCGCTCTCCCCTCATCTATCCATCCAGTCACGCCTTCATAGAAGGCTATCAGATTAGTCAGGCATGATTTCCCCTTGGTGAATCCATGCTGGGTGCTTCTGATAGCCCTCTTTTCCTCCACATGCCTTGAGATGACGCCCAGAACAAGCTGTTCCATCATCTTTCCAGGGATGGAGGTGAGGCTGGCCGGCCTGTAGTTCCCCGGGGAATTCTGTGTTTTGGGAAATAAATGTAAGCTCTAGGAAAGGAGCCCTTTATCAAGCACACACCCAGAAGTGCTGCCTTTTCATTCCAAGGATGTTCTGTTCAATTATTTTGCTTTTTCTTCTTACAGTATTTTTCTCTCTTAGCCCTTACTTTTTCAACAAGATGAACATCATAACTTCTGGGAGACAAAAGAGGTCTTTAGATGGCTCCACTTTAGGTATAAAGCAGATGATTTTCTACCAGCAAGGCGTTCGACACGGTCTCCCACAGCATCCTCATAGGGAAGCTTAGGAAGAGTGGGTTAGATGCATGGACAGTAAGGTGGATAGAAAACTGGTTGAAAGACAGAGCTCAGAGGGTAGTGGTTAGGGGCACAGAGTCCAGTTGGAGATCAGTGACGAGTGGTGTTCCCCAGGGGTCAGTACTGGGCCCAGTCCTCTTCA
>VYZM01013878.1:91953-133712 GCA_013398915.1 Dromas ardeola | reverse complement strand
TCCAACCCTATGATTCTATGATTCTATGATTCTATGATTCTAAGGAGAAAGGATCTCCAAGGACCAAAGTGTCTCATAATCCTCTCTCCTTCTCTTCCTTGTGTCACCATCTCTGGATACAAGTGTCCTGCAACATGGTGGGGCAGCACCAGGCAGCCCCTGCAGAAAAGGGAGAAGACACAAAATGCAAAAGGGAGAGTCCCATCAGCCTTACCCAGTTGATGACAGCAGCAAGAACACACACAATACAAACCCACGGTCTGTTTTAGACATGTAGTGCAGGAACTTTTCATGCCGCCCTGCCTCTCCTATGACTCGAGGGAAGACAGAGGCCCTTTGGATAAAACTAAGGAATATTCCAGTGACATACTCTGTCCTTGTGCTGCCTCTGATGTGACTGAAGGTAGGGTGGAAGGATGGTTACGTGACAACAGATATCCATGTGCCACAGAGCCCTTCGTCCTGATAAAAAAGGTAAGCAGTAAGAAGCCTCACAAGCCCATATGGCTCAGTCCATAGGTTATCACGACCCAACACTCCTTTCCTTCCTTGTGGCCACATATACTTATTTTGGGACCGATGCTTGCAAGTCCCCTCATTCTGGCTGGGTGCTCAGGATAGGAACTTCAGATTTGTCAGAGAGGGTAGTTGGACACACCCGGATGTCATAGGGGCTGAAAGTGGGAGGTAATCCTTTCAGCCTGATACCTGATCCCAGGCATCAGTGTGAGAACTTTAAAAAATGCTCTCATTTTGGAGGCCCTTTGACAAAGGTAGCTCTTCTTTTTCTTTCATACTTACTTTTCCACTGTGACTGCGTCAGCAAAAGATGAGTTCCTTTTTTTTTTTTACACAGCTCTTTGCCACTGCAAGGGGCACATACTCAGCATCCCTGCCGAGCAGCTCCTCTGGGCCAGTTGTCAGCCCTGGTAGGATGTGGACTTCAAGACCAAACCACGAGGAGCTCACTCAGAGGCAGGACCTTGGGCACCTGTATTGCATTGCGATTTTACCCTAAGTGTGGTCTGTGTGCCCTGAGATCAGCAGAGCTGCTAAACAGCTGAGAGCACATTCTGGTTGTGGCTTTTGATTGCCTTCTGCTTAGATGACTGGGAGAAACAGAAGAATGAAAAATAACCTAATTTAGATTAAAGATATAAAACATAAAATCCTCTGGCGCCTCTCAGACCCATGATGATAAACCATCCTCAGAAAAACATCTTGCTCCAGAAGTACTGGAACTAATGAATCTTGATCTCCCACAGATTTGTGTCCTGTGAGTTGACTGACTTGTGTGGTCTAAGAAGATATATGCTTTTTGTGTCACTGGAGAACGCGTAAGGTCTCTCTCTGCGTGGATTTGTTGCTTTCTCATAAGGTGTGTTCACCTTGTGCTTTCCCCAAATCTGGGCAACAAATTGGGGATGACTGTCTTTAGCCAGCTGCTTATTGTTAGAGACTTCTGAGGACATATCTTTGTCGGCCAGTAGATTCAAAAGTTGTTAGGAGGGAACACAAACATCACATGAGCCTTGTTTCCACAGGAAACGGGGCTAAAAAACTATTGTTCTCTTTCTGCCTTCTGCTCCACACTTTATTCTGGTCCTGCCACCTTTATTTCTTCTCAGGAACAGAGGCACTCTGTGGGCTGCAGGGAGGCAACCTCATTCCTAGTTTATTCCATCATGGCCAGCAGGTCAAGGCAGGTGATTCTGCCCCTCTACTCTGCTCTGGTGAGACCCCACCTAGAGTACTGCATCCAGCTCTAGAGTCCTCAGCACAAGAAGGACATGGGCCTGTTGGAGTGAGTCCAGAGGAGGGCCACGAAGTTGATGAGAGGGCTGGAGCACCTATGCTATGAGGACAGGTTGAGAGGGCTGGGGTTGTTCAGCCTGGAGAAGAGAAGGCTCCAGGGAGACCTTATAGCAGCCTTCCAGTACCTAAAGGGGGCCTACAGGAAGGATGGGGAGGGACTCTTTATCAGGGATTGTAATGATCGAATGAGGGGTAATGGTTTCAAACTGAAGGAGGGGAGATTTAGATTGGATATCAAGAAGAAATTCTTTCCTGTGAGGGTGGTGAGGCACTGGAACAGGTTGCCCAGGGAAGTGGTGGATGCCCCATCCCTGGAAGTGTTCAAGACCAGGCTGGATGGGGCTTTGAGCAGCCTGGTCTAGTGGGAGGGGTCCCTGCCCATGGCAGGGGGGTGGAACTAGATGATATTTAAGGTCCCTTCCAACCCGAACGACTCTATGATTTCCAGTGAACCTGCCCTGCTCAGCTATTCCTGCCTTCATCCTTGTCTCTCATATAACCTCATCTCAGCAAGGAACTAAGTTCAGGAATGATTCACTTGCTGCTAAGAGAAGCAGCTCCTTTGAAGGTCAGCCAGGCTTAGCCATGTTTTGTCTGTCTTGTTGTGATACCAACCATAACCTTTTCTTCTCTGGAGGTAAGGAGGAAGCAACTTGCCACGTAGCCCAGGGTCAGTCTTTGACAACCGGAACCATTGAATTGAATATCCTTCTTAATAAAATGAAAAAATGCTCAATTATAATTTAATGTTGATTCATAACATGGAGTTCGGTATGTGTTAGATAAGAACAAATGCACCCCTGTTTTTTACAGTATGGTAAATGTCAGGTCAGCTGTGAAGTTTCAAGAACAGCATATATACCAGAATATAGATTTTATGAATCTTGTATCCCAACAAGGCTGAAGGGTCTCCTTTGAGAAATATTTCCCACTGATCTACCAAGCACTGTCAGCTTTTCATACTACATGTTGGATGCTCACAAAAATAGTAGTAATGTTGGTATGTTTCTCCTTTATGACCTCTGAGTTAACTGCTCTAGTTGCACTCAAACCATTTGCCGGTGTGTTATTTTTTTCACATTTCATTTATTATTGCTTCAGTGTTAAATAATGCTATCTGAGTAGATTATTTCACATTTTCCAATTTTAAGGAACACCGTCTTTGCAGAAATACTGGCAAATTCCCTCAAGCAGAGCTAGTTGACAGCCAGAATTTGTAACCTTTAGAAAGCTCAACAGTGTAAGAGTATTTCGGTTTTGCTTTGGAAGAAAAGAATTAGTAGTTCAGAAAGGTAGCTATGACATTTTCAATTCGAAAAACATCAAAGTTATTCCTTTAGACTTTGCTAAAAGCAGCAGGGAGCTGTGTGTACCCTGGCCTGTCCACACCTCCCCAGGACCCAGTGATCCTTGGGGTCTCCCATGCTGTCCAGCCCCATTGGAGTCCTGTGGGAAGTCCAGGGGGTCCCCAAACCTGCTGCTGAGGGGTAAAACACTGAGGCAGGCTTCAGAGGAGTCACCCCAAATTACCTCAAAATCAAGGTATTTGTGCAGAACAGTTTGATTTTGACACACCAACATTCGCTGAATTGAACCAGTTTGATCAGCAAACTTCCCCCTTGTCCCTTCTACTCCCAGGAGCTTCCCAGAAGCGCTGCTCTACTCCGTGCCCCTTCTCCAAGGCAAACCTGATAAAAACCTTCTTTTCTTCCTCTTCACCAGGAAAATCCGAACTCGGCAGGGGCAGGGAAGGGATGCCGGGCTCCTCCTCATCCTGTGGTGCACCTCTAGGTGGGGTAGGCGAGTTTCTGCAGCGAGCGGAGCCCGCTCCGGCGCCCGCGGCTTTCCGAAACTTACCCAGCAGAAGGAGAAGTTGTTGGGAAGCCCCTGGGAGCCTGCGAAGGGAGCGCGGGGCCGGCGGCTGAGGGCTTTGGTGCGTTTGGGCTCCCTGGGACCCATCTGGGGACATTCATGACAAGCTCTGCGGGGACAGGAGACGCGCGCTGGCTGTGCCCGAGCCTCGGCACCTGTGAGAGCCCGACCGAGTGGTTACCCCGAGCCCTGAACCCGCCGGAGGACCTCTTCTCCAGGCTTCGGAGGTGGTGAGCCCATCTGCACAAGGTAGGCTTGCGTCGAGCGCGTCTGCTGCCTCTCCCCGAAGCCGATGAGGCTCTGGTTCGGGAGCCGCTCTGTCGTGGGGATGTCACCGAGGGCTGTGGCTGGAAATCATGTCATTTTTAGATTTCGTTTGAACGAGATCTCCCATTCAGTGGGCTTCTCTGCTGAAGAACTGCTTTTTTTCTGTGAATGCTAGCAAGTAGCTACAGTTCCTGGTAGCGTCTTTGATTAAAAGCTGAAGTTTCCTCGCATCGGATGTGTTTTAGACTTCTTTATTGTTAAAAGTACCAATGTTCTGCCCAGTTCACAAACTCTAGAGGATCCAGCGGGTTTCTTTATTTGAGTGGAAGTACATATTTCTCCAGAGGATAGTGAAACTGCTGGTTTGGGTTTTGTGTTAACATTGCAAACTAATTTGCCTGTGCATTTTAGACTGTTACTATACTTTCTGAAATCACGACCAACGCTGTAAGACATCGCAGCATCGATGTAGTGTTACAGCTGACTGCCTATACATGTGAATACATGTTTGTAGCATGCCGATTTTTAATTTCCCTGCATCCACAATCTCGCTGTGAAGAGGCTGCTCTGGGACTAAGGTCTGGAGAGGGAAGTGAGCTGCTGCCCACACCGAGGAGTGCCTCGGCAGCCGTGCCATCGCATACCTGCTCCAAGCACGGTGCGCTGTAGCCGCAGATAGTGCTGGAGCAGCTTTGAAATGCCCAGCTCTGGGGGAGCAGAGACCTCAGCCAGGACTGCAAAACTTACTCCAACAGTAAAGTGGCCTGCACGAGCCTTGCATGACTATGAAAGGCTGTCATTGGTCCTGAGCTGGGGTTTTTTAGCTGCCGTGGCTACAGCACTGAAACTGTGGATTAGAAAAAGTGCAGCTAGACACTTGTATGCCTAAGAGAAAAAGTGTGTTTTGATTTTTGCGATCAGTGGAGCTCTAGATATTACACGAAGGGGCACTGGATGGCACTTCGGATTTGTCCCCCATGGGGTGGTGGGTGAGAATCCTCATCTAATGCAACAGTGCCAAGGAGCTTAGTGATCGACGCCTGCTTGGGGTACCACCCAAAACCTCTTTATATGCCCCAAGCTACAAGGAAAGCTATCACACCTACGGCTGCTGTTTGTTGGAATAGATGAGGCTTATGGCTACCGCTGCCACTCCTCTACAGCAGAGGCGGGAAATGATGTTGTACACTGCAGTTTCGAATGATAGGTCTTGAAATGTTTTGGACAAATGGTGGGAATCTCTGGCAGCTCTATAAGAACAATTATGGGAGATCGAAAATTTTAAAAGGAAATTAATGTGATTGTGCAAAGTGGGGTCAAACCCCATGATGATGATCAGGATTACTCAGTTCTTTGTTCTTCTCAATCAGAAATGTCTAAGATGTAGAAAGTAAAAAGAAAATAAATTTTACGCATCCTCTATCAAAGAGAAACACTGATAAGAAATTAATTTTGAAATTAAAAGAAACAAGAACAATCAAATGAAGGAATTACATTATATTCATCAGCAGCCAGTTTGGCTCCACACTACTCAGTGGGAACAATTTCACCTTCAGGTAAGCTCCTGTGAGCCCAATTTCACTGGAGATGTCTGACAAGGGTGAAACTGTTACCTAAGCTTGGCCCAGCTCTATTAGTTGGTAGGGTAGAGCATAGTTGTGTTGCTGTTTGCAATAACGTAGTCTAACCGCAACAAAAAGCTCAGATGAGAATGTGCCCAGAAAAAGCCAGCAGGCTTTTTTTTTTTTAATAGATAGATAGCTTTTATAGAAAACTGCTGCCATAAATAGGCATTTTTTTCCTCTGTTGCATCTAGATGGAAAACATGTGATGTTTCAATTTTTCACATCAGATCATGAGATGGTAATTTTCAAGGGATCATACTGAATTGTATGCAGTGGAAGTCACCTCACTGAAAACGTTGAACTGAATGCTGAAATTAATGTTGAACTGAACTGAACTGAATGTACCACAAAGGTGTTTAGAATTCCTCCAAAAATGGCTTCACGTGAAACATGTCAACTTTACGTGGAAAGGTGACATTTCTTAGAAGACTGGAATATTTTGTCAGTGTCTACAGTTTCTAACTGAACCCATATAGCTGTGCTAGATAAATGGTCCACGTCTCAGTTTTCAAAAAATAGCAGCATAAGCTTTTGAAGATAAGATTAATATTAGGATAATGTTTTTCTCATGTTGTCATCAGTGGAGGAATTCCCCTCTAATATCCTCAACAGAGCTGTTTCCTTTAACCATGCTAGGATGGAACTGGGTTTCAGATCGTATCTACGCTGCTTCTCTTCTCAGCTAAAGGGTAGTAGCTAAATTGCAATGCGAGCTACTGCTTATAGCAGAATAAACCGAGAGGTTCCAGCATGACCACACCCTGCATGAGTCATTTGTGAGGAGCTGGGGGTAGATCAGCTTTCCATTCACTCCTGTTAAAAGTATCCCATTTCTCCCTCCGGTTATTCTCCAAACCAGGCCATTGCTGCCTTCTGGTGCCCTCCTGACCTTCAAGACCCACTGTATTTTTGATGACACATCCAGAAGATAACCGGTTCCCCTTTTTTAAGCAAGAGCTCCTGGAGCAGCAGCTCTTGGTGGGGAAAACCCTTCCTTCCTAATATTTAGAAATGTTCTGGCCAGTGCATCGTTAGGGCAGGAGTCATTTGCAGAAAGAGACATTTTCTTGCCAGGTATATTCCAAGGAGGTAAGTCCCCTGTAAGGGATTAGGTATCACTGAACAAGGATGGAAATGTGACATTTATGACTGTCCACTTTTGCAAGTGTTATTGACCTGTGCGGATGGTCACCATGTGGACGAAGTGCTTGGCCATACTTTTCCCAGAAAGCTAAGAACCTGGCTTCATACAGCAGAAGACTAGGACATCCAAATATTATTTGGAGGCCAAGTAACTTGTTGTTCTTTCATTTGATTTATCGCTCATCCAATTCTATAAAAAATAAACTGAGACCCTGGGCCCATGCAGCTGATGGCAGAGCTCCCTCTGTGGTGGTGTGCCCAGCTCTTGCTGGCTCTATGGCAACATTTATTGATCAAACACTGCTTCCTGAAACATGTTAGCTTTGCACACATTTCTTCTGACTTGACATAGCTCAGATCTTTCAGTTTCTTTCCACCGGGGAAATCAGAACAAAAGTAGAGAGGAAGTTATTTTCAAATTCAGAAGGAGTCCATTAGAAACAAAAGAATAAAAGATAAACAAAGACTATTCTAAAGCACTATCTGCTATTGTCTTTTGAAGAAGTTAAAGCTTTGCCAGTGGATTTTCAAATCTCTGTGGAGATGGAGTCAGGGCCACATCCTCCTGATCTGATGCTAGCGAGTGCTGGTTTTGAACTGTCAGAAGTGGCATTCTGTGAAGTTAATCCACAATGCTTGAGCTGAATCACCCGCCATGAATCTACCAACAGGATTTACATTACCATAACGTCTGACCATCTGCAGTGCAAAATCTATAGCAAAGTCCCTGGTGGATTTCATATAGTTTCTGGCATTTATTCTTTTTCAGACTCAGTTCTGCGGAGCTGAGCTTTTTTTGGATTTGGTGCCTTAAGTTCTGCTCATTTCCTTTTTGGGAGGGGAGGGCTGGTGAGATTTTATGTGGCAGAAGGGACTGCCAGAGCTGTGTTGGTTTTATAGCAGAAAGGCTTTTTCAGGAGGTTGATGTTGACCCATTCCCTGCCCCACAAGAAACCTCTCTAGCAGTTGGTGGTATCTCAGCTGACCCTTGTCTGACTTCCTGGCCACACAAAGCTACGAGGGTCTCGATGAACCGATTATCTAGGGGCCTGCTCTGATAATAAACATGTGTGGGGTAAACTGTTTTGGGAATGTTACTTGGGCATGGTCAATGGCCACTGGGGAGGTGGGCGAGAGTTTATAACGCTTGTTTATAGAGAGCTTATAAAGCTTCACTATGCTTATGCCACCCTGAAATATTGATAGACCCGAGACCCTTTTGATCTTAAGGGCCAAGATCAACCTACTTGCAAACTTCCAGCATCCAACCCTTCCCAACTAATCTCCAATGAGATGTTTGCTTCCCTACTGGAGCCTGGCATAGAAAGATATATGAACTCCAGTTTCTCACTGTCTTCGTCTCTGCTGTGCAAATGCTGATGGATGTATATCCCCTGCAGATTGTGTTAATAAGTCTCTGCATCATTAGGCTTTATGGCCAGGCCATGGTGCTGCAAAACTTGGCTGAATCCAAGTCCAAGCCAGCCCTTTGGTAAGAGGAACCCTGGAAAGATTCACTTTTTCCCCACCTGCCCTGAAGGTTGTGTTGTATATGAAGCTCTGTCAGACCAGCCTTTTTCCTCTGTTGAGCAACGTAACAGGCTGGGGACCAAAGCAGAAACATATGGCCAAGTACTGAGAGAGCTTTTAATTCTGACAGTGCATCCATCTCTTCCTTCAGATATATCACAAAGAAAAACTACTGAAGTGCCATTTAAGCAGCATACAATTATTTGCAGATTGAGTGTCAGGATTTTTCTTTTCATTTTAAGCAAGAACCATTTTAATAGTTCAGGATTAGATATTTATAATTACCCAGGCTAGATGGATGCATTCCTGTGACATGCTCCATTTTTCTCTCACAACTGTATACACACTCCAATGCTTGGGAGAAGGACCGGGGAGGGAAAGAAATCTGTATACTAATAGCTGATAAATTGAGGCTTTATAGAAACTGGCTTCTGTCACTGAAAAGATGGAGACAAAAAGACCCTGTGCATCTAGATCACACATCTTGGAAGAGAAAAGCTGGGACTGCAAAAATATGAGGAACAGGCGAGATCAAAGGCCAAAATGGCAGGATCTGTTAAACTACCTGGTGCTGGTTTACAGCCTGCTATAGTTAGGAACTATGAAACAGACGGCATCCTCAAACATGGGACTTAAGTTTACCACTTATAACATAAAGAAGTTTGAAATTACCATCCTAAAGTAAAGTTTCTCTTCCTATCAGAGTAAACAAAAAATTTTGTGATAGACCTCAAAGGAACAGAGTCTAGTCAGTTCTGAGCACAGTTTAATACTGTCCCTGAAGGGCAGTTACAAAAGAAAAAATCAAATTAAAAAACAACAACAACAAAAACAAAATAAACCCCAAAACCAAAAAAGCCCCAAGAGAAGGCTGGGGACGTGTTCTCTTTTTGTCACTTGAAATTCTGCCATTTCTTCTCTCAGTGGGTGACAATGGGTCCCCCGAGTAAGATGCATTTGTATTTCCAAAAATAGAGGAGAGTGATCCGTGGGCTGCCACCCGTCCAGTGGCCCGTGACGGGGGAGGCAAACAAAGCGGCACCCCCTTCAACTGGCCGCCCCCTTTCTTTCTGAGTCTTTCCCACCTGCACAGCGGGCATAGCTCAATGGCTCGCCGGCTCGCCTCCAAGCCACGGGAGTTTACGGACTGGCGGATCCACGTGAAGTCTGGCAGTCTGAAGCCGGATTCGCAAAGCGTTCAGTCGTGCCGGCTGCAGGAGGGCAGTAATTTCCAAGAGAGGGGCAGAGCGCGCAGCTGAGGGCAGTAACTATCTCAGCTGTCACCATTTAATCCATCAGCAAGTCTGAGTGTCAGCACCCTCCAAGAGAGACAAAAGCAGAGCTGAGTATCCAAAGCACTGTGGGGCGCAGATTTATTTCATTACGTTCAAATACTTCCCCATGATGAGCCTTGTCTCTTTAAATTTTCCATACAGAAAAAGCATGTGCTAACATACTGGCAGTTGGAGGGGTATATTTTTGTGTGCATGTGTAGATCCAGTTGGTTTCTTTGGGATGTAAAATACAAAGGAAAAAGCTATTGTTCTTTCCTTGCTCTCAATTTTCAAAAATTACCAGTTCTCATAAGTGGACCAAAACAGATAACAGATGGCATTGGCTAGCAACAAGGAAACCTAGATGCAAATACAGTACGGTATATGAAGAACGCCTCTGATGTGGCAGGGTTATGTTTTCTATCATGGTTTCTAACCGGTTGTGAGAAAAACCCAGCACTAGCAGTTTGTGGTATTTAATTGGATGTGAAAGGTGCAAATAATTCAGCTGGTGACCAAATGACAAGATTGGTAATAAACAAATAAATAAATAAATAAATGAGCAGACAGACAGGGGCTTGATCCACTTCCCAGTGAAGCCAACAGGAGACTCTCCAGTAACATCAGCAGCTATTTCAATGGGACCTGCATGCCCATTTCTGATTTTCATCCAAAGTCCAGATGTACACAGGCTACGCTACAAAAAGAGAGATAGAAGGTTCTTGTCTGTAAATGCTTTCCTGGTCCAAGCAAGGAGCCACTGGTTTTCACAGACGTCAAAGTCGGACACTGTGCAGGGTCACTCAGAGGAGGCAGCAGGTCCAGCAGGTCAACCACACGGGTTCCAAGCAGCCCCTGCGCCCCTGCTCCCCCCAACCTGGAGATCTTTACAATGAACCAGGAGCCACATCTGGGCTGAACTACAGGGATTTGTCCATAGCTGCGCGGTGCAAGTCTCCCAGAGCTTGTATAAGGTTGTTTTTAATTTAGCTTAGGTGGAAGTCAAACTAAACAAACAAGCAGATATCTCTGGTGCAAGTATCTCTGCATGGGGAAACATCAGGAGCACTTTGAGGAGGCAGTGAAGGGTGCCCACAGGGGTACAGCACATGGGAGAGGCATGTCTACATGTAGATGAGACATTTGGTTGCAGTTTGATGAGTGTACACTTTTTCCACTCACACCTGCCCACAATGTCACCTCTGCCTCAGCTTTTAAATTCCAGCCTCCAGAGTAGGGGAAAAAAGCACAGGTTAGAGCAAACAAAAATCCCACCAGCTTCTCATTCCACCAAGAGTGAATCTCTTCTTGCAGCAAATGGAGATCAGATCCATCCCCAGGAATGAACAATAGAGATCTGAGCAGCTGAAAAGTTGAGGTCTGATGTCTTGGTCGAGTGAGACTACAATTGTATGCTTTCCTCCTGCAGCAATGGGTGCTCGCCAAATCTCCAGTGTAATACAGAGCACTTGTTTCTTGTGCTGCAGAGCCCTAAGATATCAAGCCTTCTATGTAAGGCAGCAGACAGACAAATGCAGTCAAAATGACAGAGCGATTTCTAATATTTGCTCTCTTTGCCTCTACCCTCAGTGCTTGTACGGGCAGATCCATGGCAGTGAGAACAGCTTTACCTTGTTGGTAGAAGGATGTGGTTAAAAGCTCGATGTTTTTTCTAGAAAATGAATATGTTGATGTGGTGCCAGTCAAATACTGGCAGAAATTTGAGAGAGTCTGTGCAGCTCACTCATTCATTGACATTCCACTTGTAAGGCATGTGCCTGTCCCATGCCTTTGCTGGTAAAATACCTTTTCTCTAGCCCCTCTCCCATACAATTTATGCCTATAGAGACCATCAACAGTTTGCCGCATAATATGAGAAATGTATAAAATTCAATTTTTCTTTGAAGGACTTCTTAACACTCCTTCTGCGTTCAAGTAAATCTGTCATTGAGTTCACTGAGGTTTGCCCACGCAAGGAGCAAAGGCTCTGTCCCCTTGGGAGTACGCAAGCCATTTTCTAGTAATTTATCTGCTAAGATGACAGATTTCCTTATTATAGCACTGAAAACAGGAACTTCACTGTCTTCTAACAGAAATGACTTTACATATTTTATGAAGCTGAGCCAAAGGCACTGCTCTTGTTAGTTGAAGTTGGTGGCTGTTTGGTTGGTCTGGACATGAGAATTATCTACTTCCCCTTCCTCTTTTTTGTTTTTGTTAATGAAGGCTTTATACCTGACTAAAATACATAGCTATATTTTTCCCTTCAGGTCATGTTATCGGAAGCTTTGAGTTGGGGGTGGGGGTAAAAAAGTTCACTCACTAAGTAAGATTAAAGCAATTAAAAGCTAAGGCTCATGTTTAATTTTCCCTCGTAGATGCAATTTTTCATACAGTGACAGCATCAAAACCTTTTCAAGTTTTATAGCTATTTCACATTTGGCAGAAACAACAGGAAACCATCTGTAGCAAAGCAGGATTGTTGTAAGCATAATATTCAGTAATGAAAAAAAGATTAAAAGAAAACGCTGTTATCTTTACGTGATAGCTTTGAAGGCGCAAGGAGCAGGATGCTTGCATTTGCCCATCGATCTACTAGCACCATAAAAATTTTCTAGATGAGACAACCATGTAGAAAGTTGATTATTTCAGCAGAAGGAAGAAGTCCAATAGGAAATTTGACTTTTGGTTTCTTGTTGAGATTTCCATGATGAATGTAAAGATGTTTGTGCAGAGGAGGCTGTATATGACTGTTTCCTGTATATTGTGACTTATGTGTCAGAGCTTATAAGCACACCCACAACTTCAAATCGGCAAGTAGTCCCACAGAAGGCAAGTAAGCTACTCATGTTCTTAAACTTTAACTCCATGCTTGGAAGTCTTTTCTGGGCCAGGGAAATAAAAATAAATTGTGGGAATTCAGCTGGTTCATATTGCCCTCTGTTCCCTTATGGCAAAGTGTATTTGTTCTTGCTTTGTTGTGCTGTATGTGCTGGAAAGGAGACATCCAGACTGAAGAAGTGTATACTCATCAATTGCGGGTGAAAAATAGTTTTTGCTGAAACTTAGTTTGTTAATCGGGGTGTCACATCCCGAGGGTGCAGTTTTAGGGGTGCTCATGGTAGCCACTGAATACCTCTGAAGACCATGGTCAGCCCTGTAAAGTTGTTGCAGTACTGTAAGTATGCTCAAATTTCTGATCATGCAAAAACACTCATCAGTATGTCTGTTCAACAAAGCGAAAGAACAATTTTTTCAGGTGTGCACTAAAATTTAGCCTGGGCTGTTTTCTCCAAATATGTTGAAATTTTGACTAGTGAATGAGAAACAAATCAACTTTTCTGTAATTTCTTTGTCACTGACAGTGTTTCACATATTAATAATCAGACCTAGCTTTAAGATAGCATTTTGCTGTGCAAAAGTCAAAATATGTCAGGGAACTGCAATATCTTCTTGTTATTAATGTCTTAAATTATAGCTAGACACCCTGTTTTTCCAGTTTTCAAGGCAAGTTATGAAGGCTTTTTTTTTTCAAGTGCCGAGCTGATGAGACATTAAAGGTTTCTTTTTCAAATAGTTTGGCTGTTGGGTTGCTCCTCTCACTCACACCTGCCCCTTGACTTAGAAATCGTCTCCGCCTCTTCAGCATCAAACACCGAATTTACATAGGCACAAAGAAAGTGTGGAAGGCCAACAGCTCGTGCGCCGTCATTAAGATGGGAATGCAAGAAGAACAAAGCAGCACAATGGTAAGAGAAATATCACAATATCCTACCTTTCTGCGAGGCTGACTAACCAGGGCTTTCCCACAGGAGGGAATGGTGCTGAGGATACCGCAGGATTAGCAGATGCATGTAGGGCTGCTGGCAATGACTAAGCCGGCAACAGCGAGCGCGTCGAAGTTCTAGACATGAGTCAGGTTTTGAACTTGTTGTGGTTTGTAGCAGCTCAAAAGGCTTTGTACAGCATCACCGAACGTGTCTGTGACTGCGAAGTGATGGGCTTACAGCTGGTAGAGCCACTGTCTGCTTTGGAAGGCAGTGCTTGCTTTCAGCAAAACCGTGTGGTCGAGCTCAACTCCACGCGTTGCTCACCCGCGGCACAGCCTTGGGTGTGCCTCTCACTTGCATTATTTTAATGCCTTTCCAAAGTACTCTGGCTTATTCATTCAGTACGTTCTTCCTAATTATACAAGCATCCCTGAAGAATTTCAGAGATGCACGTAAGGAGTGCGGCAAAGTTATTTCTTAGAAAATACGTAACAAAAATAAGAAAAAAACGGTGGAATGATATAATGTGTTTAGCACCTAAAATAAGTAGTTTTTGTATGTGTGCATGGCTTTTTCTTACGGAAATCTGAAACACAGAAGCAAAGAAAATGAGAGGGAAGTGTGGTGTCTGAATTTGTTTTGTTCCTTCAGAACTTTCTCTTCATCCCTTTTAAAACAACTTTGGTGGAAAGACTTGAGTGAAAATATTTGAGATGTACCCTCAGTCCTGATGTCATGGGTGTTTTTTGCCATTTCTTTTAACAAACTGCGGATGTTGTGCTTTCATTTGCTGTTGCCTGTTGCCTATGACTGAACTGGACAAAAATTTAAAGAAAAGGTACAATTGCTGCACGAGCTGCCAAAACTGTATTAGTTTAATCAAAATGAATGAAAGAAAGGCATCTGCTTTTCCCCTTGCAAAGCCAAGTGCAAAGGCAGCGCTTAGAGCTCAGGTTCCCCAGAAATACATACAGAAGCAAAGCTGCTATCTGCGGTATTTTCCCTATCATTACTGATGCTAGCTGGATTAGTTTAACAAGTGTTGCACACAGACCTTTGCTTAGCTTCATAAACATGTCCATTTCTGCAGAACAGATGAAAGTTCATAAACAGTTGTGTTTAACTTCGCAATAATTTTCATCTGGAGTTTTTACCCTTTTTCGTATATACAGATGAAACACTTTTCCTTAATCACAGAAGAGCAACTAGTGATGGGTGTGTGAAAAGTGCGTAGAATAGCAGGCACTCTCTGAATCTTTGATTCAGGAGCACTCTGAGGTGGGAGCAGATACTTTCTGTTGCATCATCTTCATGGACTTAATCTCGCGGAGGAACTTGGGTGTCTAGCAGACCTGTCACTTCACACACCTAAAATTTAGATCCTAAGAAACCTTGCTCACCTGCCCCTTCACCCCAGAGGTACCTACATTCCTTAACACCCACGTTAGCATCCACTGAGTTCCTTGCATGCCTGGACGCGTGCTTCTGGACATGCTTTACCTGGCCTGGCCTGGCCTGTGCTGGATAAACAGACTCACACACCACATCTAAGTCCTGCCGATGAGAATGGATGCACTTGTACATTTAGTCCATGCTTAGGGAACTCAGGTGGGAGATCTGGACTCGATGTGCTCCTCGGCCTGGGGAGGCTTTCGCTGTTTCTCCCACAACAGTGCCCGCAGCCCCAGTCTTGTGAGTTCTGGAAGAGGTGTCTGTCCATCCCTCTTTTTTTTTTTTTTTTTTAACTGTTACAATTTCCTAGGCATAAGTGACTATTTGGAGAGCAAAAGAAAAATAATGCTGCTGCCTGGTGGCTAGGGTACTTGGCAGGGTGTGTGGAGATAGGGGCTCTGGGGAATACTCAATATAAGATATTTAAATTTTTTTGTCAGAGTAAGAACTGGAGCCCAGTTTCCAGAGCCTGTCCCAGGTGGTGCCCCAATCACTAGGTTTGGCAGTCATGTGTCTGAGTGAAAAAGAGAAAAAAACTGTCTCATGCAAAGCAGAAAAGCATCAACAGGAGGGAGCCAGGCAGCCCTGTGAGGGAGCCCCTGCAGCCGTGCTGCCCAGCTGGTGGCCTGGGGCTGTCCCCTCTCTGGTGAGCCCGACAGCCTGCCCCCAGCCACCAAGGGGGAAGATTTCCAAACTGATGTTCGGACAAAGGAGGATGCTTTCTGCAGGCAGGTAGAGGAGTTTGGCCTTGCGCTGCCCCATGGACGACGGGGTTATTAAGGCTAAAGAGATGGAGCAGCGCTGCTGCTGTGTTCTGTGAAAGAGAAGTGGCCTGTGGGAGGCATTCTGTAGGCTGGATTTTGGGGGGTGCCTGGAGGACTGAATGGCAAAGCCTTGCCAGGTTCCTAAGCCTTGCCAGGGTCATGGCCAAGGCATATCTGCTGTCTTTTGAGGATCTCTGTTTTGAGGCATCTCGCTCTCCCCAGGCTCTGGCAGTAACAAGGATGCTGCCACATCCTGTGGCTTCCAGGGAGCACCGAGTCCATCATGGCACTGCTCCTGTTGTGAATCTGGCCTGGTCGCTGCTGAAGCAGGGAGGTTTCTTAAGAAAAATGTGCTGGAGATTAGCCCTGGCTAGTTTAAATCAGAGATGGCTAAGAGGCAAGTAGCTCCAGGAGAACCAGCACGGGCGAAGGTTTATTTCTGATGGGTCAGTGTCTTGGTGGCTGATTGCCAGCTCCAGCCAAAGCTCTCCCCACTGGGACATTTGCAAAGACCTTGCTGCCATGTGCATTTGTCAGTGGCTCATAGGGCAGCCTCCTCCCACGCTGGAGCGCATCGGGCACCCTGGTCCAGCCACCTGCACCATGAAACCTCCGGGGACTGGGCTCCCCCCTGTGCCATCCAAGAGGGCAGGACTGCTGGGAGAGGGGCTGGAGGGTGCACAGGTAAGCCAGGGAGAGTGGGTGGGAAATTACATCATGGCCACACAAGCACCATTTGCTTTGAAATCCAGCTAAAACTTGGGAAAATAGTTTAAAAAAAAAAAAAAGTCCTCCTGCAAATATCTAATAACCCTGTGGTTTTGGCACTCTCTTGAGAGACAGGAGTTCGAAGTTCAGCTCCCTGTTCCAAATTAAACAGAGGGAGTATTTGATGTCGTCCCATTTTACTCAGTGTGTCATACTACTCCACTAATAAATTGATCTGTGGAAACCACATACTCCTCTGAAATGTGCTAACCATACCCTGTATGCAAGCTACTATGAAGAGTAGCAATGCTTTTTTATCTGTTTAAGAATAGCTATTCAGACTGCAAGTAGGGAGCACAGTGGAGATTTAGGAGCAAGATGCTGCAGGGGCAAACTTCAGTGAAGGGGTAATAGGTGGTATGAACGTGGTCATCTGTGGTTTTCATTTCTAGGCTTTTGACTGGCTTTGAAGTAAAAATGGTCTACAGGAACTATAATATTTTCTGAACACTGAAGGCAGACTTCAAAACCCGCTTTTATTGTAGACTCTTTGTTTTTTATTTAGGAGACTGCTAACTGCACTAATACACTTTTCTCTGAGTGGGCCCACTGATTGCAGCTGCTGATGCAGCTCCACGTGCGGGGGCAGCACGATCTGGTCTTTATATTTTGAAGACTGAATTTATTCCCTTTTGTAGAAGTTTGTTTTATTAGGCACATAAATTAGGGAGAGCCATTTTGTAGCTCTGTGTACAGCTTTGGCTTCTCCCTACAAGAAGAATATATGTGCAGGAGATAAACAGGACCTCAGGGATTCAGGTGAGGAGCTTTATATATGTAACAGTCTGAACAAGCAAAATGTACAGAACTGGCTCCATGCAAACAGGAAAACTCAGTCATTATTTCCTTAAGACTTTAAACTTACATCACTATGAGGTGCCAAGAGACAGGGCGGTCTTACGGCTCTTTTTTTTTTTTTTTTTTTACACATTTGTATACCCACTATGCCATGACATGACAACAAAAATGAAACGGTTTTAATTGACTTATAATGTATGTGGGTTTGGGGCACTTTTCACTACATGCCAATAGTTCAGAAGAAAAGTAACAAACACAGCTTATTAGTAACAGACAAAAATGCTACCCTTTCTGTTGCACGCTGGTGGGTCGAGGTTTGACGTAATTAGGCATAATGTAAAAATAACTCATCTGTCAATACCATCATTTATCATGAAAGGACGAGCTCTCTGTGATGCATGGTTTTAATTAACTGTCACTTGCTGTCGAAGTTGAGATGCAGGATACACATTTGGCACTTAGGCATGTACATGAGTTTTTGGAGACTTCTTAGAAGGCAGAGCCAAGACAGCCAAAAAAAGACTCTGAAGGCAACCTGAGCGCACATGTGAACACAAGCACTTGCTCTCCATCGAAACCTTTGTCCTTTAAACAAGTTTCCTGCTTGCATCCTTTTTTTGGAGAAGAATTAGCTTTCGCTGTTCACCATTTAAAGCACATCACTAAAACATGCCCCCAGGTCTCTGCGCAGTGTGACGTTTTAGACAAGCTGTAAAAGAAATGTAGTTCCTCAGTTGCTGTTGTGCACTTGATAGCTGTATCTTCCAGAAACCCTGTTTCTATAACCCTTTACTTACTTCAAGTAAACAGTCATGGAAATAAATCATTTTCTGTGATAGGGTTTTGTTATAGAATACATTGCTGCAGCTACAAGTGTGATTTTTGCGCCGCTTACACAGGGCAATGCATTTAGTCAGGCTAAGCCCTCTTCCGAGAGCTACTCCAGCCACCAGGGCCTGGGGGACTCCAAGGGACCATCTGGACCAGGCAGGAGGGAGAGGACTCTTGGCGAGGAGCAGGTGTGCCAGGAGGCAGGAAGGGGCCCTTCTCGCAGCCCTCACAAGTCATAAACACGACTGTGTTGTTACATTTCACTTTGCAAGCTGATCTTGACGTTACCCACCCCTTTGCAGGCAGAGGATGGTGATGCATGATGCCACGTTGCCCCGGTGGCAATGGGCCCCAGGCAGGTGAAGGTGGGTTGCCTGGGATTTCGCTCCAGCTGGCGTTATTCTGATGGGGAGGCAGCACGTGCCTGGCGTGTCTTTGCCACCTTCGGTTTATGGGAGAGCTGAACGGCTACGGAGAATGGCTGCATGAAGGGAGCGGGTAGAGCAGAGGGTGGGGATTGCAGCGCACGTGAGGGTCGGAGGAAAGGATGCTCCAGTCCTGTTTGGGCTCCCAGGTGTATGAAGAAGAGCGGGGACATGAGCAGTGGCTGCAGGAACAACACGGGGTGAGGGCAGGGGGAAGGGGTACCAGCTGCTTTCCACCGATGCGCCGCTCCAGCTGGAGCGGAGTGAGGAAAGGTGGTGAGAAGAGAAATGCAGAGCTAAAGAGGAGGAGTCATCGGCACCACAAAGTGTGCGTGTTGAGGAAGAAGCTGAAGTAATACGAGGCAAAGAACTGAATGGGGACAAAAAAAGCAAACAGTCTGGAGGATGGGGAGAAAGGTGGTGTCTGTCTGGGGGCTGGAGAAGGAATTGCTGCGGAATCCAGGGCGTTTGCTGCCTTATTTGTTGCTGGTGCTCTCATTAGGCCAGGAGGCCCTGACAGTGCCTGTAACTGCTTCTTGAAAATTGCAAGTTATTTTTAACAGGCAGGCAGCAATGGAGTGACTGCCTAGAGCCACGTATTTCTGTTTCCCTCTCTTGAGGCTCCCTGTGAGATAGGGCAAGCTGAACTGGCCTTGCTTACGCTTCCGTTTTTTGCAAAGCTGTGCTCCGCTTATCACATTTGACTTTGGGTTCAAGCAGCATTCTGTAGCACGCTGTCAAGAGCTGAAATATCAAAGTGAAATACTGAACGCTATTTCCTCAGATGCTCAGTGTCGGAAATTTTGGAGGCTCCAGGCTAAGTGTCTGCAACAGATTCCTGTGATTGCTGCCGTGGAGCCATGCTCCATTTTTCAATACAGTGGTCACGGGTTGATGAAACTGATTTCTCTGAGAACCTCCTGCTGGCACCAGATAGAAGACACCATCCCCCAAGGAAAAAAAAACAAACAAAACCAACAAAAAAACCCAAACAACAAAACACCCCACAGAAAAAGAAAAGAAAAAGTATAAATGGTGAATCTTTCAAATGTGAAAACAGAACAGGATACCTGTGGCCAAGCTGATATTGATGCTGCAGCTTCACAGGCAATTGTATCAGTTCAGTTCAGTTCAAGTGTAGATGTTTCTCCTCCCATCCTAGTGGGCAGATGTTGAACACTTTGTACAGGCTGTCTTCCCGCCCTCCCTTTTGCCCTATTTTAAATCTGCTGCAAACTTAACCTGCTTTATTCAGATTTATAATGGCATGAGGTTTATGTGCTAGCTGGGACATGCAAGTACCTGGAGTCCTAGAAATGCTCATAATTTGCATTCTTAATAAAACATAATTTAAAATCCTAAATATAGAAAGTGCTCTCTAACTGAAATGGGTTAAACCAGCTCCTTTTTCCCAGATCTCAACATCCCAAACATCCCTCTGAGCCCAGAAGTTTTGGAAGGAGCCCCGTAAAGGCCTGGCTCTGAACTATTTCAAAAAGGAGAATCAGAAACCCAAATCTAGAGCTTTCTGCTGGGCTAAATTGGGAACATGCTGATGGTCTTCCTCAGTGGTAGGGCCAGTCTGTGATGCTAGAACAGCCCTTAAGGATCTTTAGTTTTGTTGCTAATACCACGTTGCTTTCTGGTCCCAGGATCAAAGATAGACATTATGAAATGCTCGAGAAGGGCAAGTTTTTCTGACTTTAAGTTTTATATTAATCACCTATACTGTAATTTTTCTGCCTTCTTTTTTCTATCAGTGTAATTTCAGAATATTTCCTCACAAATGTTTTTGACTGCCATGGATTAATGCAGCATTATTCCAAATGCCATGGTAATTCTTCACCATGGAAAATGCTCCTTAACTGGTTCTGCACCATGAATGGCATCCTTACGCCCCAACTTTTATTGGGCCTTTGAGCAATACAATGATATAGACAATAAATATCTTTGCAAATTGCCTGGTTTTTTTCTGTCTTTATGACAGATGTTTTCTGCCCATGTTACTTCAAAGCCTTCGGTAATTAGCGCAACACCTGCTAATGCTAGAGTTTTAACAGCCTGAGCTCTGGGATATTCAGTGGTATTTCTCTAGGTCCTGACAATGTCCTGAGTCAGTGTCAGGACACTTTTTTCCCTCCTGCTGTTCACTTCACATATCTCAGTGCTCTATGACTTTGCCTCCCATCAGATGGGTTCAGTGTAAAATTAAGTCCTTACTACCAAGGGTTTTCTCCCAAGAGGAACTTAAGAGGCTGAATGAAAGTGTCTTGCTTAGGGAGAGGATGGGTATGCCTAAAATGAGGAAACCAGGCTTGTCTAAGGAAACATGGGCACGACATGAGCTGATGCTGCAGACCTCATCGTCGCCCACCAAGTCAAGAACCTCCTTTCAGTCCTTGACAGGCAGCTTCAGTCCTTTGCTGCTGGCCGCTTCCCTGGCAGTGGCGGTGGCTTAGGCATCCCGCCCAGCGCCTGGTCCCGCAACCTGGCTGCCGAAGGCAAGGGGAGGCTGTGCCGAAACGCAGGTGCCCGCAGAGGCGGCCAAACCCATTTCATGCTTGCCCCTGTGCCGCAGACCGTCGGCCATCACCATCCCCTTCCTTGGGCACACCCCCACGCTCTCCTTCATGCCCGTCTGTTTGTCTCTCCACCCACTACCTGGATCAGGGGGTTGATTTTTCTTTTTTTTTCTTTTTTTCCTTTTTTTTTTTTTTCACCTCAAAGTGATAGCAATTCCTGGTGCATTTATCTTAGATGATGTGGTCGTTGTAAGATGAAGTACCTGCAGCAGCCAGTCTGCGGTTGATTTGAAGGCAGGCGAGTCTCAACAATGAGCTTAAAGGAGGGTGTCAGGTATAAATCTTGTCTTCAAACAGACAGGGTGCATTCCAGACTTCAGAGACACCTCTTTGTGTGGAAGGGGAGGGTTTTTTTATGCCTCCTTTTTCTTTTTCTTGGACCTGGAAGAGGATGAAAGTGGCGGGGTGTGTGCGTTCGTTTAGACTGATAATGAGAGTGGGGCTCACGGGCATGGTAATTTGGCAGCCTCTTCACTTCCTGTAACAGTTTAAAAAAAAAAAAAATCATCCAAGGGCTGCTTAAAGACAAACATTTTTTGTTTAACTACTGGTGGTTCATTTTCTGAACAACCATGCAATTAATCTTATTTGTATTAAAGAGGCAGGCTGCTTTTTGTAAGTTTTTCTGAGTTATAATTAATGAAGATCAAAAATGTTACAGAGACATAATATTTAAGTTTTCATAGGTGCGACTACACAACATCTGCAGCAATTAGAGAAGCAAAAGAAAAAGGCATTGTGTTGGGCTTTTTGCCTTCAAAGCGTCTTTGTTAAGCCTCTTTCCTGCACACAACTCTTTAGTGCTCTACCTGTGAACATAATTTTCGGTGAGGAGACTAATCAATAGTAAAACCACAGATATTTATTTTTTTTTAATTGCATTGAGAGATAAACACACTGTTCAAAAATGTTATCAGCTAGGTCAGACTTGCGAGGACTGAGCCCATGAAGTTAAGTGCAGGACTACCCGTGTTGCTCCTTGAAGGACTGAACCCAAACAAGAGTGTTTATTGCTTGCATAGTCGTTTTCAAGCAAATGCATGTGTGTGTTAAAACTTCAAAAGCATCACAGCAGTTTCATGATTTTACATGTAAAAAATCCTGGATGTTTTGCCACTAGGAATTCTGTAGCACAGATTATCTTTTAGCTGCGCCGCTTAAAAAAATAATTAGTTTGTAATAAGTAGCAGCTTATTTATCTCTGGATGATTAAATAAAGAACAACTCTGGAATGTATCACTTGAAGACATATGACAAGAAACGTGCATAGTTTTACCTTGGCATTAGCTGCTTCCCGCTCCACCAACCTTTCAGCTACTCTGGCAAAAGGAAAATCTGGTTTTCACTGGCCTGAAATCAAAACACGGATGGCTCCAAGTGTGTCACTTGGATTCACAAAACAACTGCACGCTTTGCCTTTACCTACAAACAACTGGTGCGTGACTTCATTACGCCAGGGATCACTCATTTCATATGCACGTGGCATTTTGCTAACGCTTTGCAAAAAGAAGCTGCAGCTACATCATTGCCATTAGTATCAGAACTGTTCTGGCATTGCTAAGGCAAAGTCATATCTGTCATCTGTGTGATCTGGGATAAGTCTGATCTCAAACATTGTTTGAGAAACAAGCTACCCTGGTACAACCCGAAAACCAACAGAGGCACCATCTGATGTGTACTACACCGCATTAGGAATGAATGAGGAATTAATCTTTGTGGGATGCAAGTGTCACCTAGGAGGTGGCATACAAAGAAATTACGACCCAGGGATGTCCACCACACCATAGCTGTACCCTAGAAAAGTTTGTGCTACCTGATGCCGAGTCCATCTGTCTCCGGCAAGAATAAACTGTGCTTCTAGAAACTCAGAGGCAAGTATGAGCAAGGGGTGCAGGGCCTGCACCCCAGCTGCTCCTTCCCAGGCAGAGAGCGGTTTGGTGTCCTTGTGACCGGGGGGGGGTCCGTGCCTTTAACCCGTGCGTGATGTCTGAAGATAGATGCGTTCAGTTTGGAGAAATGTTTGCAAAACTGAATCATGGAAAGTTGCACACGCTGATTACATCATATTTATTTCTGTTTACTTTGTGACTCATAACTTTCCTAAGTATATGCAAGCCAAAAAAGGCCTAACAGTTTCATGTATTCAAATGAAAAGTCTTCCACCATATCCACCATATACAAGAGACATCTGGTCTCTAAAGCTCTCCCTCTAATCCCCCTCAAGGTCAAAACCCAATAAGTTGTTTATGGGACGTCAGGATGCTGATGCGTGAGTGTTTCCCTCAGAGCAGGGCCAGCGGTTTGAGTGAGAGCATTTGGCTTTGGGCAGGGACCGGCTGCAGCAGGGTGGCACGGTGGCCACCTCGGGGGTGTCAGGAGCATTAGCAGCAATGCGCTACCTAAGTCCTAACAAGCAAATGTCAACAGCTTCACCTTTTCTTCTTAAATGCAAAACTGTTATACTTAAAAAAAATACACATTTTTCAGTACCAAAATCTGTATGTTCTTTGAGTGATTTCCAGGTTTTTATGTTTTAGCTGAGGTAAACCCCTCCCGCAGTCCCCCCTGTTACTCATCTTCCCAGGCACTCTTTCATCTTATCTTTTCAGACTGCAAGATCTTTGGGGAAGAGACAGTCTTTGTTTGTGTACTGTACAACACCCAGCGTATTTAACACTAAACTCAAATGTTTGCCTACACTGTAAAATAGTTGCCAAACAGTGTGGTTTAAGAGGGTGTCAAGGGTGTTAATTTCTAACTGTTAAGAAGGGAAGGAGAAACAGCATGAACATACTGTAGATTTCATTCAAAACGAAAGGATGGAACATGGGGCCACCTGAAGATTTCCGTCAGGGAGCCCCAGCCGCGGCGTTGGTTAGTGCACAGTTGAGGTAGCCCACGTAATGGCAGTTTTGCTCCATAGCTTCTCTCTGCCCCAGGGACTTGCACATTAGTCGCAGCTGTTGTCATGAAAAGTCTTGATAAGGACGTTTTCAGGAAGAGTTGGCGAGGTCTAAGAAGTTACAGTGACCATGCTCACACTTAACAGGCTCCATTTGCTCAGGAAAATGAGGCATTTTCGGTTTGTCTTTACCCCTCCGGCCTGTCCCTTTTTACCCTTAACAGATCTACTTGTGCGAGGCCCCAGATTTTTTATCCTGCTCTCAAAATGCAGGCCTGATTTAAAGCCAGGGGAACTGTGTCTTTGATTACTTTTATTTATTATACCATATAATCTCCACACATATGTTCAGTTTATAGGTAAAAACACAGCTAGTTTGAATCTGTATGGCACTTCTTTACATGATGTGATTCTTTTCGCTGGTGACCTGCAAAAGTATGAAGCGAGTAAGTCAGAAAAATAGTATTTTCACCCTCAGTTCATGTAGAAATAAGTAGTTGTGTGGGCACCAGCCACTGGAAGTTTATATCTGTTTTCTTTCCCCGACTACCATCATAACCTGAAATCAGAAAATCGCTCTGCATCTTGCTTTTATGTGGTCTTAAGGATGAGATCTTTCAATGTTGCTTTCTTTCTGCTGGTGATTTTAAATGAGTAAAAGATCCTTCTGAAGAGCTGTAGTCATTTGCCTGCCTATGTGTGGCTGCTGCCATTTAAGATGTGCTAGGTAAGATGTCCATGTGAGGCTACCAGGTCTGCCTGACACAGGACCCGGGAGGGACCTGCAGCCTTTTGGAGTGACACACCGGGGTCAGGCAGGGTACCATAGGACATCTCAGATGGCACCAGGCACCTGTGCGTGGGCAGCTGTGGTGAGCCGTAGATAGGTCCAGCAACTATAAGAATTGCTTAGCGAACAGCTCCAGAAAGCTCCTGAACATCTACCTGGTCATCAGATGACTTCTTTTTTCCCTACACACATCATGCGTTTCTTCTTTCTTGCTCGTGTGGTGGTTCCCAGCTCTCCAAGTAACCACAACTTTTACGCTCACTACTGCATATAGTGGATTCCTAACTTGAATATAAATGTGATCACTTTACAACACTGCAGTAGGGTTTCAAAGTCATGTAGGCACTTTAATAACATAAATATGAACTGATTATTAGCTCTTAATAAACTTTTAAGAAAATCACAGCCAGAACAGAACACCAAAAAATTGGCTAAGGGGCAAGATTAAAGCAGGGATTTTTTTGAGTTCTACCTCCAAAAACATTGAACATCCAAAAAGTGAGCTCACTCCATTTTTTAAAAATTATTATTATAAATTTCCTATGTGTTGTGCAGCTTACCCTTGTGTTTCCAAAGAAACCTGGAACAAGATCAGGCCCGTGACATTACTGAACAAGTAATATGAGATTTACTTCAACACATACTATGACTGCTAGATAAAGAAATTGCACCTAGCTGGTAATGCAAAATGTTTTTTTCAAGCCTGACCTATTGCAGTGATTAGAGATTTAATCTAAAACTTTGTCCAAACCTTCAACTCAGTGTTAGCATGCAGAGGAAGATCACTGGGAATTTCAGAAAAACTTGACCTCTTCTTTAGTCGAAACGTGCTTCTCTCTGTATCCATTTCTTTAATAAAGACACATGACAAAGTGAAGTTAAAGTATATCTGCATTTGAGGTAGGTCACAGATTTGTCACTTACAGTGGTAGTAAGCTGGTGAGGATCAACATACAGTATTGCTTGTTAGGAATAATCACATTTAAAAGTCTAACAGAGAATTACACCTCCTGCATGACTTCATGCCCTTGACCTCAAATTTCCAGTACTTTATAGAAGCCCTCTTTGTCCCCATTACGTTGAATCTGGGAAAACTGAGTGTGTGGTGGCATTGATCTGTAGAAACGAAGTGTTTGTAAAAAACGTTGTTCAACCTTACCTTGCACTCGAAGCTAGAGGGTATAACACAAGAGCTGTCTTGAAACACTGTTCCTGATGCCGCTGAGCCTTGGAGAGCCCGCGTTCTTGGTAATTGCCATCAGAAGTTAGAGCAGAGCTGTCACGCCGAGGATTCAATGTCTTTTCTAAATACAAGGTCAGGCTGGCTGGTAGTTCAGAGGAAGTTGTACGAGGGATGATGTCTGGCACATTTGAGGACCGTCTGTATATTGCTCTTGGTGACCTACGTGTGTCGAGATGAGGACCAGTCTCACCAGCCCCATGTCCACCACCACAGAGCCCTCAAACCACTTTCACAGAGGAGTTTGCATTAATATTAAAAAAGGTTACAGATAGAAAGGGGCAATCTTTGAGCCAGTAGTTTGTTCACACACACACCCCAACACTGTCAACACCGTTTCCAAGCAACTGAAGCCATTTATAAATTCAATTCTAAATTGGAAAACACTTTTAGACAATAAAACTGGGAAGAGTCTTTGGAAAATACAAACCAATTCAAATGTAGGATTTGCTAAGTGAAACGGCCTATATGCTTATGGTACTTTACCTGAGAAAATTACTTATTTATTTTAAGGGAAGGTAAAACCTTTCTCAAAACCATGGGGAAACACCTTTAGCCAGCTCTTCTTCGCACGTGCGGTTTCACCCCATCTGAACTCAGTCTTCAGTTTGACCAGTACAGCTCCCTGCAAGTATCCTCTCCGGTCATGTCAGGAAAGCGTTAGCTGTCCCAGAGGCACAGATGGACAGGCCTGGAGCAGCCCCAGTGAGCCATTCCCATCCTCGAAGCAGTCATGCTCGGTCCAAGGGCCGAGGAAGTTCTCCCCTCTCAGAGGAAAGGAGCGCCTGGCTTAGTGGCTTCCCATCCTTCCTAAATGGAAAGGTACTTTCTTTCCTCACCCCAAAGCAAAAAAAAAGGGGCAAAGCAGCCCAAATCGCACCACTGTAGCTCTAGGACTCAGGGTGCCGCAATCCCAGTGTTCACAATGTCAGACACAGCACAAGACACCTGAGAGTGGTGAGGTGTCCCATGGGGCGTCCCTGCCGAAGAGCTCTGCGAGGTGCCCCAGGGAGGGTCTCCGACCCCCTGGTTCGAGCAGGAGGGGAAACAGCAGCGTATTGCCTACCTGCTCACTGGTATGTGTGGGATACAGCGCTTGGGGGGGGAAAATATGGGCTTCCTCAGGATTACTGCTCGATGCCCCGTAGCGGATGGCTAATTATAGGTCTCGCAGTGAAAGATGCAGCCCGACAGAGATCTTAAGCTGCTAGAATTTAAGTAGAGATGTTATTTCTGGGATATTATTCCCACAGGCCAAAGTACAATTATAGTGGTGTTTTATGTTTCCTCACCAAAAAAAAGTTAAATGAGCAAAGTGTATGGTTTTAAATTAATCCTCTTATCAAGCAGTCTCTTAGACACAGTGTTTCATCTTCTGCTTCCTCCTTGTAACGCCACTGATCTCTGGGAAAGTCTCTGGTTTGAATCCTTGGACAGCACAGAATAAAGGGCCTGAGCAGGTACAGCCCGGCAAGCTTGATCGTGCAAGGTTGGGTACCTTCTTTGAAATCAGCAGAAAACCTGATCCTGTATACCAAACAAACAAACAAACAAGCCCTGTGCTACCCAGTACTCCTCCAAAACAGCCAGGGGAAAGTAATGTTGTTCCCTCTACGTATAGGAGAACAAGTTCTTGAAACAAGACAGAGGTCTCCTTTGTTCTTAATGGGAGCCTAGAAATATGGTTAGCTACACCTAGCCACTTTAAGGTGAGATATTGCAATACAAGTCTTTGCACACATCCTAATAATGGCCAAGAAAGAGGTTTCAACTAGTTGTCCATAATTAATCCCCCCAAAAGATAAACTGTTATGAGGAAAATATTGGGAAAAATGAGCTCTCAGATTTCCAAGTCAGTGAGAAGACATTTTGGGCTCTCTAAAGTATCACTTCTTTGGGCAAAGTGACAGAAAGATGGATGAAGTTTGTAAGCTTGAAGTTGACATGGAAACAGTCTTTTCTGGGGAGTGTGCACTTTTCCGACTTGAAAATAAAAAAGGGCAGAGTATGACAGGGTTAGGAGTGTTTGCAAGCTGTGCCTTGGGAATAGTCAGTGGAAGAGATGAAGAATTAACCCGTGAGAACTGAGGACTGTGCCTTTACTTGTTTACTGATGTGTTTGCCTGGGATATTTTCAAAGTCAGGGTACTGTTTAGAGGATCCTGTGAGTTTACTCAGGGTGTCATTAAGTGCAGAAGGCCAAAGTTTGTACATGTCTGACACACTGTGCTGTACTACTGAGAAACAGCAAGCAGTCAGACGGTGAGAGGTCATTAAAACAGAGGGAAGACAATAGATAAGATTGTATTTTCAGTCTTGTTCTTGTATAACTTCAATCCCAAAACACATGGGAGGATTTTACAGAAGGATATACAAATTGTATATAAGAGCAAGCTTGTTCATACCAGCGTGTCACTGGCTTCGTGACGCAGGGTAGAAAACACAGCGCTGTGCTCAGCAATACTTTCCATTGCCATTTCCATTTGGAGCATGGGAATGGAGGGGTAATATTTTAGATGTTATGGGAAAATATCAGCTGGTGACATGTAGTTACAAAAAAGGGCTCTGGTTTGTGTGACAGGGAGACGGCTCAGGTATTTAATCTGGAAAGATCAGTGGAACTTTGGTTGCATGGGCACTCTGCAGGGAGCAAGGCGGTCCTTTGTGGTCCTGTGCTGCCCAAACTCTAGCTTGATAACACCTCCTTTCCCAAGCGCCAAGGATCCTTCCCTAACCACGGTTTAAATAGGGTGCCTGTTTACCGATCTTAAATAGCACCGTCAGCAGCTTGATACTTCAAAGATCTTGCTAGGTTGCTGGTTGGGTGCCAGCACCCCGAAAGAAGGGTGCCCACATCACTTGGCATGGCAGCCAGCGTTCCTCTTTGTCTCACCTCCAGACACCAGTGCCAAGCCTGTCCCTTTGGTGAAGCCCGGGATCTCTCCTAACACTGTGCCTGATGACCACACGCCACACATACAATAGCCCTGGCAAACAAAATTAGTTGTCTCTGAGATGTACAGCAGCCTGGGGAGTAGCTCCGTCTTCAGCAGAGAAAACCTGTTCCCTGGGATGCAAGTATATGGGAACAAAGGAGAATGGATGTGGGTACTTTAATTAGCAAGCCAGGTCGAATGTTGCAGATCTGTCCCAACCCCCAGTTCTCTGAACACATTTAAAGGATGAAGGTGAGTCATTCATGAGCAAAAGAGATCCAGTCATAACCTAATACCCCAGCCTCGAGTAAGCTGAATATTGCTCTTAAAGCCTGTTGGCTTTCCAAAGATTTCAATTTGTGTGACAGGATGCTAGATGCATTGCCCAAATGGTCTGTCAAATCTATCACGGTGACAAGGAAATATTGTGCTCTCCTTCTTCCCTCTGAAAATTCCTTGAATACCTGGTGGCAGCAGTTCAGCTGATAATGCAAAGAGGGATGAAAGCAGACAGCCTTGTCTAGAAGAAGTGACTTTTCAAATGGGCTGTGACAGGCTCCCTTCATCTTTCTGTAACATGTCATTTTGATGCAAGCAAGAGACTACAAATAACCCCATCGGTACAGCAAGGCTACAGCAGTTTTCATATTTTCACTAATTGTGAACTATTACTTAATTGCAAATATGTTAGTGACTGTTGCATTACTTGGAATATATTGAGTGTTGCATTTCAGGCTCTGAGCTAGAATTTGGCTATTTTAAAGCGCATTTTAATGTTTCTGATCAGGCTCCTAAGTAGGGGTTTATGTTAGGGTAGGTCTGTGGTGCTCGTAGTGGTATTGTTTTGATAGGGAAATTCTATGACTACTTCCTTTGAGCGCAGTGAACACACAGCGTTTTTATCTACATGATCCTCTTTTATTAATTCTGTCAACTATCATATTGAGTGCTCTCTTTGTGTGTCATGGCTCAAATCCAGATGCCGCCAGGATCACTGAGAACTTCACCGCAGACTTCAGTGCGATTTCACCTGCACAGCTGTGCCTGATGCTCCACCTCGGGGAGGGAGCAGCCTTGTTCTGCCTCAAATCCCAGGTTCTCCCTTTGAACCAGGGTCGTTCAGACAACCCACATCCTCCTGGGTGTCTCAGCCCCTCCTAGTCTAGCGATCATGGTGTCTACCCCCTGCAGGTCCAAAGGCAGGGACCTCAGTGACCACCACCCTACCCCACCAGATGGAAGAGACTGCTGTCACACAGGGACCGTGGGACTGTATGCGGAGACAGGTCTGTGTCCCTCAGTGCCTCCCAACGAACACTGCCGGAGATGACAGGTTTTAGATCTCTAATACAACAGGAAAAATCTCTAAAGGACAGGGAGGAAAGCCTACCTAGAAAACAAGTTGGGGCTGACAGAGTCTGTTTTACTTATGGCAGACAAGCACCATGCAAGGTGTGACCAGAAGCCACCATAAACACCATGGAGTTAGCACAGCAGAAAAAATATATCTGTGTGGCAACACTGCCCTCAGCACAGAGGATGATGTATGCCTTGTGCTTTGCCTCTCCTGGCTTAGCCCCAATGTATATTAAAATAGCCTGAGGGCTGCTTTAACTTGTATGCAACTATAAGGCTCCAGTGGACCACTGAGGTGCACGGGCAGGGTATAGGAATGGTTACAGGTTTTCTAAGATATTTGAAGCATCTATGGCAACTTGTCAGACTGATCCATAGGAAGATAACTGAAGTCTACTGAGCTGCACATGAGCTCACCCTTCTGAGACAGGTCCAAGGCTTTGCAAAAATAAGCATGTTTACTTAAGAGAGCAAATGTTTCCCCTATTTGCCGCTTCCAAACCAATCTACAGCAGTCAGTCTATCATGGGAATTGCTCTTCTGTGTTTCAGCCCCTCCCTTTAAAGCACGCTCCTACTACGCAACGCGACAAACAAACCCTGCTAGGCTACTTCCCTGTGCAGACCACGCTCCAGCCTCCCTCACCCCAGTGTGCGTTCAGGATAACCTCCCTTCCCTGCAAGATGGCTTAATGGATAACCTTCAGTAATGTGAGACCGAGGACAGGGGCAAGAGCAGTGCTGCACAACGGGGTTTGCATGCTCTGCTTGAGCTACCTAAGAATACGCACCTGATGTCTGCCTATGCCTCCTATAGGTTAGAGAAGTTGTATCAGACACTGTAGAGCAATTTCTAATATACCTATGGACAGAAGTTGTCTTTTCTAATGAGAAGAGACTCCCGTTTTCCAGCTGCTGCAGAGTCAGTGAGTTTCACATCCATACATCCCAGACAGAGCTGCAGATCCAGGCGCTGCCAACATGCAGGACTTAAGCACAGGACGTCAGCGGCAAGTATGTGAAGCACGAGAGAACAATTACATTTGTGGCCCTCGGACTGCTTTCTGAGCTGCACGGTGATGTAACTCTTAGCCTGTTCCAGGTTTTTTCGTGCTGGATGTTAAGTTAGTTAAGTAAGCAGACTGAGAGCGCTCTAGCAACCACGTTCAGAAGAAGCCGTGCAGGTTTAATGTGCTTTAACTTCCTGGGTTTAGTTCGTTCCCCCACTCCAGTTCCTCTCCCAGACTCCCCCCGTGTTTACAAGCCTTTAGTGTTATTTTAGTTTCTCGCGCTTGCATTCATCATAATCTGTGAAAATCGGAGTTGACATGATGACAAAAGTCGTCACATTGAATACATTGTTTACTTGGCTTGAACAGTTATTTTTATAGTCTCTGCAGAGAAAGTTTCTTATTCAAATTTACCAGAGATACTCAACAAGTTTAACTAGAAACTTGGCATTTCCTCTTCCAAAAATTCTTCGAGTGATATTTTCCAGCAACAGACTAATTGACAACATCTTGCTTCACAGAGGCACACATCCTTCTGCATTAGATTTTTCTCAACACATTCGCACCTGGAGTTTGGGGATGGGCAGTTCGGCACCGCACCGCACAGCCAGTAAACGGCTCACCTAGGAAGCACGCTGATCAATCCCCAAAATTCAGTTTTGTGTAAACGAGGGACAAAAATCTTGCCAACTCGTGACAAGAGTGATTCTTCACGCCCAGACTGAGATTTCTCCAGCATTCTGCGCTGTATATTTTATATACTGAATCTCTCACCAATTTAATTTTCCCCAAGGCTTTCATATTGTTCTAAGGGAAACAACAGCTAAGATCTTTTCCAAACCAGTGGAACGAGACATCGTGTTTGACAGGAAAGGCCTAAAATTTATGTTTTGCTTGTTTCATGCTTAGGCATGAATTTACGAAAACAGCTTCTCCAAGAGGGGATAGTCCCTTGTTATTTATATCCACCGAATGCCGCAGTCACCTGTGTGATCCGGGACCGGCTGTGTCTGGGTTATTTCCATATCGATACCTGCAGACATTTTAACCTGGAGGATGGGTAGGCTACTTTAAATTTTATTTGTGACCAGTAAGGAATAGCCACCTCCCCTGAAATTTTTATTTTAGAAATAATGCCTCCCACAAATTTGGGCTAGGTAGATTCACTAGCAACATAAAAAACCATAAAATATGCCTTTAGCCTCCAGAAACCATGCACCAGTTTGCAAGATCTCTGCAGCAATCACTATTAGATGCTTATAGGGCTGCAAAACAATTCTTCTAGGTATAGCCAATTGGTATAAATCAGTGTGATTTGCAATGTACAGTGTAGTTAATGTAGAAGGAAGTAAGGAGACGTGGTAATCCAGCGGCAGCAGCCATGATTTCAGGGTGGTCAAGAGATCTTGCCTCAAAAAAGGAGCTGAGTTCTGCATCCTGGAAACTTGTTTATTTAGATTAAGAAATAATTAAGGCAAGATCACCACTAACATCTGACCCAGCTCTACAGCAGGCAAAAGAAATGGCTAGAGAAGGATAGTGGCTGGCTGTCCCGCCAGCCACCGGGGACCAAACAAAGCTGTTTATAACAGAAAAGGAAAAAACCACCCAAACTTTGTCATTCTACAAAGTCTCATCTCTTCTGTTTCCAATTTACATAACAGTTTAGGCTTTAAGGAGTAAACAATGTGTTTCTGCTTCTGGCTCTTCAAAAAGCTACTCCATTTACCTTTCTCAGCTCTAAGACGGTGGGTTTCCTGCGTGTCCTGCCTTGCCTCCTGCCTCCTCCCGGTGCCTGGATGCTGAACTCTGTGCAGGCAGCAGCACCAGCTCCTTCCGAGCCCGCACGGGTCCTGTGAGTGCTGCAGTGCCCAGCATTAGTGTCGTGTCCTATTTGGGCTGTTCATCTTGCTGAGCCACCCATGCCCTGTCTGTTGTCACCCTTCTCCCTTCCCCACTGCTATAAATGTCTGCCCCTTCACTGATCACACACCAGATGTGGAGGCATTAATTTGCTGGACAGAAGGGTTTTTTCCAGCTTGCCCTGCAGAAGCAACACACAGGTGTGTTTAACATAAAATGTAACTAATTAAAATATATCAAGCTGATTTGGGAGGCATATCTCACAATCTGTCCTGTTCAGGAGGGGAGGTTACCTCTAAGCAGCACCTCCAGAGCTCCTCCAGAAAGTATTGAAGGAGGTATTACCAGTATAAGCTAGTTTTATGTGAGCGAATCCAGCTGGAGAGCTTCCTCCATTTCAGATGCACCCAGCAGACTAGAGCTGGCTTTGATAGACATACTAGCTTTCTAGTCAGGATAAACTCAAAACTATGTGGTCCCATCCCAACAGCCAGGACTGAGAATAGCTGGCAGACAGATCTGGCACACAGTCTTTCCCCCATCCCTGTATTTCTCCAAAAGCATTGCCAGCACTGGTTTGCTCATGTGATAGTGTAAGTAGAGCTTTGACCTGTTTGCTAGACTCCTTTCAAAGCAGATACTTGACTCCACCAGTTGCTTTCTCTGGGTGCAAACTCAAGGAAGCAATAATACACCTGAAGGGCACTCCAGTCCACTTTTAATGCACTGTCTTCTGAGGAAACTAAAAACAAAAAAGGTAAAAAGCTGACAACATGTATTTTCATCATCTTCTCTCCTTGGGGCTTGATATTCCTGCAACCTGTAAGATGAGGTCCTTTGAAACTTCACCACCTGTAGCAATATGGAAATTCCACTCTCTGAATGCCCTGACTTTCCGTTTAGTAAGGGTCATGTAGCGTTAATGATGGGAAAATGTTAGGATTTGTATGAAATTGAAGCTTGCCTTGTTTCTTCTGAGTTGTTGGTCTTCAAAGTGCAGAGGAGCTGGCTCTGCAGGAGCAGTCACTGCTTTATACAAAATTAAAGCTTCTGAGAAGATCACTGCCTCCACGTGAAAGCCATTGCTGTCTTCCACACATCAAAAAATACAGGGGACACTTAGCCATTGCAGGTCTTCTCCAAAGAGACAAGCCTTAAGCTCCACTGTAGCATCTCCTAGACTCTACACATTACAAATTACTTTGCTTCGCTTCTATGCTTCAGGGCAGCAGTTAAATACACAATTAGTGACTCTCCCATTTTTCTACAGGCCACGTAAGGAGTTAACAACCTAATTTTAACATGGGCGATCAAAGAACAATTGAATATCTGCAATGTTTATTTGCTGAGGTCTATAGTTTTGTGTTGTTTTATTAAAATAGATGTTATCTATTAAGGCATCCTCCAGTAGTTTGAGCTCAGGGTTGGCCATCAAGTGACATACAAGATACTGGGAGAGGTTAATGAACAAAGGGGAGCAATTTCTTTGCTCTGTTTAATGCAGAACTGTTCTCGACAGCCCTCACAACTGGATTCTCTCCTTACCACACAAGTGTGTTTGCCCGTAATACATTCAGTCCTCAAAATGAGACATTAGAATTTGAGGATGAAAGCGGATTTTTGTAGCGGAAATATTGCAAAGATGTTCTGCCAGAAAAATCTTTTTCAGCAACTTGAGCATCCAACTTAAAATAGCAGCTCATGATGCTGGAGTCATTGCTTTCATCCAGCATCACAGTGAAAAGATTTGAGCTGGCATGGCTCAGCAGTCTGCAGGAGATACGACGACAGCTTTCTGAGGGTGCAGATTGCTTTTGTTCTCCAGATGAAAACACTCTTACCATGGCAGTCTCAACATCCCCTTCACCCACCTGGCAAAGGAAGGAGCATGGAGAATGGGAATATGTTGCTATGGCATCACTGGAAAAACAACAAATTTGGTAGAGTTTACTCCAGCAGAGTGAAAAACCCAGGGCGGTTGTTAGGCACAAAAGGAATATATCTGCTGGTGCACAAATAGCAACACTGCAAAACTGATATATGTCTTACAAATGCAAGATATTTTTTTACATCTTGGTAGAAATGCCAACATAGATTATGGGGAAGGAGGGAGAAGAGCAAGTCAAAAACCTTACCAGCTTCAAACATGTAGTAGCTTAATAGATGAGATTTTATGGTCTCTCATAAATCCCTAGCTGACTGCGGGACCTTTATTCTCTTCACAACCTCATCCAGGGATGTGTGAAAAAGAGCTTATAAACTCTTCAATGAAATGCTCTATCGAGGGTGGCCAAGGCCTTCATAAAAATATTCTGTTCAGTTTTAGAGATTCATCTCAAGAAAGATGGGGGCAAGCTGGACAAAATCCTGGTAGAAGCACAAACAGCCAGTGCTCTAGAAATCGTGGCTTAATGGTGCAAGACTGGATGAGTTAGGACTGTTTTGCATAAAATATGACCACGTTGAGATGTGAGGTCAGACTCAAATACCTAGGAGACTACTGCAGAGCAGAAGGAAATAATCTGTTCTTCACATCCGTGGTGGATAAAACGAACAACAGCAGCTTCAAGTGAATGAAGAGAGATGTAGATTAGACATTAAGAGAAGCAGCTTAATACCAAGAACAGCAAAACACTGGAATAAATACACAAAGGAGAACTGTGTAATCTCCGTCACTGGAGATTCCCAAGACTCAGTGAGATAAATGTTTGTTGGGATGGCAGGGAATGATTTTGTCTTAGTGTGAAACAGAAGGGAAGATTAGATAACTTCTTGAGGTCCCATCCAGTCCTTTTTTTTCCTTTTGATGAGTGAACTATTTGATAACTGATAAGTATATAATAAGCACAGATCTCAGAATCACCATTTTTTTTCTGACAGGATGCATTTTACTGTACTGATAGATTGGATTGGTAGAGGTCTATATAATTCTCTGTAGAATCTAATGACTTTATAGTCTGGTGGTTTTGGAGGTACATAGACTTTTAAAGAATGCACAGCTGAGAAGATGCAAGAGTCTTGTTTTAATTGGGCTAATTTAATGTAGCTCTGAGATTTGTTTCAGTATAAGCTTTATTCTATTAATGTTCATCAAAATCACTCCTTCAAAAATAGGGAGATGAAGTATAGGAAAAATATCCATGTTGGCCTTGCAAAAGGAATTTTTATGTTAAAATACTTGGCCACAAATGTCACGCACATAGACACAAACTACAAAGCTGTCAGATGTGATAGAAATGAAATACAGGGAGAAATAATTTTTTCCATGTTTAGTAATGAACTGCATGAAGGCCGTAAGATGGAGTTGCAATATTCAAACCAGTAAGCACCTATGATCCAAGTTTTCCAATAAAGGTCCGTGTGAATTGAAGAAGGGTTTGCGGTATCATCTGAATTGCAGGCAAGTTTAATCCAAGGAGAGCCTTCAGCCTCTCATTTCTGCAATTACTGTGAGTTCTTAAGTGCTAAGAAAGTAAAAAAAAAACACTTGAATTTACAGCTGACAGCTATTCTTCTTCTTTCTTATAATCCTGATAAACATGAATTATCCATTAATTACTAAAAATTATTTAAAAAATTCTTAGAATTATCTCAGTTTTAGACAGTTCTGCTTTCTACCTTGCACTTCTCTTCTGCCCACAAGCTGCATGGAGTGACATACCTCCAAACAGGCACGTAGCATTTCTCCTCTGTCAGGGACCTACTGCACTGCTTCCCAACAGCCCATCTCCCCTGTCCAGAGCCCAACATATTCAGCTTCACCCTTCATCTTCCCGTGGCTATACTATAGTTTATCAGCTGAGTGGGACCTAGTAAGACCATTTCTTTGAGTGCCTTCTTAGTCTTCTCCTCCTGCTTCAGAATTTTCTTCCTTATAAAGTCCAGATGTGCTCCACCAACCTGTGGCGAGCCAAATCTGTGTTCTTGGCTGCAAGGCTCTTGGACAAAGCCATTCATGGCATGTCCAGCCCTGAAAAAAGCCAAAACAAAGCAAAACAAAACAAAACCCACAAAGCACAGTGAGAACCTCCTCCTCCACAAGCTCCAAAATCCAGGGACTGATGAGTCAGCACAAGCTTCCAGCAAGTTCTGCCTCTTCCTAGCCTAGAGGGATCCTAAATAGCTCTAACCCTTCTGCCCAGCTCTACTCTGAAACCTGTTGGAATGTACCCAAACAGGGACAAGAGCAGCGGCCCGGACTAGCTCAAATTAGCAGACATGGGTACAGTCCTGGCGCAGGTATCAAATATGTATTTTACATTTCTCTACAGCCTGAAATGAGACACAGAGAAGCACCCGTCACCTCTCAGAGGGCAGAGCCGTGCAACTGCAAAAACACTATGAGGGCCCCAACGAGAGCAAATTAAGGCACCAGAGAGAGAGGATTTACTCTAGCACGGGGAGTGGGTTGCAGACAGCGGTCTCCCCAAGCACACGTCCCGGGCAGCCCCAGTCCGTCTGCCAGCGCAGGCGTCTCTCAGCTGAGCAGTTCCTCCACGTGCACCGCTCAGAGCGAGGGCTTTGCTCAGAAAGGCACAACACCAGCATGAAACCTGCCCAAGTGCCTTCTCTGCTGTGGTGCAATCCCTGTGTTTCACCTACGGTAGCTGCTCTGTCTGTATGTATCCCTCAGCTATCCCACTCCTGGGTTCAGGCCAGAATACGTATATGTCTCCCTTCAGGGTGGCGTGTAACCAAGGTTTTGTCCTACCAGCTAATTCTTCACGCTAATTCTTGTCACCATCCCAAGGCGCTTGGCACGGCGCAGCAGAGCTTTGCCGGGGGAAGTGCAAGCAGTTCGCTTTGTGCTGCCACGGGGCAGACATCACTGCTCTCTGTCAAGCAATCTTCTCCTGTGCCGTCAAGTAGGAGCTTGAACCTCATCACAAGGTTGGTTTAAGGCTCATCCTCTTCCCTGTCCCACTGCTCAGTGCAGGATGGCTCCAGTTCTGTTTCCTGAAGCCTCGGCAACCTGTGCTGTTCCCTTGTGTTGCGACTGCTTCCAACCCTGGAGGCCCCATGCCGTTCTCTGGAGTCATGTAACCCAGACCCCACCAGACAACTGTCCTTACAGGTTGCTGTGGAGCAACCAGCAGCTGGGATCCCACCAACGGGCAACCACAGCCTGTGCTCAGCTCTGCTGCCTTCCAGTTATCTCATGTTCCCCATTCCTGTCCTCACCCTTTGTGCCCTTTCTCCAGCCCAGGGCTCCCAATCTAGAGGCCAGCCCTCTGTACCTGCTCCAGCTCCGTGCCTAGACTTTTGCCCTGGTTCCTGCTTCCACCCAGCTTCATCCCACCTCCCCAGCTGCCCTCCGGTCTTCATTTCTCTTCTAACCAGAGAACAGGGAGCCCTGTCCCACCCAAACCCTGGTATATAGGTGTGGTAGCACCTTGTGGGGTTTAACGCTTAGGTGGTGCTCAGAATAATTAAGGGGCCAAATGGATTCCTCCCACAGCTTGCCTGCCCCGGGAGAGCGCGGATGTGCATACATTACCCCTGCAATCCTGCACACGGCGTTCTGACACCTCACGGCTCCTGTTTTCATGTCATTCCAAGCAGCCTTTGACGGATACAGGTCTGCAACGTGCAGACAGGACCTTTGCCATGTCGAAATGCCTCCAAGCAGCAACCACCCATGTTGGCAGGCTATTAAGTTTCTATAGAATTTTGACAAGCCTCCAGATGAACATCAAACCATCCCAAATCTCCCGAGGGGCTAAGAATTAAAAAAAAAAAGAAGAAAAAAAAAAGAAAAAGAAAAAGAAAAAAAACCAAAAAACTGACTTCACATGACATTATTCCCTGCAGCTTTGTAGCTAATTTAGAATCTGTTGATCCTGGTGCCAATAAATAGTTTATCGTTAAACTACCTCTGTACTCAGACTTGATTTCATTCTCAGCTTAGTGTTGGTTGTTTAGCTAGCAAGTCAGTAATCTAACAGCATGTATAGGAGAGATATTTGCCGTGTATATCTGCCTGTGCATATTTGTTCCATTAAGCAGAACCTCGCACGATAGCTAAATATTTCTCTGGGAAAACTTGCTTTCTCAGAAGGAGAAGGTGAGTGCAGAATTAATATATGTGCTAATGTACTGCCCCCCAGTGGAGTCGGGGTCTGGTGTAAGAGATCAAGCTTTGCAACCCTTCATTTGTAGGGTGTGAAAAGAAGCCAGCCACAGGACTTACATTAAATCAAAACGTTAAATTAACCATTGGTGGAGCAGTGTTAAATCTATTCAAAGGTGTTTTATGGAGATGATAATTTGCATCCGATTGTTATTTTGCAGTACAACCTGATGCTGTCCAAGAATACCTCCTTTCTCAGCAAGTGCTGCAGTCAGAGGGAGCAGAAGGTCTTCAGCTGCTTCTGGATGACACTTCACATTTCAGAGCTGCTAACAGGAGCTATAGGAAGGTCTCATTTTTAAAGAATAGCCAAATCCAGAATGTCTCAAGGCTGATGAGATGTCACATGTAGCTGTTAAAGCAGTTGGAAGGAGCTATTTTTATTCAGTGCAACATCCCTCATCATCTAGTAGGAAAATGTGTCACCTTCTGGTTTGTACCAGAAATGATTAGCTTTATTTGAGCATATTAAATATTTCTAGAGATAACTTTAAGCCACTTTTTTTTTTTTACTGCTGCATTTCCTTCTCTCACTGGCTCCTTGTCTTCCAGAATTCTTAGGAATGTCATTGCTTCCCAGAGGTTCCTTTTCTATCCTCATTTCATTTTTCCTACAGCAACACAGAATATTGTAAAAATTGAGGTTGGGTTCACGGTTACAGCCATAATTTGGTATGTCCAAAGACTTTTATCAAACAGCAGCTTTAGATGAATATAAATTTTAAAAATGCACACAATTAAATATCTACATGGGAGAAATCAAGACCGTAAGACCATGATGTTCACCATTGCTTCAGTTCCCTTCTGGTGTTACCCCTGTCACATCACCTCCGTGTCAGGACAGGGTAATGCATCTGAAACCACATCTCCACATTTTCTTGTGCTTGTGTCACTGGAATGGGATGAGGCAATAAATGTGCATACGGATAATAAAAATATCTTCTTCTGCTCACAGCATAGTTGGGTTGTAGCACCATAAAAGGCATCGGAATCAGCTAAATGACCAGTTAATGGGGGGCGGGAGGGCGGGCAGTGAGAGAAGAAATGTAAAGCCAGTGTGAAATACAGTATATTTGAAGAAAACACGTAAGCTAGGCTTCGCAGTACTCAAGGCAGAAGCAGGCAGGAACCCTCACAGGTGACTGGGGAAGGTGGTCACGAACACCCTTGTAGTGCATGTGGGAAAAGCAGCATCTTGCATAGCACAAGCAGAAGGAGTATAGCTTCCTTTCTGTATATATATTATATATATTTTCCTAACAACCTACAGTTGTGCCTTCCAGGGCATTAGTTTGCCAGCCTCAACTCCCCTCTTTGCCTGTGCCTTCTGGGGTGCTTGCTGTCAGGTCAGCAGGTGGGAAAGCCTGACCCTCAGACATTGTGGGGTGGCCAGCAGTGTGTGCAATGCTTTCCAGTTACCCCAGTTCCCAAGCCACAGGCATCCAAGCTGAGATGCCAGCAGGACCCACGGGAGGCAGCTCCACGGCTTCCCTTGGGTGGCCATTCTGGCAGGACGCTCGCTCAGCTACCTTCAGCCCCTGGACCCCACTGGCCCCCTCTCTCAAGATGGGTGATAGCAGCCTGCTCCCTCTCCCACTCAGCCTCCACAAGCTCCTCTCCCTCGTTGGAAGAGGATTTGGGCCGGTTGGACCCGTGGCCACTCATCCTTGTGCCCTGCCCTGCTTCTTGCCTCACATGGTTTCAGCAGTCCGCTGTGGGGCTTGCAGGGGGAGGGGGAGTTGGTTTGTGTAACACTTTTGGCTAGTGGTACCCTAATCTTGAATATATTCTCCCCTTCCCATCTACGGTTGGGGTCAATAGCTCCAGGTGTTTTGTGAGTGGTTTTTGCACAAGAAATGCGCCTATGTCTTCTGTAAAATCATAGAAGAAATAGAGGCTTCCTTTAGATGTGCAATACAATATGACCTTGGTAGGTAATACCAGGCTCCTAAGTTATCCTTGACAGGAAGCTTTAATTCCTAAATAGAGCAGGTACCATGGGCTGTCTGGACTTCCATAAAGCATTTGACACTGATACACGTGAGGAACACGGGGTAGATAGGTCCAACAGGTAAAACATGAGCAAGCAGAGAGCTATGGTCATGTCAGAAGAGCAATTACTGAACTGAAAGCTCCTGCCCGGTCTCTCAAAACTAGTCTTACTTAAGTGTCCTGGGCTGCAAATTGCAATCAGAATTGGCTGAGCACACCAAACTGGAAGGCAACATCTCTGCTGAAATGGCCAGGGCGCAGTCACAAGGTGCTACTTCGTGGGAAGGAGGTCAAGTGATTGCTCACAGAAGCTTACATCTTGCATGGCACTGCTGGTGGTGGTGTCTCAAGGTTCTCATGATGTGCGCAGTGGTGGTGGTGGTGGGACAATAAGCATGGAGCAAGAAGCAATGTCTTTTATTAGACTAGCCGATAGGCCTAGAAAAAATGAACATCGCTGGGGCCTTGCCTCTTCAGCAGGCCCAAAAAGCAGCAGTAAAAGCCATGCTATCTGCAAGGTAGAAGCAGTCACTCTTGGATCAATCTTGTTCTGCTAATCAATCCCACCACATGAGAGAAAAAGGTGGTTAACACCTGCGGAGTGTGGGGGGTGTTAACTGGGAGC